>LOEQ01001989.1:254810-270436 GCA_001685075.1 Bramus lutescens | reverse complement strand
AGGAAGGAAGGAAGGAAGGAAGGAAGGAAGGAAGGAAGGAAAGAAGGAAGGAGACAGAACAAAGAAAAGGAAAAGAAAGGAAAGAAAAGAAAATTTGCTTCCAGGTACCAAGCATCTTCAGGAGATCCTGCGCTTCAGCTCAAGGAGTTTTTCTGCTGATACTAGGCAACACTGTAATTGTTCTCAGCATGTGGCTGATTCTAAATTGTCAGAGGAAAACGCTGAAAGAGCCTTCCTGGGGGTGTGAAATATTCAGCCTCTTGCCAAATTAACAGAGTACTTCCAATTCCACAGGGTCATTCTACCTTAATTAACTGCTTTCCAAAGATTTCCACAGCCTTCTTTCTGTGTCCAATATTTGGTGCAATCTGAGACTTGTGTGATCAAGACTAGGAGAAAAACAGGAAAGAATGAAATGTTTTAAGTACCCTTTAGATAAAATTGTTTGCACATAGAATAGCAAGTACGATAGAAATAGCTACAAGTTGCAGGTAAAAAGTGAGTTATTAAATATCCTGATGTCTTGAGAACAAAGCATTGGTGGTTGTCTTACAACACTTTGCAGTTCTGTGGTGGGGAGGAAAAGGAATACACATGTTTACATGTTCCTGTTTCTTTGAACATTTACACCTTCTCAGGACAACAACAAAAAGAAATATCTTACCAAATTTGACATGCAAATTTTGAAACAGAACTATAAAAGGCATATGTGTGTGTGAACGTGTGCATACATATATATATATGATTTATGAGTGTATACACATATATATATATAATTTATAATATACACATCTGTGGTGAGGTTCTAAGTAAACAGGAAACAAACTAATAAAGATGATACATATGAATAGAATCAGTCTAAATGGATACATTCTAAATAATGCACATGCAATTCCTCATAATTATAACTAATGCTAAACATATTTTGCTCAATAATGTATTTTTATATACAAAAACATTAAAAAATACCAAACCACATAATATGGGTAATATTATCTTAATTTTGCAGCTGAACATATGAAGCTTGGATATAGTATGTCTTTCTTATCAAACATTCTTTGTATCACTAGCTCCCCAGTAATGACATGGAGACTTATTATTAATTATTCAAGTTTGGCCTTAGTTTAGACTCATCTCATTAGCTCTTATCACTTAAATTAACCAGATTCTATTAATCTACATTTTGCTATGTGGCTTTTTACCTCTCCTTCATTCTGTACATCTGACTCCATTCATGTCTTGCTGGCATCTTTGTAAGCCTAGATTCTTTCTTCTGAGTTCATCTCTCTGCCCAGAAGTCCCACCTATTCTCTTCTGCCTAGTTATTGGCCATTCAACTTTTATTAAACCAATTAGAAAATGCTCTAGACAGAGACACATCTTTACAGTGTAGAAAAGATTAACCCACAATTCTTGGAGAAATAAATCAGAAATATTATATATGACAAAAGCTGATCCACTAGAATATATATCTAATAATATATTCTGCTTTATAGTGGCTTTAAAATTAAGGTACTCATGATTTATTAAAAATTTATAAAATACACAATAAAATGTTAAAATTCTAATATATTTCATAAAATAAAAGTAATATTATAAAATACTTTAGTAATAATGCAATTAAGAAATTAAGTATGATTTT
Organism: Bramus lutescens; assembly: GCA_001685075.1. Taxonomy (NCBI): domain Eukaryota; kingdom Metazoa; phylum Chordata; class Mammalia; order Rodentia; family Cricetidae; genus Bramus; species Bramus lutescens. The sequence continues at coordinate 268,794 of LOEQ01001989.1, read as the reverse complement.
TTTCAGTTTTGTCATTGATTTTGTCTTCTTCTTTGGTTCTTGCTCCTTCAAATAAAAGTTGCTTTGATGAACAGATAAACTCCTGTCAGTGTTCCAAGTACTGTGTTACTCTTCCTCAACAGCAGAAAAATAGTGTATTTCAGCAAATGATTACTATACTAAGATCTTCTGAGGATATTAACAATGTTATATTTGCTGTCCTTTCAAGATAGAACAATAAATCAAATTACTCCTTGATCTATTTCCACGACATATAAATGTTTCTTATAATTTCAGAATTTCCAAACTATGAAATTTTAAATACATAATAATATAACAATATAATAAATGAGATTGCACTTTTTTACTTACATTCAGTTATTGTTAACTTTTAAGCATTCTCTCTTCTCTTTATTAATTCTGTAATATATTCACACACATATAATACGTACATATATTTGTTTTGATGGAATTTTAATGGATTAAACTTTATGACATTTTATACCTTGATTTTTATGTGTATTCCATAAGAAAGTGGATTCAATCCCACTTGACAATAATACATGTTTGACATATTCAGATAATAACGTTATCTGAATATTGTTACAACATTGCCTAGTATATAATCAACACCAAACATTTCAGGTTCTGTTAAATACATCCTTAGGTCTGTGTTTTGCATATAGGATTGAATCAATATTCATGTGTGGTATTTGATTTTACTGCCTTGTATTTAAATTTTTATTTGGAAAGCTGACTTAATTATTTTGACATCTAATATGATGATCATTCTATTTGAAAGCATCCCACTTTAATTATTTTATAGAACACTTAAAATCTTATTCAACTAGTTCTCAGTAATTAGCTTCTGGTTAAGTCTTTGGGCAAGGATGCACCATAAATGGTTCCTTAGATTGAGTACTTACGTTTAACTCCACCAGGAGACACACAATCACACAATGGCAGCTTCTCTCACATTTCTGACAAAAGGTCGGGTCACTTGGTTTAATAGTGTACAGCAAATATTATTATTAATAATAAGACATGTTTTTTTGGAAAGAACATGGCAATCAATCTCTGACTGGCTTCTAAAGCATTTTTTTCTGAGTTAAGAATCAACAGATGATGTATTTCATATTGTTGAATTGTGTATTGATGTTCTAATTTACTCATTCAGTTCTCTAATCTGATTTTGAATATTACTATGGACTATTGCACTACTTTCTTAAGTATTAAATTCCACTCCCCTAATCGATTCTTCATGATTTCCTGTTTGCACATTTTTGATACAAGGAACTCCATAAAGACAGTTACTTTCAACTTGAACATATTCTGATGATGACTGAGCAAACAATATGTTTCTGAAGTTTTCTCTCTATTGGGCTTCCTGAGAATCCCTTTCTTCTGTTTGTGAGCAGCCTCCACTTAGGTTGGTGAGTAGAATGGAAGGGTTTGTTCAAAATTCTACACGTTAATGCTTATTTACCTATATTATTCTCCTATATAGCTCATTTTTAAGTTCTACAGTGCAAGGACTTTTAGTTTTTCTAATTTCCCACATTATTATTGGTTCTCATTTGATTACTCTTGTCCCCATAATGTATCTGGTTACATTTAAATAGCATTCTTTGAATCCTACCTGTAACTTGATTTTGCTATTTTTTATTTTATTTATTTTTGTATTTATTTATGCATTTTTTTTGAGGCAGAGTTTCTAATAGCTATGGAGCCAGTCCTCGAACTCACTTTGTAAACCAAGCTTACCTCAAACTCACAGAGTTCCCTTTTCCTCTGCCTCCCAAGTGCTTGTATTAAAAGCATGCACCACCACCACCCTGTACTATTTTATTTTTAAAAGATAATTCAACATTTACACATTCTTTTTTCTCATGTATTGTTAATATTATATCCCTAACTACATATCTACTTCTCATTAGTTATTCTTTTTTCCTTAAGTTTTCCCAGTGCTCACCTGGTTGGGGTAACTTCATCTGTAAAATTTTGTCAAGAAGGCCTTAATATTTCAGTATTATCCACATTCTAGTATTGGTCTGTTTTCTTCAGTCTGTCAAAATCCACCTTCACATACATTAAATTACATTTCTGTCTAGCTTCATGTAGTGAACAATTGTCTTTGCAAACACAGCCTCACTTTACACTTAGAAACTGACCCTACAGTGCAGGCCAAGGTAACTTCTTTTTATCTCATGGACTTCTTTTCATGATTCAGTCTACTATGAAAGGGCAGACCAGAAGGCAAAAGCATCCAACTCCTCCTCCAGGTAAAGCTTGACCAAAGAGAAATGGAGGAGTGCATAAATATTTCAGATTTCCCACCTGCAGGCAAATACTTCAAGGAAGGGTTCTGAACACCCCTTGGGAAGGTTACTTTTTGTGCTCTGAGTAACACCTGAATAATGTACCACAAGGCTTTAAATTCCTCTCTGCCTATTCTTTGTACTGCTTCTCTTCAGAACCCAAATAATTAACTCTCTAGTATATGTGTGCTTCAGGTTATCATTTTCAAGAAAGCCTCAACATGAGTCAGAACAAAATTTATCATTAAAGAGAGATTACAATATAGTTCAAGAAAGCTATCACTTCTCAGTTATGCAGTAATAATAAATATTATCATGCATATGGTAGCTACAATGTTTCATTTACTATAAAATAATGAGGAAGCTAAGTGTGATGATAATACTAGATTTGGCTATTAAAATATGAGATGAAAGGATATGCCAGATAACTGTCTGCCCACGAGACAGTCTTAGAGTGCAGTTCTTTCTAAAAACTAATAAGGATGACCTAAGATGGCAGATATGTGGGAGGCAACAAGGTACCTGCATTCTAGAGCACATTGTTCACAGTGGCACTGGGTTTGTCATTAGCTCAATTAGAGTTTCAGAATCCTGGATAAGAAGTGAAGTTATTTAAATTCTTTCCATGTCAGGTACAAAATAAGTGTGATTAATGTTACGGCAAGCAAGGATGAACTGGAAAGTAGAATCCATTCTAAAACACAGCAGGATGCACACTGATAAACAAAAATTGATAATTTTTTTTTCAAATAAGGAATAAAGATTCAAGAACAAATTAATGACAGTTTCATCAGTTTTCTAACTCTGGTCCAATTATGAGTAGAAATCATCATTAGAAATGGTAACTACACTGAAAAAGAGCCATGTAATACCACCATAGCTAAGCACCCTCCCAACTCTTACTCAAAATTATCTGTCTGCTTTTATGGAAATGACAGCAAATCATGGACATGGATAAATATCCAAATTTTTTAATGTCACACTATCATCACCCCAAGTGAATGAATATATATGATGTAATGTAGCAAAATACTGTTGGAGAAAGTCCCGCTTGTTTGTTCCCAGCTGTTCAGCTCCAAAATAATCACACAGAAACTATATTCATTAAATCATTGCTTGTCCCATTAGATCTAGCTTCTTATTTACTAGCTTTTACATATTAATTCAACCCATCTCCATTAATCTGTGCATCACCAGGAGGTCATGGCCTACCAACAAAGTTTTAGTAGGTTATAGAGATCTTTACTACAGCACTATTCAACACTCTATTCTTTTGTCACAGGCTCCAACTCCCATCTGCCTTCCTCAAGAACCCCCATTCTTGATGTCTGGAAGCGTAGAGACCAAAGAAGCAGACAGCCTTTACATTTTCATATTCCCTCTTTCCTTTCACATCTAATCCTGTAATCTCATCCCCAATATACAACAAACTACTGGCTGTTACCTCTCCTCCCTTTCTGGCTTGTCTCAGGAATGAAGCAGATCCTGGTGGCATATGTTGCTTTCATCCTTCCTGTTATGCATCCACAGCCTTACTCCCTCTAGTCTCTCTCCATACTTAAGTGTCATTTCCCAATACCCATAAATATATTTTAACAAGAAATTCCAATGTTCACAGTTGGTAGAATGTCATTGTGGTGGTTCCTCAGGAAGATGGGAATTAATCTACCTCAAGATCCAGCTATGGTCTTGGTCATGTGCCCAAAGGAGATTTCATCCCACTCTTCAGAAACTTGCTCAACCATGTTCATTGCTTGCTGTTCTACTCACAATAGTCAGAATGACTATTTGTACAATCAATACAGAAATCAGTTTGGCATTTCTTTCCTCAGAAGATTGGGAATCAATCTACTTCAAGATCTAGCTATACTAACTGTACTTGGGCATATACAGACACTTCATCCTACCATAAGGACACGTTTTCAACCGCATTCATTGCTGCTTTATTAATAATAGCCACAAATTGGAAAAATCTTAGATGTTCCTCAATGGAAGAATGTACAAAGAAAACATTGTACATTTACACAATAAAGTATTACTCAGGTGTTAAAAAACAAGGACATTATGAAATGTGAAGGAAAATGGATGGAACTTGAAAAAGAATCATTCTGAATGAGGCAACCCAGATCCAGAAAGATAATATAGTATATATTCACTTACATGTGAATATTAACCATTAGAATTAACAATCCCAGAGAGGATAGGTATAAAGGAAGAGTTTAGGATGTATAAAGTATAAGATGTATAAGAGTTTAGGATGTATAAAAGAAGAGTTTAGGATGAGAGTGGGTGATAAGGATCAGATTGGGAGGGTGAAGGAAGGCAAGGCAGAGGGAGAGAATTCACACAGTTGGAATTGAGGGGCGTTTGAAGGATGATATGGAAACCTATGCAGTGGAAACTTTCTAAAATATATGAATGGGATCCTAACAAGGTCTGCCGATAAATGAGGGGATGGAGTCTCAACTGGCCATATCTTCTTACCAAACCAGGTTTCCAATATTCGTACTGGGTTGCATTCAATTGAGTTGTTGGCCACAGGGATTACACGAAATCCTCAAGGAACCCAGGATGTTTCTAAGAAAATGGTTTTGTCTCTGCCAATGGACAGCAGGGCCTCATGCCTAGGACAACAGTCACACAACTCATTTAAGATGGAGAAGTCCAGCTTCTACCTATATGGAGTCTTTTCCCCTGTGTTCCATTGTCTTTGGTTGGGAAGGTACTCTGTTGGCTACCAAAAGAGAAACATAAACACCAATCCAGCCCCAAAATCCTTGACCTACAATCTGTCCTTCTTGCAAGATATGCTAGGTGAATGGTGGCCCAGAACTTTGAGAGTAGTCAACCAATGTCTGATTTGACATAAGGCCACTCCCTGAGATAGGACCCATACCAAACACTACTTGGGTCACTAAGAACCAGAGACTAGATGGCAGAGTCTTGGGGTAAAACAAAATACTACTCATCTTTAAAACATATCAATAAAATAGACTCCAGATGATATTTTGCTATACTAATAGACTGGGACTTATTGTATCATCATCAGAGGAACTTTTTCTGCCACTAGATAGGAACACATGCGGAGACCCAGAGCCAGACATTGCATGGAGAGAGAGTGTAAATGGTATGACTCTATCAAATTCCTCCCCTCACAGCTTAGGGAGCCCCAAACAAGAATTGGGTGACAAAAATATAAGACCCTGAGGGGATGAAGGATACTAGGATAAGAAGATCTTCTGAAGAAACTAATCAGGGTCAACATGAGCTCATTGAGACTGAAAAGGCAAACACAGGACCTAGACAAGTCTGCACCAAGTCCTCTGAGCATCTATAACAACATTTAGCTAAGTGTTTTTATGGGACTCTTGAGTGAGTGAATTGTAGCTCTCAGATTCTTGGGCCTGCTCTTCTAACTTTTCCTTCAGTTGGGTTGCTTAGTCCATCATTGATATGATAGATTTTGCTTTATTATATTTTATTTAATCATATCTGATTTTTTTTCTCTTAGAATCCTGTTCTTTTCTAATGATAGACAGAACGGGAGTGGACCCAGAGGGGAGGGGAGATGGGGAGGAAATTGGAGTGGAGGAAGAGGAAATTATAACCAGGATATTTTGTATGAGAAAAGAACCTATTTTCAGTAAAATTAAAAAAATCTATTTTCAATAAGGAATGAAATATAATTTCAAATACTACGTAGGTAAAATAGTATGAATATATAATAATTTTGAACTAATGTTATGAAAATAATGTACTATCATGAACACTGAACATAAAATATAATCTAAATAAATAATTTCATTGTATAACATGCAACCTTGTTTCAGCATTTAGTGGAACCATAGTATAAGCAAGAATATCTCCCAGTGTACAGCCTTCTGTTCAACAAACAGCTTTTAATCATCAAATAGCAAACTCTACCTCCCTGCATGGGAAAGTTCACGTTATTCATGAAGGATTCCCAGGCCATATTAACCATCATTTTACATGCAACCCTGTTATAAGAGAGAGTTCATTTGCATTATCTTCCTGGCTAAATTATACCAGAGACTCAGTAAAGTTTTGGGTCACATCCAGAATCAAGATAATCATTCTGAGTCCCAAACAGGAAAAGGTAACAACTGTCTGCCAAAGAATAACATCTGTGTTCTCTTGTAGCCCAATCCCCACCACAGTGAAAATGGGCAGAGTAGCCACTCCTCATTCGTTATATGTGTTAATCCTGGAAATATATGCAACATTTTTTTGCTACTTCAAATAAAACCATCAGAGCATGTGTTCAGGTAATTCTTTCTTTGAGCCAGACTTCATATTCTCCAAGGATGTATGATGTAGTCCTCTTTATCAAGGCAATTTGACACATTAGTTTGCTGAGATATTTTTGATTATAGACTCAATAAGTACTGACATTGTTAAGTCTTGTCCCAAGTGATAACAATAATTGTAAGCAGTAGCTATTATGAAAAATACTTTAATATTTGAACAACTTGCTCCATTTACTAACTGCTTTGTTTCTGCGGTTGCTGATTGCTTTGATTTCGGGTTCCTTTTGTCAGTAAAGGTCTATTATTTACTTTTTTCAGTTTTGAAGATACTGAGCTGGAAGGAATGTGAATGCTTAGAGCATAAAATTTTCTTTCAACACACACATATTTTGAAATGACAAATGTAATTATGGTGACTAGCATCTATAGAATGCATTTCTCTCTTCGCACTCTGTGACAATAATTTTAGATCTATTATCTTATAGATTTCATGTCTTTATTACTATATTGTTTAATTAAATCAGTCAGTTATACATTAGATTTCTTATCCTTATTGCATCAACTTTACAATTTTGTTGAAGGTCTTTTTTTTTTTAAAGTTTAAGTCCCATTTTATTTTTCCAAGGTGTTTTCTTCTATCTTTATGAAGCCACTTTACATGGGCTTTGGTGGAGGTCGTGGCGCAGCACCAGCAGGTCAAAATTGTGGTGGGGGTGTTCGGTCCTTCCGAGCTTCCCGAGATCGATTCCTGACTACCTTGCACAGCTCACACAATAATGCGGCTTGACATAGAGTTTGGGTAGCACATAAGCATCGAAGACACTTGCTTCGGATATGTCCCTGACAGCAGCCACCTCTACAATGTTCCGAATGACGAACTTCTTAATGGCCTTGTCCTTGGACATGCAGTGGGCACAGTTACTGCAGCGAATTGGCTGTACATGGCCGTGGCCCTTTTTGGCACGACCGTTGTTTCTCCTTTTATTGGTCATCTTGGAGCCAAGTCCCAAAAGAGCTGTTGAAGGTCTTATAACTAATACCTTTCCAACACCTCACTACCCTGTGAATTTTCCTATAATTTTTAGATTTTTACACAGTAATGGGATTTTTCTGTGTTTGGTACTTTATACTCTGAAAAAAATATGCTTCAGATTCAAACTTCTTGCTATGAAATACAGCATCCTTTTTGTCAGAGCCCAGCTTCATTTTGTCATTGTGTGTACTGTACTGTATTTTACCTACAATTCATTTGTGAACATTTAGATTGTTCTAACATCTTGACTGTTATAAAAAGCACTAGGAAGGAGGAGAGTAAAATAACTATAAGTATATCTGGAAATGTCAACTATTAACTACTTTAGAAAAAACAATGCTCTTTAGTTGATATGTAAAAATACATCCACAGTTTAAAAGAAAATTTCTCATATGGGTTGGCAATGCTCCCTCCAAAAGCTAAATACAATCTAATAAAAATACCAATCCCAAGCATCAGGTGCCTTTTAAATGGTAACTGTGAATAAATGGATGGAACTAGAAAAGAATTAGGGGAGCCAGATCCAGGATGTCAAAGTCACATAGTCTCTCTCATACGAGACTCCTATTTCCAATTGTCAGATGTGAGTACATATCCTGGAGTGACTGCAGTAAACAGAAACTAAAAAGGCCATTGTGTGAAGGGAACTGTTGGCGCAATGGGTTGACAAATAGCTGTATACATGATTGGATCAGTGAAGTGGGAGAAATGAGAGAGGTCCAGCTATGTGCAAAAAAGGGAAGGAGGGTAAAAAAAACAATAGGAGTATCTGAAAACATCATAATGAATCATAGTGTTGGATCTACCTTAAAAATTATAAAATGTGTAAGTGGTTATATTAATATACATATGCAATTTAAATGAAATTTTTCCATCTAGGCTGATAAGGTTTCACAAGAGCCATTGTCCAGCTAACAAAAATTTAATCATCAGGCCTGAGAAGCTTTATTTTAAGCTGTTGGTGGGGGTTGTCTAAGACACTTCCAAATTACAAGCTACGTTATTGCCCTTAGTTGGGTCTCAGTCATGGATAGTGAAACCTTATTGCTGAAGATAAAATAGACTTTAGATACAGAGACTAGACAACCTGAACAGAGATTGAACCGGATGCCCCCTCATTGAGGACCAACTTTCATGGTACCAGAAGGCACCATGCAATTTTCCAAATGAGGGAAACTACCAACAGCCCTACTCAGCTATTATTCTTATGATCCACAGCAATGTCTAACATGGCCAGATAACCCTAACAGTGCAGTAGTGGGAGTAACCAATAGCTCTGACTGGACTTAAGTTCCACTCAAGAGGGAAATCATGTCTAGCACTAGAAACCTAACCAACTACACAAAGCTAGATAGTTCATAGATCTTTGAGTTGAACCTACAACGCCCACCCTAGCAAACCAGCATGCTAACTAACTACATCTAAATATTTGTCCTTATACCCACAGGTAAGTGTCGTCTTCATCCCTCGTTGAGTAAACTTACTTATGAAAAAGACAATGATTATTACAAAACCCTACAACTCATAAAAGAAAACAGATGTTTAGTGCTTATTCCCATCTGATACATCTGTTTTCTAACTCCTGCAGCAAAGAGTCAGGGATAATTGTAGAAGTGGTCATGGACATATTGTCAGAGCCAGAGAAATGGGGAGTTTGCTGTGAGACTGTGTATTCTAGAAATGTTGGAAACTACATCCATGAAGTCTTAACAGCATGCTCGCCTAAATGTGACCTGAACACAGATTACACAAGGAGATATATTGCCATACTAACTGGGCAGAGGAAATCTCAGGAGGTCCCAACTTGGGCCAAAAAAAACCTGTAGGAAACTAAGTTATGCTGGAAAAATCTGAGGGTGTGCATGGTATGGTTTGGAAGGAAAAATAGAAGGGAGAAAATGAAATAACTTGTAATCTAAAATGAAAATTAAAAAATAAATCCCATGTAGTTAAAATATGCACACACATACGTGCACACAGATACACAAAATCAAAATGGGGGTGTCCAGCAGATACCAGAGGGGCTGAGAAGCTAACTGACTCTGCAGAGCACTGGGACTTGTTCCACTGTGAGCTGGGAAATTTTTAATGACTTAGGCTATAGCAGTTTTTTGTGAAGTTTGGTCTGATACCTGATAATCCTCTGATAGTTGAGGTCTCCTGTGTTTGCTGGTCTCCTGGGAAGATGGCTCAACTACAGGTGCATTTGTTCCACCTACCCATGGCCTTTTACTTCACTTCTTGTACTTTCTTAAGGATGAGTCATTTTCTAGAATACTCTGTTTCTCCAAATACTTTCTAGGATGAAAAAAGAAGACATTCTTCTTTTACTTTTAATATTTCCTTTTCTTCTCAGTCTCAAAGTCCTTACCTTTTAATTTTACATTATCATAGATAGGTAATGTCTAAATTCAGTAAAACGAAGAAAAGTGCTCTATCTACAAGTACAGATCTAATATCTTCTTTCATGTAGAAATTGACATCTCTCTACACTATTGGAGATGCAAATGGTTTTGCAGCTGAGGAGCCCTGAGGGGGAACCTGGGTCTGCAGCATCTATATTACTCCTTACTCTATCATAAATGTGGAATCAGGTTTAGTGTGTTTATTCGCCATGACAACAGGGTGGCTACAGTTCTCTAGAACTTGGGCTGGTTCCATAGCCATCATTCCTCTCAGGTAAAGTACCAATAGACATCTGTAAAGGACAATGGTCTCTATAAGATTGGCTAAAATCCATACAACAGGTAACAACAAATGCTTGTGTATTTGGAGTCACAGGGACTTCTATTACTTGTTGGGAGGAGACATACAAAATAGAGTGATACTTGGGAGACAGTTTGGCAGGTTATTCTGTATCTAGATATAACATTACTAGACAATAAAGCAATGGTGTTCCCAGTTGCTTTCTCACATGAAATGAAACCTACACTGAAGTTGTCTAGAATCCAAGAAAGGTAAGCAGTCATCAGGTGTAGACCGGAGTTTCTGTCCACCTGCCTGGTTGCACAGCTGTTCAGTCACAAAGACGTTTATGTTAATTATAATGATGGGACATTTGGAAGTAGGATGTAAAGAGGAGGGGTAGAAGGCATAAGGAAACAAATGCAGAGTAGCAATGGGCGGTACAGGTAAACACTATGATATAAAGAGCTTTTTGCATGTAAAATGTAGCTAGTCATAGTGTTTGTGGAATAATGTTTTGTAAAAAAATTAAACCAGGTACCAGGCGGTGGTGCACACACCTTTAAACCCAGCACTCAGGAGGCAGAGGCAGGCAGACCTCTGTGAGTTCAAGGCCAGGTTGGTCTACAAGAGCTAGTTCTAGTAAGTTATGATTGTTACACAGAGAACCCTGTCTTGAAAAATCAAGAAAAAAAAAATAAACCAGGGAGTACCCTTGATTTTTGAATAGTTCATGCCCAACAGCTAGATTTACATTCAAATCTTTATTTAGCATATGCAAATATGTGTGTATATATGCATAGTTGAATATTGTATCATTTTATATTTGTGTACAATCATATGGAAAAAATCTGTGTACAAATGCATGTGTAGTTATAAAACGATCCAACTTGAAGAAACTGAAATTCACCTAGTGATATTTGTAGAATCATTTGGTTATTGATTTGAAGATGATGGGAATGTTTACAAAGAGAATTGGGGTCAGAGCATATAACTGATTTTAAGCAATAAACAATAATAAGGTAAATTTTAGGGTTTGATGGAAAGTCTCTAAAATAGTAGTTTTACAACAAGATGATAGTAATCTCAAAATAATTAGATTTGACATCAAAAGATGGAGATGAAAAATGTTATTAGTAAGATAAAAATGGAAATCATAGAAAGTGCAATCTTTTGTGCCTTCAAGAAACTATAAAAGGTTAATTGGGAGCAAGAACTGAAGATGACTATTAATGAGGTTGTAGAAATTCTATGAATATGAACATGGCTAAGCGATAGATAGAATTTGAGTAAAATGCCTACATTTAAAAAAAATCACATGTAGGGACTGGAGAGATGGCTCAGAGGTTAAGAGCACTGCCTGCTCTTCCAATGGTCCTGAGTTCAATTCCCAGCAACCACATGGGGGCTCACAACCATCTGTAATGAAGTCTGGTGCTCTCTTCTGGCCTGCAGGCATATACACAGAGAGAATATTGTATACATAATAAATAAATAAATAAATATTTTTAAACAAATATATAAAAATTTAAAAAATCACATGTAGATAGATCTCTCCTTGAATAAGGAGTTTAAGAATATTTTATGAGCATATATAATATTTATTTTATGGAATAAGTTAGTAATTTAAAAATTGGTACTTGTAAGCTAAAACACAAAGTAAGACAGAGATACCTAGGAAGATTAAATTATATAACAGCATTTCTACAAAGTAGTAACTAAAGTCATACAACTAATTAAAGGTTCATAACTTTAATTTTATAAGAATATCAATAACTCTAGGCAGCAAGTTTACAATGGGCAGGAAATAGTGTGAAGTCTGTACCTTACTTGGTGTTAGTCTCCCAACTTCCAAAAGCCCATTTTATGCAAAGAGAAAAGAAAAAAACAGTTAAAGCATTAAGTATGCTAGAAAAATATAAAAGTGAATGGAGTATTTTCCCAGGTAAAAATCCAAAGAACTTGTTTTCTCATAATATAATAAACTATATTACTTTGAAATTGTGAAATTTAATCTTACCAGAATGGCCAAAAACTACATTACAGAAATTGTGTACTCCAGTATAAAAATCTATATTTTAATGATTTATCTACCTAAAATGCAGCTTAGCTTCTATATGGTATTCTATTATTTTGTAATTCAAACACAAATAGAATATGTATATGTTCCCTTGAGGTTTTATAAAGCATCTGGCTAAAATAGAACTTGTCAGAAGTAAATCAGTTCATGTAATCCTCTATTATCTTATTTTATATTCTGCAGGAAGCAAATGATGGAAAAAGCTTTTGAAATCATCAACACTCATTGTTTTGTGTTTCTTACATGGGCCAACAACCTGGAATATAGGATTATAACAATAAAACAAGTAATTGGGTAGTAAAAATACTACTTAAAAAAGTGTAGAGACTTCCTTTACTCCCATGCACATCAAACCAGTCAGAACAGGTGAGTGACCCACTGGCCAGATAAACTGCACTACTCCTTAGATTCTGTCCCCAAAGACACATTTTCATGCCCTCACCCTCCTACCTCTTCAGCCACACCACTGCTGAGCCCTGTTCCCAACCCTGGTTGACTTCCCCTGCTCAGGTACAGAAAAAAACCAGACAGAACAGGTGCAGGCCACACCAGTTGGAACAGAGCCCCTCTGCTAACTGGCAGAGGGCCAGCTTTCAACTTGGACAGAGAAACACCTTGCTAGATAAGAGATCTTGCCAGCCACCAGAAAGCCAGGAGACAAAGACTGGGAAACCAATGAAGAAAGGGAAACAAAAGATAAACATATCCATCCAACATAGACAAAATTAGATTTCAGATGCTAGACCTACAATCAACCCAAACCCAGATGCCTAAATAGCAGCACAAAAATACGGTCAGCAACAGTCAGGGCAAAATGGCACCATGAGTGCCCAGCTATCCTCAAATAGGAAGACTTGAATGTTCTAAGAACAGCTGAAGCACAAGATAATGATCTAAAAACCAACTTTATGAAGTTTATATGGATACTTAAAGAGGAACTGAAGAAAATCCCTTAAAAATAGAGAGGAAAAGACAACAAACAATGGAGGAAATCTATAGATCCCTTAATGAATGCCAAGAAAGCTAAGAAAAACAAACAAGTGCAAGAAACTATACAAGACCTGAAAATAGAAGCGATAAAGAACACACAAATTGATGGAATTCTGGAAATGGAGATTCCAGATAAGGAAACAGGAATTACAAACACAAAATTCACCAACAGAATACAAGACGTGAAACAGAGAATCTCTGGCATTGAAGATACAGTAGAAGAAATAGATTCATTGGTCAAAGAAAATGTTAAACCTAAAAATTTCCTAAAATGATACTTCCAGAAATCAGGGAAAATATAAAAAGACCAAACCTAAGAATAATAGGAATAGAAGAAGGTAAAGAATCATAACTCAAAAACCCAGAAATTTTATTTGTGTGCTCACCTGTTGGTGAGCACCTAGGCTGACTCCATTGTCTTGACTACTGTGAGCTTTGCTATAATATGCATGGTTAGGCAGGCATCTCTATCACATGCTGACTTTGTCACATATTTTCTATGTACCTAAGATGGAGATAACTAGGTCATATTTTCATTCTATTTTCACTTTAAGGGGAAGCTCGGTGCTGATGTCTATAGGGTGTGTGTGTGTGTGAGAGAGAGAGAGAGAGAGAGAGAGAGAGAGAGAGA
>LOEQ01001989.1:184533-199980 GCA_001685075.1 Bramus lutescens | reverse complement strand
TAGATAGATAGATAGATAGATAGATAGATAGATAGACAGGCAGACAGATAGATACATATTAGATATATATAGATAGATAGACAGACAGATAGATAGATAAATAAATGTGTATATATAATGTATGTAACATTAACAATAAATAATAAGAGGCCACAAGTTTGATAGGGAATCAGGGAGAGGCCATGGGAGACTTTGGAAGAGGAAAGAGGAAGGGAGAGAATGATTTAATTATATTTTTATTTTAAAAATTAAAAATAAAAACAGGAAAATAAATGCTAGAAATTAGAGAAAGACATAAAACTGTTATGTGTTGATATTATATTGTCATATTTTTAAAACCCTCAAATCCCTTAAAAATTCTTTTTAATAGAAAAGAAATAGCCAAAAACAATTTCCTCCAGTATCATGTATATAGTGTTTTAAAAAAAAAACCATTTTTTCTCTAGACTACTAATAGGTGTCAAGAAATATAAATCATTAGTAAATAAAAGATAAATATGAAATATAGACAGAACACTGGAGAGACTGTTCAGGGTTAAGAGCACTTACTGCTTTCCTGAAGGACTAAGGTTTGATTCCAGCATGCTCAGGGGTCTCACACAAGCATTTGTACCTCCAGTACTGGGGATCTAGAATCTTCTGTCCTCCATACTTACCCAGTACAAACATGGTGCACAAATGTACATGAAGACAAACATTTATAGCACATAAAATAATATTTTAAAAATACAGGCAAAATATCAGTATAATGAAATAAAAAGAGTATTATAACATTTCAGTTTCCATAACATTCATGTTTATGAAGGCAATTGTAATTTAAATCCCAATAGGGTTTTTTTGTTCTTTTGCTTGTTTGTTTGTTTCTTTTAGCTTTTTGAGACAAGATTTTTTTGTGGAGCCCTAGTTGTTCTAGAACTTGCTCTGGTCTAGAACTCATAGAGATCTGCCTGTCTCTTCCTCCCAAATACTGGGATTAAAGACTTGTGCCACCACCACCCGGACAAGTAGTGCTTTTAATGTCAATATTCATAGTTTGATTTCATACTTAATATGAAAAAATAAATGCTGAGGCTACCTTAAAAGTGTATTAATATAATGAATATTTCACAGAAGCAATATTTACAGGAACAATAAAAGGCACTTTAATAAAGATAGTTTCATTAATGCAATTTATAAGTAAATCCTAGTTTTGAGTATTTAATATTATCTCCAACTTAATAAATAATACTTGCATAATTGACTACTCATCTATTGCAATTTTCGATAATTATATAGATTTCCAAATTCCCACATTATACAGAATAATAACTAAATTAATGTAATGATCATTTAAAAATTATAGTAGAATATGTGGATGTTGGTTTACATACAAGGTTATATACACAGACACCTATCATAGTTTTGAAATTATTATAGTGTTGAACAAATCATGAAGGACTCCAATTTTGTTAATAACTCATTCCTAAATCCATAGTTTTAAAAATATCTCTAGAGAATTATATATTGTCAAATATAAAAATATGTAACATATATATATGCATAGTTGACATGGAGTAAAAGAAAGGAATATGGGAAAGAATATTAAATGTATCTATTATAGACATATGTAGGACCCACTGACTTGTTTGCATGTTCCTGAGAAGGGGACTTAGGAATGAGGAAAGAAATTGATAAGAGAGAAGATAGAGGGCTTCCATTGTCTACTAACAGCCTCATGTTTATTACTCACAGGCCTTAGATAGCACAATTAAAAGGGCAAAAAGACTTCCCTCCATGAAACAAAGTACAAACAAGCATAATTTCCTCGTTACATCTCAAAAACACCTACTAACCACAACTTAGGTCAAACATCCTGTTGTCTGATCTTTGAGTAGCAAGATTTTCAGTAGCCACACCTTTGGTCAAACATCCTGTTATTTGTCCTTGTGGAGCAAGAATAGATTTGAACTCTCTAACCTTTATTCGAGATGGATTCAAAGCTGTGAACTCCCACAGACATTTATATTTCTAAACTAAAATTCATGTGTAGAAAATAACAGTAAAATATATTATAAAAATGAGGATTTTGAATGAGTCTTCAATGAATATTTTTAATCGCTAAAGAAGAATATTATGGAAAATTGAAATTGTGAAGGAATTAATTACATTACTAAATATTAGCAATTCAATAAATATGCTTGTTTTTAATGAATACTAGTATTTATTGTTTCAAAATGCATTTTAGGAATTGATGTCATAGAAGAAAATAAAGAGTCATTTCAGTGTATTTCAAAGAAACTATTGTAAGGTCAAAAGTGATATAATGGTGAAAACAAGAAAGTCATGGAAGTTCTTCAATACGCCCCTATAGCGTTTTTTATCTGAAAGTGAATTGTATAACCTATTCTTTCACAGTACATTGTAGTCTATCTAGCTCATTTAGCCTCCCAAGTTCTTCATTTGAAAGAGATATTTGCATTCAGTCAAGAATTGCGTGTGCTGATTTCTTTCTGGCTTATGGCATCAGATTTAACTAAGCTAAAATTCAGGGATATATATATTTTTTTACAACAAAGCACTAGGTATTTATTCCATTTGGATTTTCATAATAAAACTATAAAAGTCAGTGACATTTGTCAATGCTTTATTTTCAGCTTAATTATGACAGAATGTGCAAATGGAATTATATATACAAATATAAATAGACTATTCTGATACATGAATCCACTGTGTGGTGACTGAAATTGATGTTCTTATCATGTCATACAATATATACCATGTGTGATATGCAAGCACTCAGCTGCTTTCTATTTTATACAGTACATTGAAACAATTTTAAATGGAGGGAAGCATTGTTATAACAATTTTGCAATATTCAAGGACTATTCTGTTCATATTCTAACTAAACTGTGGAGATGGAAAAGCATCAAGATACATATGCTTTTGGTCTCAGAACTCCTATGGGGAAATCGGAGTCATGGTTAAAATAAAAAAATGATTGTGACACTCATAATTCCTTTGAAAGATTAAAGCAGAAAGGATACTGGAATGAAATATTATGGTATCTGTGTCAATGAACTTCATTTAGTTTGCATGTTCAGAAATAATGATTACCCCAAGGGGCAAGGAGTATCAAAAGTAATAAAATTACCGAGTAATATCATGAAGATAAACCTGATGTGCTAAGATTAAATAGGAGAACAGGCACTTAACTACAGTTCAAGTTTTAACAAGACCTGATTCTTTATCCTGAGAAAGATTACGTTTTAAAGTCAGATACTTGAAATATAATAGTATATAATAAAATACTCATATTATTTAATTTACATGATTTTCATGAATCTTGCCTAAATAATGAAATCATTAGTGATCTGTTAAATTAAATTTTACATTCATAACTAATTTTTAAGTAATGATTTAATTGTATCACTTTAAATCTAATAAAATTCAATTAATAAAGTTATATTCATATTTTTGTGTATTTCTGCTTATTTAAATTGAAATGTTCTTTATAGTCAAAAATTATTTTCATTAAAATTAATTTTGTTTGATTTAGCTTAACTGTCATCAAAAACTCACACAAAAAAAATTTTGCATTCTTTTTTAAATAATTTTCATTTTTGAGATTAAATAGAATTGTTACATTATTGCCCCTTCTGTTTCTTCCCTCCAAACTCTGCCATCTACCTCTCCTTTCTGTCCTTCAAACCCATAACCTCTTTTTTTCCTATTAATTGTTGTTAAATACATATATGTATATTTAAATATTTGTTCCTAGTTATACTCTTCTAAACTTTTGCAATGTTACTTGTATGTATGTTTCAGGGCTGACTATCTGGTATTAGATAATACAATTAAATTAAATGTTTAGAAAAGAAATCCTTGCTTGAAAGATGGTTTGAACCCAAGGCACTATTCCTTCCTTACATCGAGCTATATATTCATCCCATTGTATTTTTGTTAATTGCATTTTTAATATTTTTATTTATTCTTTGATAATTTTATATGGTATACAATTAGTGCTGTTGCATGTTCATGGATATAGTGTCATGCAGTAAGGCAACCTACCAGGGGCCGCACCCTACTGTATGAAAATTAACTTGTAGTTTATTTCAAGGTAGATGCTCACTAATTTCACATGGCTGGCTCTGAGCTAACATTGTTTATAGACTAAGTCTTATTCTCCTACACCCAACTAAAATATATTTCCCCATAAGTTCAAGGTTAGCCTGATCTATAAATCTCTTTGCTGGCTAGCCTGAAACAGGATAATCTAGTGAGAACCTCTCTCAAGAAATTCACACAGAGAATTTTTTTGGGATACTTTTTAAAAAATGAAGGTTATTTAATTATTTGGAAATGTTTCACCCGAAGTAATAATTGTAAACAATTTTAAAAAGATATCTGTCCGTTTAGCTTTACATATGTATAGAGTTATACAAAGTTCTTAGAGCTTTACTTTCAATGAAAAGAAAGTTGAAAGTGCTTTTTAAACTGCCTTTGGAAATACAGTTGAGTTCCTCTTCAGTATATTCAATTATAAATCTTTAAAGGCATTAATTTTTTCACATTAGTGATAATGTTTATGAAAGTCAATCTCAAAAATATTGTTATATTATTGTTACTTATGTTTAAAAGTGAACAGAAACACCCAAATAAATAATGACTTTGCACATTTGTCTTCACCAATTAAGAATATCTTGGACACTAACGGCCATCAATATGGAAATACTTCATCCATTCTGCCTCTCCTAAAAAGGATATTATGTAATTACACATCTCCACCATCTCACTATAGTTGTCGCTCCTGTGTGAATGAAAAGTCTTTCTTTACTGTTAATTAACTGTCTGCAATTTAGAATTTTTAAGAAAATAAACATTCTTCTTTCTAAAATAAAATAATATTCTTTATGGCAAAATTATGAAACAGTATCTAATGTTCGATGAAGACCAGAATACTTCTCCTATGTGCATGCATATTGCTGTATAATCCCATTGTTTTGTTTATGTTGATGAAAATGCTTGTCAGCATGTTGATGCTATTATAGACATGGAATTATTTATATGACTGGGAAACCATGCTAGCATAAATAACTTTCAACCATTCCCCTTATCTGTAAGTAGGGTAGTGGAATTTGCTGTCTCTCAAAAATTAAACAAAGTATTTATTTCAAATTATTGCTTTTCCATTAATCTAGAAATTAATATGTACAAAAATCTTTCTTAAAATAGCTATTACAACATCTCATAAGTTTAGGTTGTAATTTCCCTTTTGATAGTATCATGTTGCCTGCATCCTCATGCCCTGTGTATATTCACAGAGGTGGCTGTTTTTAAGGCCAACTATCTCTTCCAATATTTAGAGACTTATAACAGAAAATAAATAATTTTATCTGCTGTGCTGGATTTTGGCTTCATGTGACTGTCCTCAAGGTTCAAAATGCATAGAATTCAAGTGGTTCTTGTGGTGTCCTCATTGGGGTTCCTATTTGATGGATCTATTACCAGGGTCTCATGAAGGTTATGCATTATTTCCTGCCCCTGAATAGACTGGATTGTCTCTGAGACTTTAACCAGTAAACTGTCACTGGGTTAATAATCCATTTTAGAATTTCCAAATACCAGGTTGCTGTTGGATGCATTGGTCTTATAACTTATGACTTCTTTGGGGAACTCTTCCTGGATCATTAGATGTGCCTTGGTCTTGGATAATGGCTGAAGGTTGCTGCAGTAAAGAAAGACATTAACTAAACTGCTATTTGTACTGACTACTGAAAAGACTTTGCACATAACTGCTCTGAAATTTGAAATTTGCTTTGAACATTGCTTTTCTCTTAACATCTTGAGTCATGGGTTCTACAATGTACCTTTGATTCCTTTTTCATTACTAATACTAATATAACTTTATCCCTTATGAATCTATGAATCACAAATAACCCTTTGGCTCATTCAAATAATAATTTTGTTTCCCAGTCAAATTCAAAGATTCAAAGTAGGGAAGAACATGGCAGCTAGAGTCAACAAAGGCAGAAGCTATTCGTGATGGAGGAAGGTTCTTGGTAAGAGATCAACTTTTGACATCTATCTGTTGCTGTGAGTAGTTGTTTTGAGTTCATCTCTAGTAGGAATAAGAATAATGAAGTTCTTATAAGATGAATAGCTGTGTGATTGGAATTCATATGAAAATGAATTAGAAGATAGACTAGGAGGAAAATGGAGATTAATACATTCATTCAGTGAAATATGTCCACTTAAAAAGAAAATGTTAGACTTAACAATTCTAACAATGGTCTGAATGATGAGAAAAGAATGGAGAAAACTATATCTTTCCCAAATCATGTAGCAGAAAAATGACACTAAAAGTGTTTCTATGTAGCAAATAATACATTAACTTGAAAATATAGAAACTTCAGGCTTGCTATAAAATAGAAATTACTCTTAATTTTTTAAATATGTCCATTATCTTGATTAAGATGAATGTGCTTTAGTTTATTTACCAAGTCATGATATAATATTTGGTGAATATTTTTATTATATGCCATCTGTGGGGTAGAAAGTTTTTCCAGTACCACACAAAATGCCATTGTTTTGAATAGGCATCTAATTGAGATTTAATCAGATAGAAATTTTTCATTAATTAAGTGCAATCTGACTACTGAAAACATATTTTTTATATCTAATAGCTATGTTATTATGAGACAATCAATTCAAGATGATTTGCATTGTATATGAGATGTAGACATTGTCATGTGTACATGCATGCAAAGTGGTGAAGTCTTGATTCATTTAAATAACATTGAA
Organism: Bramus lutescens; assembly: GCA_001685075.1. Taxonomy (NCBI): domain Eukaryota; kingdom Metazoa; phylum Chordata; class Mammalia; order Rodentia; family Cricetidae; genus Bramus; species Bramus lutescens. The sequence goes on along the minus strand of LOEQ01001989.1, from coordinate 193,200 downwards.
ATAAGTGTCACGCTACTACTGAAGAAATCGCAAGTGCTATGTGTGTGCAACACATTATGATGCCTGAGTCTCTCTGATCCATGTTTGTACTGTCGTAAAGCAGGACATTGTTCTTGTCACAGTCAGGCATAAATTTACATGTTCCTGCTCCCACTGAGACCGAGTTCCATATATGCAAACCCAGAAGCAGTGCTAACTACCAAAACAATTGTAAAAATCTTGTGAGATCAAACAGAAGCAGATGTTTTGAAAACAAAACAGCAGGCTGAAATTTAGATTCTCACAAGAAAACCTACAGAATGAAGCAGTTGCTTTCTCCATCTTCCTTCATCTCTCAGTTTTCCGATTTCCTCTGCAAATCCATCTCATTTTCTTTCTGGCTCCATGTCCCACGCTACTTATTTCAGCAGCATTTCAAAATAATTGGCTCTGTGCCATCCCACTTTGATACTGTAGGGTCTCTTTGCAGCCCATGTTAGCCTCAAACTATTTCCCTCCTTTACTTTCCAAAAGTTAGAGTGCCAGACAGGTGAGCAGCACCACGTCCAGCTGTGCATTTCCTTTCGGGCAAGGATACTCCCTTTCCCCTGAGAGATGTTTTCATACCTGAGACTATCACAGAAATCTGCTCATGGGACAGGAAAGCTCTTACATGCTAATCTCTTGCATGCTAATCACTTCCACCAATGCACGGTGACTGGCTCCTCTTTCTATGCTGGTGCCTTTCCTTTAGAATAAAGAAAAAAAAATCAAAGGATAAGGTCAAGGATTGGATGGCCTCTAGACAGAATCCATCCTAGAGCATGTCTTGGAGTAGATACAGCTCATTCTTTTGCCAGTGCACTCTGTGCCTTGCAGATAGCACTAGGTAAAAGGCATCCCTGAGGTTCTTAGAGCTTGTCATCTGATTCCTGTGCCACCTGAGGAACCTGAACTGTTCCATGTTCCATATTTGCTAATTATTATCTACAGTGACTGACATGTTGTAGGAGGCTGCTTGGTTGTTTCCCAGCCATCCAGACTCTTGAAATAACCACACTGAAACTGTATTAATTAAATCACTGCTTGGCCTATTAACTCTAATTTCTTATTGACTAGCATTTACATCTTAATTTAACCCATTTCTATTAATCTGTGTATCGCCATGCTGTTGTGGCTTACTGGCAAGGTTCGGTGTCTATCTCTGGTAGAGGCTCCATGACTTCTTGTGACTCCACCTCCTTTCTTCCAGCCTTCAGTTTAGTTTTCCCCACTCTACCCTATCACAGGCCTAACACTCTTCATTATCCAATGGTATTCACAGCATACAGAAGGGGTATCCCACATCACTGACACACTTCATGACTACAGTTTAAATACACTTTTTACTACTTATTATCATTCCAAACTTTAGAAGTTGTTTTTTATCTGTTTATGTCAAATTGCTAAAAGTTAATAATTAGTAAATTTGTCTATATGAAGAAGATGAATAAGTACAGAAGGTATTGCTATCCTGTTTCTAATCAATAATCTATTTACCCATGAAATTTTCAATATAATAATCTTCAGTTATTATCTTGACACAACAACTAAATGGTTCATACACTTTTGTGTGTTTTTTTGTTTTGTTTCTTCTTGGTTATGATATTGTACATGATTACAAGGCATCATATATCCGAGGCAAACATTATATAATCCACCTGAATTCTGTTTTTAAATCTATTCAATGTTAACACTTCTGCGTCCATTTTGATAATTAAATTAGCAAATTCTTCTCTCTGTAATTCAGTTATACTGAAATCTCTTTACTTACCTTTGGCCTTTGGCTATGCTTCTTTTCATTCTGTGTCTCTCTGTGTGTGTGTGTGTGTGTGTGTGTGTGTTTATGTGTATCCATAATCTCACTTGACAATATTATCCATCCTCTCATACTTTTGTATTATTTTAAAATTAAGCTATTACTATTTGTTCTCTATCTTAATTATGCTTGAAAATAAATATGAGGCTCAAAGACTCAAGACAACACAGTTTATTCAGTTTTTTGTTGTTGTTGGTCACACTGGATTATAGACACGGGCTTTATTTTCACTGCTCTTTCAGAAAAAATGCACAGCAATAGTATCCTTGAGAAGTATCTTAAATCTTCAGAAGAGAATATAAAACATTATTTGTATTGATAAATTAATTTATAAATAGGATACTTATTAGGATATATTCCACAAAGAGCAACATCAAAGAACCCAGTCTGAACACTTGGACTCACAGAGTGTGGTTTGGATGCTAGTGACATTGGCAGACTTTTGTACCTGCCACAGTAGCTTTCTCTGCAACATATCAGGCACTTTATTTAACAATTTCACCCTTGAATTCTTTCAAAGTTTGTGGAAATTACACCTGCTCACAAGCACATACTTAAATATAAAGTCCATATTTTCCTGTGATTTTATTCTTTTAAATTGAAGTCTTTAATTTTGTAATTCCTATTTATTTCTTCTTAATGGGCAAAATGCTGAAAAACAAATTATGATAGTTTCAGAATTGTAACTTTCAAAAATAACTAACTTTTTCAGCACAAAATACTTCAAAATGAATACCTATCAATGCTACTATTTATAATTCTGGAAGATTTCAAATGGATATAAAGCATGCTTAGAGACTTTAGAGGGAAAAAATCATTATTTCTTCAGACAGGAACATACCCACTTATAAAAATATACAAGTTCAAGACATTTATCTATAGACAATGTGTAGTATAGGTGCTAAAAAGATATTACTTTAGGAACTTTAATGTCATAAACAAGATGCCTTAAATTTTCAAATTTTATTTTATTTTTATTCATGTATATATATATATATATATATATGTGTGTGTGTATCTATACATATGTTTGTCATGTCTATGCAGGAGCACACAGAATCCAGAAGAGGGTGTCAGATCCCCTGGAGCCGTTCACGGGAGGTTGTGAGCTGCTTGGCAGGCTACTAGGAATGGAAACTGAGTTCTTTGAAAGAGCAAGAAGCACTCTCAGGCTGTGAGTGATCTCTCTTGCACAATACTTTACAATCTTAAGTAATATTTTACTTTTTGTTCAATTCTTATCTAGTCAAACATACATCATTGTTCTTTCACTTATTAAACCTAGATATATGTTGTTAGAATTTTAAATAGTTTTATTCCTCTGGATTTTGTTTATAAGTAATCTTTACTGATATTAACTTTAACAATTTTATTTTCTGCTCTCCATGCTTCATAAAAATTACTTAATAAGTTATATTTTGATTAAAATGTGAATTGAGTAAAAGTAGTATTAAAATTTAAAAACAACAAAGTTTCTGAATGTTATCACTGGCCTAGAGAGGATTTGTTGGGCAAATCATTCTATACATTTTCTAATTTCATTGTATTTCACTGTTATTAATTTGCAAATGTATTTCATCCTGATACATCACCTGTGTCTGCTAGCATCACATGTCCTTCACAGTCACTCACTGGGTTATTTCTAGGTATGCCTGGTACATGTGGAGAATGGTAGCGATAAGGTAGAATGGAACTTGTTAGTGAACAATCAGAGCAACCCTGATTCTTGTGTGCTGGGTGTGCATTATGAACATGTGATAAGTGCACAATACTAGTAGACTAGAAGAAGCATGGCATCCTGTCAGTTCATGGCTGTTTAGAAAAGGAGACAAAGAAGTGACTAGAAGATACTTTTTTCACCTATCAATAGATTTTTGGACATTTTATTTCATGCATCATCTTCAATTCTTTGTTTCTAGTTATCAAATTCCCTCTGCATATTAAAGCCAGGCAAAGCCAGAAACTGACAGCTTGCCTCCAGGAATTTATTTTGGGTTATGCAAGTCCCTTGAAATGTTTAACAAGAGTCTGTCACACAAAGCCCAGTTTAATTATTCAAGTCGCCAGCTGTGAAATTAGTGTATTTAGTTTAAAGTGCTCACTTCCCCTAAGAGGTTCTCTCCCTCCACAGGGCTTTCTCTAAAGTATAAACACACCTCAAGATCTAAACCAATTGGCTTGGTCAGACCATTATAATGGATATCAGAGGTAGAGTTAATAGTTTGTTAATAAGAATGTGCTTGTTTGTGTCCTGTTCTTCGTCTTGCAACTTCCTTCTTACTAAAGAACAGAACAACTGAGTTTGTCAAAGACAAAACTCTATAAATATTCTATATTTTATGATGTATTGTCTATCTATGTAACCAAGTAATTCCTACATTTGATTAAGTTCAGGTCTGCAGATATCTTTCAATTAAATAGTAACTATGTCTTTCTTTCTTTCTTTCTTTCTTTCTTTCTTTCTTTCTTTCTTTCTTTCTACTATTAATGATTTGTTCTATTTCTTTCTTGACTTTCTGCAAGCTCAAGTTTTCCACTTTCAGTACAATTTTAACTGACTTCAAAAGTCTTACTAGTAAGTTTTTAAATGACCTTACTAATAAAGGCATATCTGATGTATTTTAATTATTCCTCAGGTCATTTTCTGTAACATACAAGTTTCTAAATACTTTTCATGATGAGACCCATGTTGAGCCTTAGTCTCAGAGCTTCTCCTTCCATCTTTGAAAAATCCCACAACCTATAGAACCTACAAACATTACTTAGCACAAACTATTTGCTTTACCATGACACTATGATGTGATGGGCTGGTTAGAAACAGAGACAGGTTGACCAGAGCCAGAAGTTTAGAAGGGCTTTTAAATTATGCCACAGTATTCTATCTTAACCTAGGTTATCAGGTCACAAGTCTTCACTGAAAAATATTCTACTAGACAATTCATGTAAGACGACCAGTTAAAACACAATAGTCACAAAATACCTGTTTAGGGGAAGGCTTCAGATTTGCTTTTAAAGCATCACAATCAATAATGGCAGTGTTTGTTGTTCACATCTTTATCCCAGCACTCTGAGGATAAAGACAACTTCAAGGCCAAGCTTGGCTATCTAGTAAGTTCAAGGCCAGCTTGGGTTGCTTAAAATATATTATCAAAAATTAAATAAAGAATAAATAAATGCAACTAACAGAAGATTACAAAAATTAAAAGAAGCTACTCAAATTATCATAAAAGGAATTACTATTTTATTATCAAATAGATCAAGGATTATTCGCTTATTGACTCTGTTGGGGATTTCTGATATTTAAAGCTTCAAGTTCTTTATGTGTTATAGATTTCAATGACCTATCAGGTAAGTGATTCATGAAGATTATCTCTCATTCTATGTTCTGTTAGTTTTCTCTAGTAATTATTTTCTTCAGTGCATAGAGGGATGAATTTCTTCCAATCCCAGTTATTTTTCAGTTCTGCTGTCATTTACTGAGCCTTTGGAGGCCTGTACACAAGTCTGTCTGACAGGCTCCTCCAGTGGCGATTTGCACTTATTTATACCTATTTTTTTTAAAAATCACACAAATGAAAGGCAATAGCTTTTTTTTTTAAGGATATCTTAATGTAAAGAAAGGAAACTAGGTGTTTTTCAGTGCACTTCTTGCTGAGCTTATGCTCTGCTCATCTTCTGTGAAATTTATAGAACTACAGTTTTGTTAGAGAGAGCAACTAAAACTCAGGGATCCTACAACCCACTCCTTAACAACTCCAAAGCTGTATACCATTGTCCCCTGATTCCAGAAAACACCCACAATTTAGCTCCGCTTCTCAGTGTCTGATTCTATACAACATATTGTTTATGATATACAAATTAACTAACATCTCAAAGAAAGCATAATATTAAGTATTTAACTTCAAGGGAAGTGTATAGTGTCCTTCTTCTTAATGACTTCATATGTTCTCTTTACTATAGAAACTCCCTGTCTTCAAATTATTTTTATTGAGATATTTTGAAAAGCTGTTTTTCTATAGGAAGCTTTTCTGTCACTCTTGTTGGAAGGAACTGTGCCTGTGTGTGTAGTAATTACATTATATTTGAACAAAAGGACATGAACTCATAATAAATCAGAAAATGTTATGTTGATAATCTTAAATTTCCTTATATAAACATGCAATTTTGATATTATGATTTCTCTTGATGTGTATTTCACTCTGTTAGACACATCAAGCAAATAAAGCCAGCATTTACAACACCCTATATTCTTAGAGAGTATATTATTAAAGGTCAATATAAACACACCCCGATGGTAGAAAACCAATTATTTATTTTAAGCTGAGTTTCTTCCACTGTCTTCCCTGTTGTTTACATTATCCAAGATACAAATAGAACAACAATTCTAATAATTTTTCTGAGGTCTTCAACCAAATACATTATTTACTTCCTTGGTTGAAATGTCCTTGAAATGGACAATGGATACCTGACAAAGGGAGTTCTAAACCTTGTGTACTTAAGTCTGGTCCAGAAAGAAAGAAATGCCTTAGTCATGAGCAATATATTTGAATGGCTGCTCAATGACCAAGCACCAACAGTCAATTACCCTTTCTTTCCCGAATTTAGTAACTAGAAAACAGAATCACTGATGTTGGGGAAGCTAGGAAGACAGAGAAGCCCCTGAAAACCCTTTAAGCAGTGGATGATTGAGGCTTAACTTTGGTTTTGTGTGTGTTTTTATCGTTGATACCTTTCTTTGTCCAAATGTGGACTAGGACTATTATAGTGGAAAAAATGGACTTGTTTCTGTCATCATTGGATCACAGAGAAATTAATATACCCTGCTAAGTAACGAAAGGGGAAACAATTCTTATAAGAGCAAAGTCCTAAGATCTCAGCAAGAACTTCAAGAGACCGTTTTTTTTTAATTTTTTCAAAATATAGGCCGTTCCAGTGATTGCCTTTAAATACAATATATTAATCATGAATTTTAGGGTAGCTCATGGGAAAAACTCCCTTCATAACTTTTGTTGTGCAAATAGATAAGTACCAAATACAGCCGTACGAGTAGTTGAGAAAAGCATAGTAATGCTACCTGCAGTGCAGCAGCAGCCTAGGCTAATCATTTCACACTCTCTGTGTGTGGACATCAATATGTCAATACCTGTGCTCACACAAGCATCCTTCTATACGTCAAATTACTATTTCTCCCTAAGCAGATTCAGTTGTCATTACTGAGATGAGTAAAATAGAGATTAACCTAGAAAAGTTAACCTAAATTTCCCAGGCTAATACTCACTCAGTACATACATAAATGGAAACAACAAAAAGATCTCAAGCCACATTGCTTGACCCAAGTTCATTGCTGCTTCAACTCCAAAATTTTAGCTGGTATTTTACTTTTTTACAATTTTCATAAAAATTACTCTTTCTATGTATTATATTTTTCTTCTAGCTTGAACTAAATTACTAAATTCCCAGGATGTTTTCCTGGAATGAGTCCAACTCTTTTTACAGGCTGATTTTACTGCAGCAGTTGTTGGGCCTGATGGTCCTGTTTATCCTCAAGTAAGTAGAAAGCTGCCATTTCTCTTCATCTCCTCTGTTTGTAATCACACGTCCATCTTTGGGATTAAGCAAACACCCAGTGATCCCTGAGGTCTGTCTTAACTTTTTGCATTTGATGATACATTTTTGAGCATAAGCTCAAGCTAGGCATTTACTACTAAATACTTCTATCAGGAGTACAATTTAATAAAACCAACAACTATTTTTAAATATAGTACACATATATGAAGATTAATAATCATATTCCATAGTTGCTTTGAACTAAAAGTACAAGAAGCTCTTGTATTATACAAAACAAAATAAAACAGACAAAGCCCTACTAATTTGTTATAAATACAAGTGCATTTCACATATAGATTGCCGTGATAGAAGAATGTTGCTGTGCTTGAATGTGATTTGAAAGTGTCCCCGAAAAAATATATTAACAATTTGGTCTTCAATGTGTCAATATCAAGATCTCTATTGGTGGGCTTTAAAAGGAGGTCATTACAATCCAATTTTGGATTTTATAGCTGTCTGAATTACCATAATAACATGCTCCCTTGATTCAGATACCACCCACTGTGAAGCATTTTGCAGAGATGAAATAATTTTGGTCAGACTCTGGAACGTCCAGAACTACTGTCTCAATGCAGTTGATTTTAGAAGTTGTACATTGAGTTAGATGGATCACTTGACAGATAAGAACATCTGCTGCTCTTCCAGAAGACCTGGATTCAATTTTTACCACTTACACTGTAGAGTATAGCGATTTGTTAACTCCAGTTCCAGGTGATCCAACACCCTTTTCTGGATTTTGAGGATATTACATACAAATAATACACAGGTATACATGCACCCAAAAGGCCCATAAAATTAAAAAAAAAAACTTAAAATAAGCTAACCAGCCTCTAATATTTTTTACAGTAACTGTCCAGTACTCTGGAATGGGGTTGTTATTGTAATGTCAATTGAAGATGAGGAGGTACCCTTGGGATGGTTAAAGGGTTAGAAGATTTGAGATGAGCTTGCTGGATCAAAGTACTTGATCTGAAAGCATAAGGTACTGAGTTTTAATCCATAACACACACATAAAAATTTTCATAAGGCTGTGCATGCAAGTAACATCAGGCACAAAGAAAAGAGATATCTAGGCAGCCTAGCTCAAATACCTATCATTTGGTTCACAGAAAGACTCTGTCCCACAACAATAAGGTCAACATCCATAGAAGAAGGCTCTGGGGGCTGGGGAGATGGCTCAGTGGTTAAGAACATTGCTTGCTCTTCCAAAGGTCCTGAGTTCA
>LOEQ01001989.1:171678-184471 GCA_001685075.1 Bramus lutescens | reverse complement strand
AATGAGGTCTGGTGCCCTCTTCTGGCCTGCAGACATACACACAGACAAAATATTCTATACATAATAAATAAATAATAATTTTTTTTTAAAAAAAGAAGGCTCTGGATGTCCTTCTCTGGTCACTGCATGCACACATGGGTGTACCCACCTATGTACATACGTAGAAGTACCATTCATGTCACACACACACACATACACAGAGAGAGAGAGAGAGAGAGAGAGAGAGAGAGAGTAAAACCACTTAGTTATTTTTATTAATATCATGATAAAGGGGGCATTTAAGTCATCTCTCCTAATGCTTCCTCTTCCCTCACAGGCTCAGAGCTTCCAGAATAAATATTTTAGGGACATATCCCATGTACTGTGTATAGACTGCTGTCCAGGGCTACTTAAGTATTCCTTTTTCAAGCAACTAAATGCTCAGTGGTTTTATACTAAAACCCACAGCTAAAGAAGCTTCAGGTAACACTTGAGCTTATTGTAAAACTTGAAATCTGCATAATATTGGTCTTATAGCATGTGAGATAGAGTTCATGGTAGCCTCCCCTAGGATTCTAAAAGAATGTCTAGAAGGCAGTGATCTTGCAAAAAGCCCCTGAAGAACTATGCCTAGAGGAACTGTGACAATTGAGCCTCAAAGGAAGCACATGACTGCAAACTACCAGCAACATACAATGTCTACAATGGTGAAATATCCAAGCATTATTCAAAGTTAGCCTGAGTGAATAACCATGAATAGGAGGTTTGCCCAAGACTTTGTCTTGTTTCTCCATAGTGTTTACAGGCTGGTAGACATGGAACTGTATTTTGGATTTTGGCCTGGCTTTGCCAGAATATTCCTTTTTTTTCCTCATAGCTCATTCTTTGAATAAGAATATTTAATCCTATATGCATTCTTACACCGTATTGGAAGTAAGATCATTTGTTTATAATTTTTCAAGTTCACAGCAGGACAGGTTGCATAGAGGTTACACCTCAGGTTTTGGAGAAGGGCTTTTGAATGATCTTGGAATAAATAAATATGTTGGGACCATCAGTGATTGAATAATTATATGTTGTATTTCAAGAAGAATATCCTTGGAGAACAGAGGAAGGGTGCAGTAGATTGGGTATAGTTAGGTGTGTTCTAGATAGTTGTATGTGTTGGGAGCCTGACTCTAAATGTGTTAAAGTTAAGAAATAGTGAGATTTTTTAAAAATTTGCACCTAGTTGGTGCTGATCCCTTTCTTGTACTCTCTGTTTCCTGTGTTGCTATGTGAACTTTTTTTTTCACATAGACTCTTATCATCATGATGACACAAGCCATCAGCCCTGAATCAGAGTAGAACTAATGTTACGACCAGGGCCACAGAATTCTAGAATTGTGAGCTAGATAAACTACTTCCTATGGAAGTTGCTAAGTAGACTGTATTTTTAATAATTATCAAAAATATACTGGTAATATGTTGAAAATAACATGTAGGGAATGTTACCCAATTGGAAGGAACTGAGGCTCACCCTTTCTGTAATATGGATATCAAAGCTTATGATCAAATGGTACTATGATAATGAGAGCTTCAACTTTTGTAGAGGAAGCTCAAAAATGTGGTTTCTATAGAGAAAGCCCCAAATCTTGAATTCTCTGAATAGACTAGATTTATTTTAAGAATGAAAAATATTTATTATTTTTGGCCTTTATAGCAAACTTCAGTTTGGTAAGAAAATGAAAAAAAAAAACAGCATCTATTTCCTTATAAAATTTGCATAAAAATCTACTAAGGTTTTAGCCATGGCTAGTTGCTTGTCTAAGAATTTGTGCAATGTGAGTCATAAAGTGGAATATTATTTTAAGTATGGTAGAATGAGATAATAATGATATACCATTAATAAAAAATTAAAGGATAGCCCTTTTGAAATACCTTTAATAAAAATAATGAGATATCTTTAGTAAAAAAGAAATAGTAGCTCCTTTTAAAATCAGTCCCTTCAGCATCAACATCAGAAGAAACCTTAGGATAAAGGTAAAGACAAAAAAAATCTAGTGTATAAATATTAGCTATCTATACTATATGTGAACCTTTTACTCTATATGAAACAATAAAATTTATGAACTTTTTTCGCTTGCATAAGGTAAACTCAAATAACATACATCACTTTTTCTGCCATCTTTCATATCTATCATGGCTGAATATTTAAGAAATGTTCTATCTACATTTTCTATATTTAAGTCTCATAACATTCCCTAAAAATTTTTATTGCAACTTAAAAAATTTTTCAGTCTAATCTGCATCTTAAGGAAACTGTTGGCTGACCTTATAAAACAGCTCTAAAAATAAATACTTGCTAAAAGATAAAAAATGAAAGCATTTGAGAGTTGTGTAAATTTTTTTAAAACAAACTGAAAATTATTTTGCATTACACCAGAAAGCTCATATCTACTAAGACAGAACTTTCCTTTAGGTTAAATCAAAACTGAACAAAAGTCATGGAAAACATGACGGTTTGCCAAGGTTCTCTTCCTGGTCTCCTAAGAGGTGATAAGAACCAAATGGTAGTATCTGAACAGCCACATCCTAACTAAAGCACAGGATTGGGAAATCCCACAGTGTAACACTAGGAGAAAGTTAACTTCAGAAAGAAGACAACAGGATTCCCTCCACCTGATGCTTCAAGCAAAGATTGCAGGACGCACACCTCCCCTATGATTCATGGGAGATAGCAGGACGCTTCTCATCTCTCCTACGATTCATGGGAAGATAGTAGGATGCCCTATGCCTATGCTTCATGGGAGCAAGAGAAGATGCCTGGATTCTGCCACAAGCCATTGTCTTGAGATATATCTCTTAGCCAGCACATCTCTGTTACTAGTGAGTGAGTTCAAGTGGATCCAATGATTGTGGCAATCGTCTGGAAAACATGATTTTTACACTTTTATCGAGTTCTAAACATGCCTCTCAGTGAGCAGAACACCAGTGTATCATGAGACTATCAAAGCAATGAGCTACCAAGAAGAGTTTGGGTATCCAAGATGAACACACAGCGCTCTGGACACTAAAGTTGAGTATGCTCTGTGTGTTAAGAATTTTCTGAAAAGATCTAAATGTAACTAGCAAATTTCTACTTAACCTGGGCAGATGTTGGTTTATTAGTTTTGTTCATTATTTAAACAAATGTTAGAAAAATAATACCAACTGAAAATTATGTGATCTTATAAAATAAGAAAACTATTAAGCATCATGAAATGAACATATCACTAAGTTATTTTATATATTTATAAATCTGCTACTTAACAAATCTAATGACTTATGAAAATAAAATCTGACATATTGAAAGACTCAGAAAATGTAGTCCAGATTTGTAAAGTGAATGCATGGCATAGTCCATATTGAGAAACAGTCTCTAGTCAGTGTTTCTAATCCTTTATAACATGGATTCTTTTAAAAATATTTTATTAATTCCTTGAGAATTCTATCCAATGTATTTTGATTATCTGCATCCTCTCCCCATCTCTAGATCCATCCTCATCTCTCACTGCTGAACTTTATGCTCTCATTCTGTGAAACAAACAAGCAAACAAACAAACAATAACCATAAAATCCATTTTAGGTAATTCAATGACTCTTGGGTAAAGAAAATGGTCCCATAGTGTATTTGAACTATTAGCTATAACACAATAGTAATAATAATAGTAATAATAATAGTAATAATAAATAACTGTCTCCCACATTCTCTTCAGCTGTCAAATACCAACAATTCATCTTTTGGTGAATGGATCTTTGCCCACTCCGTGTTGGGATTTGTTTGGCCTGAACTTGCTCAGGTCTCAAGTCAGCTGTCACAACGACTGGGAGTTCATATGTACAACTGCTTTTTTGTGCGTCTGAAAAACACGGAATCCTAAAGTCATTCACCACCTTTGGCAATTAAAAACCTTTTATTATTGCTTTTTCTATTAATAGTAGTGCATTGGAGGAAGAGATATGATATAATATTTCAAAGTTATGTATTCTCGATATATTGACCAGTTATGGGTCTGTGAACTGCCATCTAATCTAGTGAAAATTAAGAGATGCCCTCTTCTATGGGTATAGCATTAATTCAGTACGAGTCTTTTTTCATTCTACGCTCACTTTGGAGAGTTAATAGTACTACGTGCTTATCTAGAACTGCTGTCCTATGTAAGCACAGGTTTTTGTCCCTGATATTGTTGTCATGTATGGGTTCTATCTCATGGCAGAGGCTTTGGATCCAGTCACAAACTGGTTGTTTAGGCCTATAACATTCATGTTACCGTTACACTAGTGAAAATGTCTTGTCACAGGTCATTATTGGTTGCTTGAAGAAGCTGAATAAGACTGATGATTGCTTTTCTCCTTCCATTGACCGCATCACGTGTGTGTGTGTTAGCATTATGGAAGCCAGCCAGGAGAGATAAAGCTTCTAAGCCATTACCAGTTTTATGTCTTATCATTAGCAATAGAGTCTTATCATCAAGTTCTGGAGGCCAACCAAGGGTGATGCAGTAGCCTGTAATGATTATGGTCTAAAGGGTTTCCCTAGACCATGCACTCAAAAAGAGATAACCCTCACTCCAGCATAATAAAGGTGGGATGGATTGGTCTTCAAGGAAATATTGATTGTTAATATTAACTATTGTATATGTTTCCCAGGAATCAATTTTGATCACATAATTAGATATTCTCAAATTCATTGTTCAAGTCATGCAAGTCACTTTTTAATTGGCAGCGTTGACAAATTTATGCAAATATATCCTGACCTCTCATTTAAATGCATAAGCTACAGATGGGGTTTTCCTCTCACTGATTTCTAAAATTAATTCAAAATAGTCAATGCCGAGAAATAACTCTTTTTTTTCTTATGGGAAAAAAAAATTGCAGGATAAGAGAACAGCATTCTTCTGTTCAGCATAATATAAAGGAATATTTGGCAAAGGATTTTTTTCTGTAAATTTTGTAAGCTTCATCAGATTGCCAGTTTTCAAACAGCCCCTTAACATTGATGGCAGTCGTGACCGTAGAGCAGAAATTGTCACTTGAGCTCCAACCTCTTGACCAAAGCTTTATTTACCTCTAGGACCAAAATAGAAGAGAAAACAAATGAGTCTTTGGCAGCAGCCATGTTTTATAACCAAGAGAACACAAGTTTAAGGAAGCCTGCAGTGGCCTTATTACTTGGAAGCCCAAAGGAAAACCAGTCACTCAGGAGAAAGGCCTTCACCAGAAGCATGTATTACTCCAGCGATTTGTCGCTGAAAATATGTTTTCTAAGTTTTAAGTATATGGATTATTCTTCTCAGATTATATTTAAGCACAAAATCATCTATGTTTAGTTATAATTAAGTAGCTGGATATTTCTGAGTCATTTATTTTTATACTACCAACTAAAATGATTTTGCCTGTTCTGGTTTAGAAAAGTCACTAGATTAGTTCAAAAGCAGCAAAGGTGACAAACCAACTTCATCCATCAGGTTGTTGATGCTGGGACGGTTAATGTTTAATCCCCTTATTACTTCTATTATGGGTGATTGAAAAGTAAGGGAAAGGAAGAAGAACAACCTTCTTTTGGTGTTTATTAGGAACTGGATAAGTTTGTTGCTCTCATCTCTTTGCTGACACATGTTTTGTTTTCTTTGCTTTTTGACTGTATAAATTTCTTTGCTCTTTTGTTCATTAATTCACTGTCTATTGGTAAATGCCAGAAGGAACAAGACATTGTTCCCCATGGAACTTTCAATAAATAATTAAAGCAAACAGATGACTGTGGTTCATGCTCACCCCAGAGAAGGGAGAAGCTGTCAGTGCATGGAAGTTATATGATTTTTGAAACATTTTGAAATGTTTTTCTTTGTGTTGTAGAACCATGGGCTTCCTCTTCTCCACTGTAGGGATTTCTAGGCCTTTAGCTCTGATACTTTCTTGAGAAACACAAATGGAGATGTTTTGGGAACCATAGTGATCTTGTCAACTGCCTGGGTTGTGAAATAGGTGAGAGAAAATTCCTGAAGGGTGTAAGCCAATAATGTTGAATGGGCACGTATAGATCAGAGGTAGTGAATGGTAAACTCAGCGAATGGATTTCTAAGCTTTCTTTTGTCAGATCAGAAGAATGCTTATCCACTTATCAAATGGTTTGGTAAGGCAGTAGTTGATTTCTGTGTGAATACTTCCAAATCCATTACTTCTCTAACCATGTCATTCTGCTAATGAAAACTTGAAGCAACAACTGTACAGACTTAATTAGGATATATCCTTTGTTAAACCCAAACCTAATCCATAAACAACCACTCACTACATTTGCATTTCTAAAATGCCAATAGACATTAAATAATAATAGGGTAAATGATAAAAACTATTTTTAGAAATTTCCCTCATTATGTACAAAATAGATCCACCACCTCTGGTCATGAACACCAAATCATACTTATAAATTTTCATAATAAGAATCATAAGGTTAAAAAGGTTGCTAGTAATTTTATTTTTAAATAGAACCTCACGCACCCCAGTCTTTCTCAAGGGAAACTGGAACCACTGAATTGTGTGTTGAAAATTTTAAATCAATTGCAATATATACATGAACTGCTTTTCCTGCATCTTGCAATTTTGAAGACTAGCAGTTATAAACGAAGACATGAACGACACAACATTTCTGTCTCTGTTTTGGTTGAATCAAAACAGCAGCTTGTTTCTCCCTTCAGGAAATGGAAGCTCTAATTTCTATACTGGAGATCTCAGCAAGGACAGAAATCACAACGTAGGACAGCCTAAGGATGTTAGAATGCCCTCTGCATGTACTACTACTATCTCAAATGCTGCCTCAAGAACTCTGGTTGTGTTTTTGTCTGAACTTCAAAGTATTTTTCTTGCAAAATATGTAATTATATCAGTCTCCATAGTCATATTCTTGAATTAAGAGGGTGAGCATAATATGGGAATAATGACAATAAAGGCTAGCTATTTTTTTAACTTAATTTGATAGTCATCCTCTTGGATTATGTGACGTTACATACAGAGCATCACTGTTTCCTTTAGATAAATGACTTAGATTTTTTCCCAAGTTTAAAATTCCATAATGGTTAAATGAAACTAAATTCTTGCAAGTTGCAGAGTTCCTGTTCATAGCTATTATGGAGCACAGCTCTTGCCATCTCCTATATGTTCAATATATTATACCTAACTTCATTCTTAGGCATTTCGCATTCCTTTAAATACAAGTTCCCCAAATTTCAGCTATAGTTCTGAACTATATCTCTACTTTTCTTGTTAAGAGAAGATCTTTAAAGTTCTTTCACTTAAGCATGGGCATATATTTTAGAAATAACTGAAATAGCCATTTAATCCTTTTTAAAATACCTGTCTCGATTCATGACATTTAAGCAAACAACAACTTATTAAAACAGAAACATGATAAATCTGTCTTTCCATTGAGCATTTATTACATTTGCCCTTTTCGGCATTTATCAATAAAAGAGGTTTATGTGATTTGAAAGTTTAAAGTGATAGCTTCATTTTGAGAAATTAGCCAATCACTCAAATCAATGCAAATTGAAATACCCACGTGTGATGAGAAATTTAAAATGCTGACTGAAAGTGATGTGTCTGGGCACCATTCTCTTAATAAAATAAGGATTGCTGCTTTCTAACATCTACTTATCGGACACAAGACATTTAAGAATGGGTACATCTGCATTTCACTTATATAATATACCTCTACCTTGAAATGTGTGGCTATCCCAATTACAGCATCCATCACAAATGACAATCACCGTTGCATGACAAAACTCCATACCGGAAACAAGTATTGCAATCATATAATCTGTGTGCTTTTGCTTCTTCAAGACACGCCGTAACAGAAGCCCTCTCGTTCTCACTTGCTCATCATATGTATGACTCAGAAATTGTACCTAGCAGAGCAATCATCACAGCGCACTAGATACAGCTTGGTTCCTTTCAGTGGCTTACCCAGTCAGTCCTTCTAGAAGATTGTGCTTGTAGCTAGCATTGAAAAGCATCACATACTAAGAATATGTGTGCAAATAGGTCAGAGATACCTCTCTGTGACATTTGTCAGGAATTGAGAAATTCAGTCTTCATTCTTGGAGCACAGGGCATATGGAAATTTGCATTTCCTTTACCAGGGAAGTCATTAATATTCAAAACCCTAATGGGCATTAAGACAAACTGCTGTCTGGGACTAGGTCCATTGTGTCTGAGTTAGTTTACCTCGGATTTTTTTGTGTGTTACTCCCATAGAATTGTAGAATTTTTTCTTCTCTGAATTTCGAAGAAATTCACAGACAAGGAATAGTAGAAAAACAGCTTGAATGAGAAACTTGAATTTTCATTTTCAGAGAAATTTCTCTTTCTCTCCTTCTTCTCCCCTTCCCTCTTCCCTCTCTTGCTTTTTTATCCCTTCATTCCTTTCTTTTTTCAGAACTGATTAACTAACATTTTAGAGTCGCCAGTAGCCTGTGCCATAGGAACACAGAATGTTAGCTGCTCCCTGCGTTGGCCATCTCTCACACCCATGCTTTTCTTTGCTCCAGAGGTATTCCAGGTGAACGGAGGGCGTTTTCTTTGTGGCTGCTTGGAGCACATTTTTAAATAGCTTAACCTGATGCTGAAATCCATAAGAATGCCTCAATTTACACACAAATAAACAGTTTTTGTTAGGTTTCATCAATATTCAGTTTGGTTTGTGTCTCCCCACAACTATTTCAGTTAATTCAAACCCAGGAATGTTTAATCATACCATAGGGAAAGCTGCAGAGAAAAAGGAAAAGGCTCTCAGAGTTCGTGTACAAGAAAAGGAACTGAAATTCACATAGCATTATGAAATAAT
Organism: Bramus lutescens; assembly: GCA_001685075.1. NCBI lineage: Eukaryota > Metazoa > Chordata > Mammalia > Rodentia > Cricetidae > Bramus > Bramus lutescens. Next base: position 175,632 of record LOEQ01001989.1, on the reverse strand, counting down.
CATAGAGATGAATCTAGAATTATTGGTTTTGCTTAAAGTGTAGAATTCTTTCTTTAAATGTAGCTAATAAAGCTGAAATGAAATAGAATTTATATATGTTTACATATATATATATAATAGAAATATGTAAACATATATAATATATATCTTTATGTCTATATATCTTATATATACCTTTATGTCTATCTCTCTGCCTCTCTCTAGATAGACATAAAGACAGCAATAAAAATCTAAAGAAGGCGGTTCAATGTATAGGCAATATGTTTTAAAAAGATATTTTAAAAGTCATCATTCCAACCTTAACCATGAGTTTTGAATGATTGCTTGAAAGCCACAGATTTATGATAATTTTTCTAGTCTGTTTGCGAAATCATTGATATTCCTATGTATCACAGGTAACGGAAGAGACCCAAAGCTACAGTTAACTATTTTACATATTAGATCTATTATAATCCTGTTTATATATAGTGAAAATGTGTATCACTTAAATTTTTTGATCTATTTTTACCAACACAAACAAAAACTATGCTCCAAGGTTACATAGAATAAAATACTTTCTAATACTCAGAAAGCTTGGTAAAAAAAATGAATAAGGAGGAAAAAAGAAAATAAAATTTAGATGAGAACCATCTACTAAGTACACAAATAAAATAAATCTGTTTTAGAAAAAAATTAGTTTGAGAATTCTGAAAACAATGAACAGAATATAGCTTGAGTTTGCAGAAGTTGATCAGTAAGACATATTTTGCCTTCTGTATATAAAATATGTAAAAAGAAATTAGGCATAAGTTGGTAATTTTTTGAAATTAAGATACCTAGCATGTTAATATTCCTCAATCAGGCTTGATTGTCAACAGCTAATATTAAAATCATGCACTTATATCCTATTTCCTTGTAATTACCCATTGTTTCCATGAAAAAAAAAAAACTTTCGGATATGCACAAACCAGCTGTGTTCTTCTTGTTAACAGGCTACGCATTATATGACATCAGAACCGATCCTGGCAGGTTATTTATCATTGGCTTTCCTCCAAGGATGGAAAGGGTTACAACAGAATGATAGATGATTGCACTGAGAACAACACTAATACAGAGAACAATTAGAGTAGCAATTAACTTTATCTTTTTTTAAGGCAAAGGGATACGTTTTTCTTAAGAAATATGCTTCTGTTAATTCATGACACCAGAAGGGTTTTTAGAATTAATATTTTAATGTTTCTTCTAAAATGGTGTTAGAGTATGGGATAAGTCACATTCCCCATTTCATTACTTTGAATAAACTAAAGGAGTGTTAATATGTTTTTCTCAGCTAATAATATAATTTCTTACAGGTTTATGAAAAATCTGGTTTTATTTCTAACTGAATAAAACATAAGTGATTGATGTATTACTTGAATTGTTTCCTTAGTTCTGAGTATGTCTCTCAAATCTGTAAAATATTCTGATGGGATGGGGACGGTATATACTACATGGTGGTTCCTGTGACATGCTTTGCTAAGCCAAGGATAGATTTACATTCCTGTCTGTTCTAGTTGTTGTGGAGAGCGATTACTGTCATAATGGAAGTTCAAAAAGTATATCAGATTATGCACATATTTTATTTTTTGGAGTGGCTTCCCCTGGTGGTGCTTCATGACTAATACAATTATATTAATATCTGTCTTTTTTCTTCAAAAAAGATGTTTCTGAAATTTAACAATGTCTTATGCTACATTGCTTTTTAATGTGATTTGCTATGAACATTGCACTGAGAGAATGCAGTGTTGCAAGAGGCTGCTAGTTTGTTTCTTGGCCGCCCAGACACCAAAAAATAATCACACAGAAACCATATTATTTAACTTGCCACTTGGCCTATTAGCTATAAGTTTTTATTTGCCAACTCTTGCATCTTAATTTAACCCATTTCCATTAATCTGTGCATCACCACAAGTCGTGACCTACCCCAAAGTTTCAGCAAGTCTCTCTCTGGCAGTGGCTCCATGGCTTCTCTCTGACTCTGCCTTCCTTTTTCCCAGCATTCAGTTTAGTTTTCCCTGTCTATCTACTCTATCAGGCCAAGCCAGTTTCTCTATTAAAGAATCGTACTCACAACATACAGAGGGGAATCCCACATCAATGTAGCTTATTGCATTTATCGACTTTTCATCATAGATATTGTATGGCCATAATATCACAATATGAATATTTACCAAATTTAGAAAAAAAATCTTATTTCTATGTCTTAATAGGCTCATATAGAGTATTTTCCTGTGAATTTAGGAGAGATAGAGAGTTTGTGAGTCTTGTCTGAGGCAGTTGAAGCCATGTACATCCTAAAGATTAGAATGTGAAGCAGTTCATTGTCTGTGCCTTTGGCAAAGCTTTCCTCCCTGTTGTTTGGCTATTGTCATTCTGGTAAGTGTGCAATATAATGTAGTGTGTTTTTAAACAAAATTTTAATAATTTTTAAAGGTTTCATGCAATATGTGTTGATAACGTTCACAGCACCACAGCTTCCACCAGATTTGACTCTCTTTCCTACTAGCCTCAAGTTTGTCTTCTCTGTATTTTCATAAAATGGCTGCTCTAGTTCCCTGGGATTTATAATCTTCCCCCAGCTTCTCTCATGATGGCCCCTGAGCCCTAGATGAAGGAGATGCAAATATATCAGTTGAACAGAAGCACCTGGTTAGTTCTTTCTGTCTACTAAAAAATATTCCTTTTTCTATGAAGGCTCAGAGTTGTACTTGTCTACAGATATAAGGATTCCTACTTAGAATGCAGTTAGACATTCTCCTGGTTCAGGAAAATGGCAGAACAATCCATCTAAGTCCTATGGCCTCCCCAGGATCTGACATTTTAAAATGTTCAAAAGAGTATGTACAAAAAACTCAAATCAAATTTCTAGAGCTCAAAAATGTCTTCAATTTCTAATCATACAGGATATGAGTAGATATTATTGGATAAAAGTTAGTAAGGATGAACACCAAAGTAGAAAATGAAAAAGTTGAAGTGCCTAGAGATTTTTTTCAAGTTTAAAAATTTTTACATTATATTTCATAATAATCCATGATTTTATTACAATTATATCATTTCTCCCTTCCCTTTCCTCTCTGTAGCCACTATCTCCAACTACTCCCATGTCCTCCACTTTCAAACTGATAGCTTTTATCTCTTTGATTATTTTATATACATATACATGTAATGTGTGTCTGTGTGTGTCTGTGTTTGTCTGTGTATATCTGTGTGTGTTTCCAAGTAAGTGTATAAATCTACTCTACTGAGTCCACTTTTGTTCCTTTTGTGTATATATGGTTTTAGGGCTGACCACTTTGTATTGGATAACAAATTAGGGCACTCGTCCCTGTGACAAGCTAATTCTCTGTCTTCCAGAACTCATTAGTTGCCTGTAGTTCTTTGTCTACAAGTGGAACCCCTTGAAATATCTCCTTAAGTAGTAGCCTGTCTTTTGAAATCATCTTTGTTCAGGTCTTCTTTATGAAGCCATCTATAAGAGAGGTACTCTCACAGAGTTCTCCCTGATATTCTGACTAGTACAATCCTTCTGCCCTTTCTTGTACAATGCTCCTTCAGCCAGTGAGGCAGAAGCTGTGCTACAGTTGCATCCATTGGGCCTCCATATGCAATAGAAGGATACTTCTTGGATGAGAGGTACTAGCTACACTTATATCTGAAGATTTGGAGTTAGCATCTGTGAGAGAGAACATTGTAGTATTTGACTTTCTGGATCTGGAGACCTCAGTATTATCTTGGCTAGGTCTACCCACTTACCTGCAAGTTTTATGAATTCATTTTTCTTTACAGTGAAATATTATTTTATTGAGTACATGTACAATATTTGTATTATTTATTCATACATTGAAAATATTTAGATTTTTTCCACTTAATAGTTATTGTGGCATGATAGGGTATCTCTTGGGTATATTTCCAAGAGTGGTATTGCTGGATCCTGGG
>LOEQ01001989.1:152078-162812 GCA_001685075.1 Bramus lutescens | reverse complement strand
CTGTAAAACTCACATATTGACATGTTTCTTCACTGAATTATTTTCCTTTAATTTTAATGGGGAAATCAACTTATCAACTATTTCTATCAGTAATATGCTTTACTTAATAGAAAAATTGAAACTTTTGTCTTATGCATTCATAATAAAATCACAGTTCAGCTTGTCTAATATGTAGAATTACTTACCATGAGCCCTGCATGGCCTTATACCAAAGTGACATGCATAAGATACTACAAATTTGCGGGAAGACCTTGGAAATCCCACAGAGCAGGAAACCCTGACTGCTCTTAGGACTGGAGAGAGAGGGGGAGAGGAAGAGGGGAGTGGGAGGGAAATGGGAGGAGGTGGTAATTTTTAATAAAGAAACAAACAAACAATAAATAAATTAAAAAAGATACTACAAATTTTGAAATATTGAAAAAAAATTTAGAAGTTTTTCTGCACTTTTCTGAGGGGAAGGAGATGGAGAGTGGATTGAAGAAAGGTTGGTGGAAGGGACTGGGAGGAGATGAAGGAGGAGAGACTGTGGTCAGCTGGGAAAATTAATTAACTGATTAATTAATAAAAATTTCATCAAAGAGAAATGACAAATATTGAAGGAGATGTATATATTTAAACTGATTAAACATTATGTAATAGATGTGTGTGTGAGTGTGAAAATGCTGATTGTGAGAAAACAGAGAAGAAACAGAATCCTCATTTCATTTAGAGATTAGGAAGTCATAGAGAGAGAGAAATATGAACCTAGCATAAGACAAGACAAAGGTGAACATATCACTAATTCTGCTTTCCCTATGTTCCTGTTGGGAAGTTGTACTGCATCCACCATGAATATTTACATAGCCTGATGAAATCAAGCAATGTCTGCAGTTATTTTGAAGTATGAAAAGACAAAGATGAGAAGAGAAACACTTCCATCCAACGTGGACATATTAGACTATTAGATGAATATTCTCCTGGGTGTGACCCACATGATGACATATCTATCAAACAGGAATACAGCATGTTCAGTGAGTATCAAGGTTGTAGTAACATTCACAACGACTCATACCCCTTGCTCTAGCATGGAGTTCTGTAAATTTTACTTTTTTTTCAGATGACAAAATAGGCTTCAAGGTATTAATTTTGCTTCTAGCAAATGAAGGAACTGATCACAACAAGAGAAGGTCAGTTAGATGATTGTACATAGAAATGGGGGCATTCAAAGACTTTTTAGTAATTAATGGTTTTGGACCTGAAAAGACATTAATTCATTTTGATTCCAAATACAAAATGTATTATGATTTGGCATTCCAGGAAGGAACTTGTGAATCTAACTTATTAATAATATTTGCCTTAGGTCTAAGTCAGGGTAATTCTATTGAAATTCAAAATGCATTCTGCAGTTGTTTACTTAGTTGAAGAATGCACAGCTGAAATATACACATTCAACAAACAAAATACCTTCTAACTAACTCTGAGACTTGCCTGCTAAGGATGGTTCTAGTAAAATATGCAAAGCCAAGCCGTTAGAACTGCAATTCCCCTGAATAAATGCAGAATTGATGCTAGACCCCTGGAAAGATGGCAAAGCTGCGTCTTATCATTGCAGACTTACAAAGAAAGGAGTATTGATGGCTACCACAGTGTTCAAAGAGTTTGTCTGCTTTCCTGACTATGAAGATGGATGGGCACTGGAGAGCAGTGTATTGCCTTAAATATAACATGACTTTCACAATGCATCCAATTTCATCTGTACATTCAGCTTCGATTTACTCACTGGATCACTGGAGTTCTACGGTAGTCAGTGACCATATTCCTATATACAGGTATGCAGATGCTAATAGAGTAAAGACACATACACACAAACAGAAAATCCTTCTGATCACACTAATCCATGAGGAAACACAATCAGAATAAATTATTTTCACCTAATAAAGAAAATAGCATATATTGATAACATATCTCAGACTTATCTAAATTTTTATTTAATCTCATTCTAATTTACTTTCTATTAATAGATTTTTGCACTACATTCTGGACTACTTAGTTGATGGTATTCTTATATGCAAAGAGTGAATGAGGTCCTTCTCATGGCTCATTTGCCAAAGAATAAGGCCTGAAAATGACTGTTTCAGGAGTAGAGATAAAGGCATATAGAAAAAAAAATCAGTCATTTCAATAAATAATTCATATTTTAACACAATAGTTGTGTAAATCAAGTTGATTAAGTTTTTATGTAAATGAATTAAAATTGTAAATGAAGTCAGGATCTTTGCTAGTGATATTTTCTTTCCTTTAGGTTTAGGATGTATCATGATACACCTTGGCTCTGTTATTATTCTTGAACAGTGAAACTGAGCCAAGCATCATTTCTAGCAACTCAGAGTTCTATGAGAGGTATTTCTTGCTGTAGAACTGTGAAAGAGTTGGATGGGATAGGATCTGAAAGAAGGCTTCCAGAAAACTACTAAAATTGTTATTTGTGTTTGAGCCTGATGTACTCGCAGGAGATGGTAGCTAACAGAAGTTGAGGAAAAGATTTAGCTACAAATGGATCATGAAATGTGAACCTAAAAAGACCCCACACAGGTTGCCATTACTGTTGAACCTGTAACTTGGGAACAGGCTATGAAGACACCATCTATAATGGAACCCATTCCTTTGCTGGAGTCTACATGCTTTACATCCATGCCTTCTTCAGTTGGTGAGTTGTCTTCACTCTGTCTTCTAAATCATGAGTCATTTCCCCCATTGAGAATTTACCTGTATCTCCAAAAGAAAAAGGTGTGCTATAACATGGTTCTGGTGTTATGTGTGTTAAAGAGATGATAGGAAATTGTCCCTGTGGGCATCTCAGGAACCATTCACAGACATTTAAAATATGTTAAACTTCTCAATTTGCAAAAAGATGGCCTTTTGGAGGTAAGTGGAACACTATTTAGATGGGTAAGGACACTAAGGACACTAAGTCTTTAAATAACAATTGAAGAAACTATAAAACATTAATCAAAAAATTATGACTTATTCCAACATCCTACTAGAGTGACTCAGTATTCTTATGTATAGAAATGTGGAAAAATAGTAAGAAAAATCAAACAAACACAAGTTATTTGGCCTTTTCTTTAAAAAATCCTGCTGGATTCAGTTCCCAGTTCCCCGTGCACACAGAGGACTGTGGATAGCTACCCTTACAGTGAATATAGCCCCAAATAAACAAACCTTTGTTGTACTCCATTCCAGGCTATTGTGGAACTCTTTGATACTCCTACAAAGAGCTATGGGCATCTTCCGACAGTAGAGAGACAGAGAATGCATCTTTCCAGGCATGAATGCTCTAATTTACTGACCATTACCAAGAGGTCAGCCATGAAATTTTATACACAAAAGCAGGCTCAACAGGCTTTATCTATAGGTTTATACACAGATACAGACACAGACACAGACACAGACACACACACACACACACACACACACACCCCCAAAGAGAGGCCATTAGTATGAAAGTATGATAAAGAAAGGAAGGTACATGGGAACAGTTGACAGAAGAGAGGGAAGGGGGAAATTTGTAATTATATTTTAATAACAAGAGAATACAATATAAAATTAGTTTATTCTAATTATTTTATAAATCATTATTTACTTAAATCTCATTTTACTTCTTAAAATTGTTCTTTAATAGCTGCTTTTAAAAGAAAATGAGATTATGAAAACAAAGTATTTCTTTATAAGTTTTTAATCTGTCCTGCACCCACCATTCACATTCCACCGCTGTCTTGAAATCTTGAAAAGAAAATTTGGAAGAGCCAGGCCTGTTTTCATCCTTGAAAAAGGCCTCTGTCCTCATCTTATGTTCAGTAATGTGCAGATGGTTGGGTGAAAGGGTGGACAAGCAGACGGACAGACGGAAGGCTGAGTAGATGGAGATCATTGTGCAGTTTCTTTAACGTTTTTGCCTTTTTAGTTTATAGTACGCTCCCTTCCTTTCCTAGAAATTCCATAAACATGTCCTCTTTTCAATTCTTAGACATTGATGACTAACCCATTTGCTAAATTTTTAATGCTTATTTCAACAAAGTCCATTTCATTTCAATCATCATTTTCTTCAGTAGTGTTATTGCTGCATTTGAGGGCAACTGCGGACTGTTTGCTCTTACATCAGAGAATAATTAACTCAACACTACTGAAGAAAGGAATGTCCAAACCTGTTTAACTCCTTTATTTGAGATGTACTTGTAAAGTAATTATCAGATGGCAAAAGAGGAATTTTGAGTCTTTTCTTGATACTCATTTTTTATATCTTCCTAGATCATTCTATATGTTTTTTTTTAATTTAGAATCAGTTAAAGCAGTAAAAATCTATCCCTCACACTTCTTAGAATGACGCATATATTATTGAAGAGAAAGGTTTATACTGGTGGTTTCTAAATTGTTTTCATTTCCCTAGAATAGCCTATGCTTGCTAAACACTATGACAACTCTACACTTAAAATTTGCTCCACATAAATCTGCTTTCTTAGATCACCCCTAAACATCTCGTTTTAACAGGCTTCTTTAAATCTGAGCACCAACTTGCTCATAAAACATCTCTGAAAAAGAACCACAATTAGCTTATTTTCTTTTCTAGCTACCCTTATAGAAGATTGAAAGGACATACCATGCATGCAACTCTGTTAATATATTCTATTTTTTTTAGTAAATTGAGTAGGTATATTTTGAGAGATTCTGTGAGAAGAGAATTAAAATAATGGTCTTAATGAAAAGATTAAATATTATAATAGAACACTGATTACAGCATACAATATATATGCATGGGTGCACATACATATATATGTTCACAAATAAATATATATACATGTATATATACATATACATACACATAGACTATGATAGACAGATAGATAGAAAGATAGATAGATAGATAGATAGATAGATAACAGATAGATAGATATGGGTCCTGCCTGCACTTATTCATGAAGATAGACAGAGAAAAGCACATTGTAAAGAAAATCTGTGAGAGTAAGTAAAGAGGAAGGGTAATATAATTTCAGATAAAGGCAATACCATGACAGTATGTAAGTAAATTGAAAAATAATAAAACAATTTTTAAGTTTCAGAGAATCTCTAAAATCACTTTACATTACCAACGTTTTCTTAACCCAGTTCTAGTAAAGAATTTAAAAAGAAATCTATGCTTTCAGATTTTGATTGCCATGGTATTATATGTTTTTAAGTCAGAACTTACATCGAGTTCCATTAAATTCAAATCGGAGCATTAAGAAATAAGAGAAACATACCAATGTATTTCATGTTCAGGTACATCATCGCCACGCTCACCACTAGCTTGCCACACCTGTTGATTCACCTTGTTCTTGTTTAGCACCTTGTCCCTGGGGCACTGTTTTCCTGGTAGTGGATTTTTGCATGGCCCAGAAACCTATCTTGTTTCTTTCCAGTTGAGTTGTTTTCCATTTTGACATGAGCTTTTTCAACTCCTCATATTTCCTGTTGGCCTCTATTGAGTGCCATATCAAACAGAACAGACACTGTCTCTTAGATTCTCTTTCAAACGTATTCTTCCTTCCTAGAAACACATTCTTTCTAATTCTGGGTGACTTTCAAGGTCCCTCAAATCCTCACTTCTTTCCCATAAATTCCAGCTTTCTGCTGCCCTCTCCTGGCCCACCACAGTACACTGACATTTAATGCTAATGTTGAAAGTAAATCTTAAGTATGGCAATAGAAGGAAAGCGATGTGTGTGAAACACAGACTGTGCCCTGCATCTCCATGGAGTCCTGTGAAACCTGTAAAAGGTAAGACCGGTCATGTAGATTGCAGCTCTATACCTGGAGCTGGTTTCGATCTCACTAAAACTCCACTGTGTCTTCAGAGTTCTGAGATTAAAGGTGTTTGCCTATGCTCAATAATGGGTCACTTTCAATAGTGTTGCTTGTTTCAGGTAATGACAAACCACAATTTAGGAAGCCTTGAGACAGGAAAACATGGCTCAATATTTTGTTCATAATATATGATTGAAAGAAAAAGATTTTAACAAGTATTAATTTATATAAAATAGAATTTTACAAAATTTTCAATTTAAGATTTTTATATTTATGTAAACAGTTAAGAGAAAATAGCAATAATAGATTATAGTTATCTAATTGATATTCAAAACAAGGACAGATTTTAAAGAATGTAAACATGTAGGTAGAAGCAATTCAGTGTTTTCTAACTTATATGGTAACTTTTAAACTTATTAATATTAGTTTCTCTGCCTCAGTTTTGATGTTGATTAAGCACTATAACATATGAATTATTATTGTCTATAATCAGGTACTTTCAAACTTTGTGCTGGTCCTGTTTTTAAATATCAAATTGATATTTCTTAAGGAAAAGAGTCTTGTAAATAGTTGTTCAAATAAAGAAATCAAAATACTTAATTTCTCTTTCACTGATGCTTTTATAAACAACCTATTGTCTAAAATTCTTTTCATGACTTTAGCGTTAAATCAATTTCACGTGGAGACATTAAGAATGTGTCTACTGATTTGCTGTTATTTCAATGGTCAAACCATTTTGTTTTTGTTTTTGTTTTTTCTTTTTTCACATGGTTGCTGATGGCAAATCTTTGGCTGTGTATCTTTGACCCCTTGGCAGACAAAATTCCAAAGAGAGCAAAAAACTTCCATGCTCTGAGCACTGGGATGAAAAGATTTCGATACAAAGTTTTCTCCCTTCACAGAATAATTTCATGATTCATAGCCAAGGCAACACAATGGCACTGGTGGCAAGTCCATCTGTAGTGAGAAATTTGAGGTTGAAAAATTCTTCCTGAAGCATGCAGGTCCTAGAATCTTATACATAGCATAAGCTGCACCAAACACAGATAGTTCCTCGTTTTCCATATGCACTACCAGGACTGAGTGACCTGATGATAGACCCATGGTCATTATGACGTGAATGAAGGGGTGTTGCTGTGGAACCCAGGGAGAGGTCTGAGTCAGGAATGGCAACACCAGCAAGATCTCCATTGCGACTCCAGACAGCTTTAATCCTGTTGTGAACTTGCATACATCCAGCTATTCCTTCTGTAACGCTGGAGGCTGCATCCTCCTCGTTGCTTAGAGTACCCTATCATCTCTGTTCTCCCTTAAGTTTTCTAGGCTCCATACTTCAAACACTCATTCCACTTCAAATCTACCTAGATTGCAAAGTCAAGTTTATGATTGTGAATGAAAAATTAATGAGAAAAAAAGAGAACATGGCTACACTCAAGAACTTTACATATTTTTGATTTGTTGGATTTTAGTAGATTTTGAATGCTGGGATGTTGAAAGCCTTCAGGTTAATCTGATGAGCTCCAAAATTCCTTCTCTGACGTTTGCCCCATACTAGTCACTGATAATTGGTTCTCCTGGGCTCTTGGTAGCCCTGCCCCCCCTTTCATATCTCCAGTTGCTATACTCGTTAACCGGAAACTATTCAGAGTATACAGTGTCTCAAACACAGTAAAACTAGTGAAGATAGTCATTATTAGCATGCTGTTTGTCATTTATGTACTGTGGCAAAAGGCTGCTATTCCTTTATATTTCAGAAGCAAAATCTTGAAATTTTCCAAAATAATGTCCACAGACTTTTGGAATTTTAGTAATTTTTAGAATAGTTGAGAAAATTAAAAACATTTCTACTTTCTTAGCATTTACTGCTCTTGCTAATGCTACATAATCTGTCTATTCTCTTAATTAAGATTCGTGCACTGAAATCATTAGTTTTCTAAACTGGAGTGGTCTAGTTCTCTTGTGTCCATCAAATATATAAGACTAGCAACAAATATATATTTTCATACAGAAATTATGGCAAAACCATTTTACAGTTCACATTTCTGCAGTATTATCAGAGTGTCACAAAGTGGCTTTCCCTCATATACAAACAAAGGGTTTTGACTTTGGGTTTATTAGTACAAACTTGCCTAAGATATATGCCTACCCTTTTACTCAAAATACTCATTAGTCTCTAAAGCAGTAAAGTTACTGATCATAAACTAAGTAGCTGGTAACATCTTAGGTGCCTGTCAGCATTAGGCAGAGTTAAAGTGCAGCACAAGGAGCAGATTTTTTTTTTTTTTTTACCAAATCTACAATGGGAAAGTGTTTTAAACAAATTCACATGTTAAGGTAATTCCTTACCTAACTCATGCTGTAAAAGAGAGAAGGAAATTCAAACCAGCTGGCATTTTTTGCACTTATATCATAAACGTAAATGTTTGTTTGTTTTACAAGGCAGGGTTTCTCTGTAGATTTGGAGCATGTCCTAGAAAGTAAATATGAAGTTTTAATTGAAATATAAATTTAAGTAAGAATTTTTACTGCCTTCTAAGAAAATGGAATGATGGAGAGAAGCAAGCATAACATACTGTACCGGAGGTTTCTCTCCTGCCCTCCAGTTACTAAATAATCACTCTGAAGCTTAATATTAATTACAAACTGTTTGACCTATTAGATCAGGCTTAAATTAACTAGCTCTTGCAACTTTAACCGATTTCAACTAGTCTATATTTTACCAAGAGGCTCATGATATGTTATCTTACATCTTGCTTCCCAAATAGCCCTTGGAGGCTCCTGACTCTTCTCTCTTTCTCCCTGTCTCACTGCTTGGATTTCCTACCTGGCTCTATTCTTCTTTTCTATTGGCCAAATCAACTTTCTTATTAATTAAAGGCAATAAAACATATCCACAGCACACAGAAGGGAATCCCACATCAAGATGCATCTTGTGCTCAACTTTTACGTTGACAAAGGGTCAGACTCCTGATAGTTTTTACACTGTTTCTATTTCTCAGGGATAATATCCGTGGGAAATATTCTTAGAGTCTATGCTGAAGCAATTTGTAAATCTCGCTGGTTCTTCCAGAGAACCAGGAAATAAATTCTGAGACAATTAAAAGCAGCAAAAGCTGAACAAAAGGAGGTCATGGAGAATAGTTATCTGCAGCAAACTATTATAATCATAAAGCTATTGGTGCAAAGAATCTTTTGTGGCAAATGAAGAAACAGCTGTGTATTCCTTTCAGGTTGATGGAGAGCAGAAAAGAGACAGAGCAGAGCAGGCATGCTAACCTCAGGCTATTCGTTAGAAATTACAGTAACACCTGAGGTCTTTAGAGATTCAACCAATTTTAGCTAGATTTCCGAGCCACAAGAAATGGCAGCTAACTTAGAAATTGTCATAAAACTTTAAGATTTGATAACATTCCTCCAGTTTTTTATGCATCCTTGTCATTGGCCCCTCACACAGTTTGTGAAATAAATTCCCCACTCTATAAAATCCTAAAGAACTCTCTAAATGTAGTCAGAGAGCATAAAGGCCAGTGAGGCTTGGGGAAGAGAGCTTTGTCAAAGCTTGACAGTGTAATCTGTGTGTTCCGCACCTTCCATTCCCAAAGGCTGTGGCTTAGACCACAGAGAACAAATGATGTAGGGAGCTGGAAAGAGGCAGCACAAACATATGACTGAATCTAATCTTGATGTGAATAAAGATGTCAGATTGCCCATATTATATCTCCCGTATACTTCCTGTCATAAACCTCTCTCCTTTAATATACATTTCACTTCCGTCTTTACGGTCACATCCAATGTTTAGAAAAGAATTAAGTTTATAAATAGTTCCATTTCCCATATCTCCATCCATTCTTCAAGTAAGTAGTTTTTTATATTCTTTAAATAGATTTCAACAAGATAGCAACAACTAATAAGATTTTTTAATTAATAGGGTATTGTTTTTAAATAATTAACTAATCACAAAATTCCCTTTCATCTGCTTCCCTGACAAAGCCTCAGATAATTTTTCTACTCCCTGTCATTTCTCTAGGATTTACCAAACCATCTTTACTGACCCGCAATTTAGGTTCATGTTCTTGACCTATAGGTAAGCAAGTATTTCACGTTGCGTCAAAGATAGTGTGTTCTCATTTTTGTAAGTAAAGTTTTATTGGCACATACTCATGTTCCTCTCAGTGTACCATGCCTAACTTGGTCTGTAATACCAGGTCCAGTTTTGCTTCAGCGTCTGAGAAAGCCCCTTTCCATCACGCATATGTATTAACTCAGCATGCTCATCAGTACTCCTCTTCCCTAAAATGTACAAATGAAGTAGTCTTTTAAGTAGCCTTTCTGCATATGTTTTTCCTCTCCATCTTCTATCTTTTTAGTAAAAATTTTATTTATTATTTGAGAGTTTTATATGAGTTATTTAGAACATGACTGTCATTAATTTATGATGTTCTGACCTACATGCAATCTGATTTGCTTTATTTTCTTCAACCTCTCAGGAATATAACTACTCTACAGAACTCATCTATTTTGTAATGTCTAAAATAATTACATACAAAATAAAAATATAAAGTTCTTCCTAAATTGTCTACTGATTCACACCTTTGTATATGCTAAATTTAAAGTTCTATGGATAGCTTATATTCCATTCATGACAAAATTATTTCTCTATAAAGTCAAGATGTTTCAAAGCCATTGTGAATTCTCTAAATCAAATAGTTACAGACTTCTCTTTTCAAACATGTTCCTTCATGCTTGCATTTTTGCAGTAAGCCAATATATACCTAACTAATATGGTAGTTATTTGAGAATTTCATTTTCCAACATAATATTTTATCGATTATTTAGGAATTTCACATCATGCTCTTTAATCACAATCGCTTCCCAGTCCTTCTAGGTCTGCCCCCACCCTTGTGACCTCCAACT
>LOEQ01001989.1:133982-144614 GCA_001685075.1 Bramus lutescens | reverse complement strand
CACATTAGAGTACTACTCAGCAGTAAAAAACAATGACATCTTGAATTTTGCATTCAAATTGATGGAAATACAAAACACCATCCTGAGTGAGGTAACCTAGACCCAAAAAGATGAATATGGTATGTACTTACTCATAAGTGGATTCTAGCCATAAATAAAGGATATTGAACCTATAATTTGGGATCCTAGAGAAGCTAAATAAGAAGGTGAACCCAAAGAAAAGCATGTAGTTATCTTCTTGGATATTGGAAGTAGACAAGACTGCCAGGCAAAAATTGGGAACTTGGTGGTGGGTTGGGGATAGGGGTAAGGGGAGAGTGGGAGAGAGAAAGGAGAAGGGAAGGATGGGGGAGAGATTGGGGGAATGGGACGATTGGGAGGGAGGGAGGGTGGACATGGGAGCAGGGAAGTAGATATCTTAATTAAGGTAGAGCCATTTTAGGGTTGGCAAGAGACTTGACTCTAGAGGGGTTCCCAGGTGTCCCAGGAGATGTCACCAGCTTGTTCCTTGGGCAGCTAAGGAGAGGGTGCCTGAACTCACCCCATCCTATAGCCACGCTTATGAATATCTTGCATATCATCGTAGAACCTTCATCTGGCGACAGATGGAGGTAGAGACAGAGACCCACATTGGAGCACTGGACTGAGCTCTCAAGGTCCAAATGAGGAGCAGAAGGAGGGAGAACATGAGTAAGGAAGTCATGACAGCGAGAGGTGTGTCCACACAACGAGACCATGGGGCTGATCTAATGGGAACTCACCAAGGCCAGCTGAACTGGGACTGAAGGATCATGTGATCAAACCGGACTCTCTGAATGTGGCTTACAATGAGGGATGACTGAGAAGCCCAGGACAATATCACTGGGTTTTGATTCTACTGCATGTACTGGCTTTATGGAAGCCTACTCTGTTTGGATGCTGATACCAGACCAAGCTAACTCTGTTCTTTTGTGTCTAGAATTCCTTTTTAAGTTTTCTCAGGTTTTTATGTGGATTTTAGTTGGCCACTTGGGTGCCAAATTGTTGTCAGAGAAAAGCCTTGTAGCCCCCCAGAGACAGACACCAGAATTTTACCTGGTAAGCCATAACCTTATGGTGATACACAGATTAATAGAAATGGGTTAAATTAAAGTGTAAGAGTTAGCCATTAAGAAACTAGAGCTAATGGGCCAAGCAGTGATTTAAATAATATGGTTTCTGTGTGATTATTTCGCGGCTGAGCTGCTGGGAGCCAGGAAACAAACAAAAGGTCTCCGTACAACAGTGTTCCTAAGGCACCTTTGACCCCTCTGCCTCCTACAATTAGAGGCATTTTCTAAGTTGAAGTTCCTTCAATTGCTAGCTTGTGTCAAATTGACAAAATACTATCAAGCATACTAGCCAACACTAGAAAATTTGAAAATACAAGATGATTAACTAGAACAAATATTATTTTGAGAAGTTTTTATCAGATGAATTTGAGAAAATACATAAAAGAGAAATGAAGGTTAAAACCCTGTATATGCTACTAAAGGCAAATGTGTCAGAGTTAGTATCGACTATCATCATCTTATTAAATCTTCAGAATCCAGCTCCTTTTGTCACTGTTTTGTGTTGTTATTGTACCTGTTGGTTTATTTTATTTTTGTTGTTGTTTTGTATCTCCTCATTGTATATTATTCTATAATGTGTCCATTCTCATGTGTCTTCCTTTGCAACTTTTGTGATTCACTAAAGTTTATCCAATTTTCTTAAGTTTGGTTTTAATTCCTATTCTCTCAGGAAAATTTTACTGCTAAGCACTTACTTCTTTTGTGCAGATGGTTGACTCTTGGCATGTTTTGCCCCATATATATAATGACCACATTCGAGCCATTAATTTATGTTTCAAACCAGAAAATAAAATACTACTAATGTATGGCTTTTTGAGGTAGTCATATTGGGTTTAAAACTTAATATCCAAGGATATTTTTAATCTTTCTAACGTCACTCCATTTTCTAAGACTCTTGATTTATCAAATAAATATTATCAGAATTGTATAGCATTTCTTACAATGCAACATCTGATATAAAATAATTTGCTTAAATTGAAAAAATTAAATAAAATTTTATTCTTATATTAGCTCCAAATATATAACTACAAATAATAAGACAACCTGAATATATACACCATACCTGTCTAATGTTTGTAAATTATAAATTATTACATAGTAGTCTTGATAGATAATAATATTATTAAGTATTTATAGGTGACTTGCATAGAATTAATAAAGGCATTCTCTATGTCATTCCTTAATTATCAGTTTTAAAAAATAATTTAGTCCTCTTGGAAAATATTCACACATTTTGTTTTCTGGTTTTTAAATCACACTACTATATATTATTAGTTAGATAAAAGACAAATTATATCACATGTAGGTAAATCGCACTCAATTTCTTGTTTTCAAGCTAAATGTTATCATTTATGTTTTCCATTTACCTTTCAAGAGTGTTTTTAAAATTTTATTTCAAATTTCCTTAAGAAATACATTGAGAAAAGATCATTATTTTCCTCTGTTTTATAAGTCTTATTTTATATATGTTGAGTTATTTGAACAAAAGCAATGTAACTACAACAGCATTGCATTATTTTCACTTCTCATGAGGCCCCTTTACTGCAGTAACCGGATTTAAATTTTCCTGGAGTTCCCAGAAAGTCTATTTACCACCTGGGGATAGTATCCCTGGAGATTCCACAGACATAAGGAGATTGATGCAAGGATAAAAAGCTCGAAGCAACTGTTAAAATATGCTAAGATAGAAATGGAAAGAAGAGAGATAAGCAAATAATACGGATTTTAATTAAAGGAAGAATAAAGTTTAATTGGGGATATATTTGTATTTGACCAAATTTGTATTTGATTTTTGTTGTTGCTGTGAATTCAAGCTGGTCCCTAAAATATACATAGAATTAAAAAAAAAATTCAAGACTATACAAATTGAAATTGTTTCCAATCATTCAACATGGCCTATCAGAAGTCAGACTTATTAATTAGGCATACATTTTGTGTAGTACATATTTAGATATGTAAGTGTGATAAACTAAGTTCACATTTAAGACTTGTCAATTTTAAAAATATTTGAATATATGCATGTGATAGAGTTGCTTCTAGGATAAGGCAAACAAATTCAATTCTTTTAAAGAAATGTTTTATGAATTACTACTAAGTTTTAGTAACCATACACGTAGAATCAATGATGCTACTTTTTGCATAATATATGCTGGGGACAATAGTTAATATTGTGTTATTTTCCAGATCTAAGTAAAATAAGATAAAAATTATTAAAAATTGAAATATTAATATTAAGTTATATATGCTCTGCTGTATAATGAGCTATGTAATAGAAACAAAAAATAATTTTTATAAGATTTGTGAGACAAATTGAGGTAGGTTAAAGACGTTAAAGTTGATTGGCCAATAATATTACAGGAAGGTTAAAATAGAAACATGAACATGCGACTACAATAGAAACCAAAGGGGTGTGAAAAAAGTATCTTCATTTAAAATGCTAAACATAATTTTAACAAGGGATTGAAATATGGAAGAATTATTTGAACAAATAATGACTACAATTTCCCCCAATTTAATTAAAATCTGGTCGTTCTAGACAGAAAGTACCAGATAACCCTGAAGGAAGCAGTCAAAAGGCTCATCTTGCACAAGCTCTTGGCAAGTGAAGTTCTTCATGTGAAAAATTCTTAAAAAGTTATTTAGATCTTTCTGTCCTTTTCTTTTCATGGCTTTATCTTCTCAGTAGGATCAGTATTTGTACTTTTATCTAAGTATGATTTTTACTGGTAAGATTTATTTTTAATAGAGTAGTTTGTTTTTCAGTATGTTGTTTATTGTCATAACATACAGTGTAATGAATGTATATGTATGTAAAAATTCTTAATGAATTGCAAATCTTTCACAATTTTATATCACTATGCCAGTTATAGCTTCCTGTTACTTTCATATATTTAGCTCATATATAGTATATGTAAATATTTTATATGGTATTATAATATGTAATATATTGTGTATAGCATAATACATATACCATATATCCATATTTTCAAAGCACCTACAAAATACAAAGTTTTTAAAATGTGGTGCTGGGTCTGTAATATTTATCTGAAAAGTGAGGCTCAGCAGTCAACTACTTAAAACAGCACTTGGGAAACTGTGGGGTTGCCCACAAATATAAAGAGAACAACTTATGTCAAGAAAAATGTGTCTTACAAAAGTATAATTTTTAAAATTTGCTTGTATTCAAAAACATATTTTATTGACATAAAGTTAAATGACATAACAATGAAGTGTTATAATTGTGATGGTAAACTGTAACTCCAAATAAACTAATGTGCAAAAGGAAAACAACACTGTAAGATGTGTTCCTTGCCAGAAAAGATTGCTTCATCTTCAGAACACTAAAGTGACCAATGCAATATTAGTAACACTGAAAAGTCATGAATTATTGAGGAGCTACATTTGCTATTACTTTGGGAAGTTAGTTAAATGTTCTCTAATATTTTTTACTTTATTGTGTTTGCTTTGATAATAAAAATCTCAATTCACATGTTTATTCATATTAAGATATTACTTTATTTTCAAAGTCCCTGTTCATTGGCAAAAATTTTACCAAAATCTGCAATATTATAATAAACAAAATATGATTATCATGCATATACACACATATCACATACACACACATGTAAAGGCAATGTACTCTCAAACAAAAATCCCAATTTCAGTCAGCTCTCACAGCCATTTTCTTCTCTTTTGGGTAACTCTGCATGCATGTTGCATTTCAGTAGGGTATATTGAGTATGGTTTCACCATATAAAAAGAATCTGGGTATCATGTTAGATTTCTCCTTTACTGGCTCTCCTGTTGCTATTGATATCAACCCGGTTTCTATCAGAATTTAAATGCCTTCAGCAAAAAGAAATTGGAAAATAATCAAACTCTTCACCATTTGTTTTAGACATGCAGGGATTATCTCTGCTTAATAAAGTTTATTTGTTGATCACATGCATAAAGAAAGTGACCCTGCTGGCTCATTTTATTCCCTTACCTGCTGTAAACTTCAAGTCTTAACCCGCTCAAAATTTTAGGTCTCTACAACCTGTCAACAATGATAGAGTTCTGTTGCCTTACGACAAAACCTCGGATGGATTCTTTCATAGTTGATATATCTCAACTTCTTGAGAAAAGAGAATCCTCTTAAGTCATTACTGGAAATCCACAAGAGACTTCCACTTGTTCTTCCAACATTGAATGTTCCCGTGCTTGCAACCCAAGATCTTACTTTGGGCTGCTCCAAATTTTCCCAGGCACTGCTTCCTCAATTCACTTAAAGAGATGACCTATTTCACCTGACAGTGCAACTTCTTTAACTAACTAATGTCCTTGCCACAATTTACTTAACATCTGAAGGACTCCCACTCTGGCCACTCTGGAGTCCCAGGGTACTAACTGCGTCTCAGTTCAACAATAGTTAAGCCAGAAGTTTCAAGATGTTTCCAAACTTATTTTTTCTCCTACCCACTCCAGCTGTATAACAAACTTCCACAACTTTCAACGTTAAAGTCAACAACCATAAAAAATAGTCATGACCTCACTTAAAAAATGACTTTTCTCAAAGTACACAAGAATACATCTCTCTACCACTTCATTCTACTCCACATCTGAAGCAAACTTTCTAGAAGATGAACTTTAGAAGTTCAATTTGCCCCAATATGCATTTGCTGCATGCATACTGACTTGTGGTGAAATGCATGCCCAAATCTAACTAAATGTCAAATACATTAGGGCGTTTTGCTTACAATTGGACACATCCTGCCAATGCCAAATATAACTTCAAGGATTCACTTCCATATGCCAAAGAAGAATGACTTTTAAATGACTGACCCTCTCTGTTCTATAAGATAACAACCAATGGTTACACTGTCCTTAAGAGTGTCTCACCATGTGTGAAATTTATAAAACCGTTGAAATTAGGGTTTCATTGTCTGCAGCTACATCTACTTTAGCGCATCCTGAAGTGTGTCGAAGACATAATTACTCTTTAATTACATACAGTAAAACATGTCGTACGGTGCTGTGCTGTGATGCAATGTACCCAATCACTTTGTTATTTGCAAGAAATTTTAATTAAAATATAAAATGATATTTACCAAGTTTGTAAGAATGTATCAAACACTACTCTCATGGTTACAAAGCACTAGAAAACATCCTAGGCATAAAAGAGATGAGTCTATTTAGAATCCTAGAAAAGGGAGAGAGAGAAATAGGAAGTTATAGAGCCAAAGAAGGATGGTGAGAAAAGAAAGCCTAACCACAGAAAATCACCAAAATGATGATCTTCTGCACACTGTCCAACCCACCCTTACTATCACTGAATGACTGCCGAATCCAGGCTACAGAATAAAGGTTTTGTTTGGTTTTGGATTCAGCAAGTGCCATGTCATATACCTTCTGAAGGACTTACTTATAAATATTATTATACTTTTGTCCCAAAGCTTGCTGATCATCCACTATGGTTTTGTTTCCTATAGTCCTGATTCCAAGCCCAGCACATTGAATATGCTAGATCACTGAATATTATCCCCAAACTTATAAGTTCTTTAAGTCATATTCCTCTTTTATTTATTTATTTCTTTTGATACAATTTGATTCCAATTATTTAATCTCAAGCTCATGGTCTCAAGAAGTTTGTACCTAACTCTCCTGTGTATCAAGTGCCAAACACCACTCTAATGGTTTTAAAGAGTATAAAAGGTTCTAGTCATATTGGACATAAATCTGTGCAAAATTCTAGTTGAAGAAGGCATGAGAAGTTGGGCCTTATCCAAGTGGCTATAGTCACTTACCACTGTACTTGGGCTTTTTATTTCACATATTTTCAATAAACATAATTATTTATACATGTTAGTGGGATTCTGTGTAATACTTGAACACATACACAAAACATATTTTAAGCATATCTAACTATTCTGCATTCCCATGTTCCACACTCCTCCCAATTCCAAGTCATCATTTTCATTTTTAAGTTTATATGAGTGGATTTCTTTGTGGTAGTTCCACAAATGCACGTAGCATTGACTAATCATATTCTGCTATAGGAACTTTCACAGCCAGTAACCTTTAAGTTACCAGCCTGCTTGGGCATGGCCTCTTAAACTATAAATGCCATGCACACATTCCTTCTCTCTCCTGGCTGCTGGATTCTGTTCCTGTTTCCTGTTCATTCAAAGGACTTTGATCTGTAAGTCTACCCCTAAATAAATAACCCTTTATTATACTCAATTCTGAGACAAGGTGGGATTTTCTTTTAGTGTCCATCTTCAATATTCAATCTCCTTTACTACACACCTACACACTATTATTCCTGATCTCTAATAACTGCTACCTTTTGGTCAGTTTTTTTCTTTTATATCTTATTTGTAGTAGTTGCTTGTCTGTTTGTTCATGATTTATGTTACTATTATATCCATACTTCTACCTATTTTGCTGCAAATGGCAGAATACCAACCTTATTTAGCACTGAATAACAACCTTTTGTATATATAACACATTGTTTCATCTTCCATCTGCTGGTTGAGGTCAAGGCTGACGCCATATGTAGCTATTATGTATCATCCTGCGGTAGATCTGAGCATCAGAGATATTAGTGGTGTGCTGATTTCATTTGTTTGGGATATACACTATGATGTGGGATAACTCAGCTCATTGCGGGTGATGCTATTTGTAGAAAGATGGTCCTAGTTTGTATAACAGAGAAGCAAACTGGGCAAATCATAGAAAGCAAACCAATAAATAGCATCCCTCCTTGCTATCTGGTTTAATTCCTGCCTCTAGGTTTCTTTCTTTAGTTCTCTTAGCTACCATGATAGTGGACTATAGCCTATAAGTCAAATAAATCCTGTACTCCCCAAGTTTATATTGGTCAGGATTTCTTATCACTATAATAGACAGTAACTAGGTAATTCCATAACTACAATACTAGTTTGCATTATTTCAACATCTATAAAAATTATTCATATTCTTACAAATATGTTGTTTGTTAGTTTCTTTTAATAGTAGCTGTGCTACCTGGGATGATGTTGTATCTCATCATTTTGATTTGCAATTCCCTGATGAAATTTTTTTTCACATATTTGCTGGCCTTTTATTTTCCTAAAGCTTTTTGTTAAATTTTATGGTTTCCTTGTATATTTTTAATAATATTCCCTTTATTCAAAGAATATTAGGTTGTTGCTTTACTTTGTTGAATATTTTACTCTATAGAAATTTTCATTTTATATATTAAAATTTATTTTTTCTGTTTGTGATATTTAATTTTTATTTTTAATTGACATGTAATCATATCATTCTTTATAACCCCTCTCATGCCATTCTCCCTTCTTAAAATATGACATATTTATATTGTATTGAGTCTGTTTATTGTTGCTTGTATTATATGTTTTTAGGGCTGACCCCTTGGTATTGGATAAATATGCCAAGGGATATTCTCCGTGAAAAAGACTAATTCTTCCTCCCTCAATAGTCATCAACATCCTGTAATTCTTAATCTAGGGGTGGGGCCCAGAAATTTTCTACTCCTCCTTAGGATGTAGACTGGTGTTACATTGTTCAGAGCCTGTTTGGGCAGCCATATTTTTTTAACATTTCAAAATGTCAAAATATGCATACCTTCCCATTTCTAGAAGATTCATTCTTGCAGTAGAGTACATAGTATTCTGGCTCTTACATTCTCCATCCTTCTGTGATGATTCTCGGCGCTTAGATAAAGGAATGTATTGTAGATATATCAGTTGGAGCTAGGCATCCCACGCTCAGGTTTTTTGCATATTTGAACAGTTTTAGCTTTCTGTAATGGTTTCCTTTCTATTGCCAAAATAAGGTCCTATGATGAAATGGAAGAGCCACCCTTATCTGTGGATATGAAGATCAATATTTAGAAAATAGTTAGGAATTATACTGCTTTAGGAAAATGATAACAATACATTCTACTCTAAGATCCATGACTTTACTAGCCACAAGTAGTTGGCTAATTTTTCAGTACTAGGTGTGAATTCTCTCGTCGGATAGGTTTCACATCTAATTAGGTTGTTGTTGGTTCCTACCAAGCTATAAGTGCTTCTAAATAACCTTTAGGGATATCTTCCCATGTTGGTCATTGTTGATGTTCACAGTTATCACAGCTGTGATTGCTTTCCTCATCTGGCACCTTCACGTACTAAGGCTAGGTTTCCAGTATAAGCTAGTTTTTCACAATACTTGAGAAGCCTGACAGGTCATATGCAACATGACTCTTCCTGACTTCTGTGTTAGAAGTGCATGGTTTCTCATGAAATAGGGATTTACCTTCAACTTCTGGGAGGCAGCAACAATCATCTATATTGCTCACATCCCATCCAAAAGGTTTGTCAATCTCATAGCATTTGTACCACTCAGACCAATGGGTCTGTCATGTAAGAAAAACATCACTATTGTAGGTGTTTCTATAATGGAATACTTTATACAGCCAACTTCAGACAGAAAGCAAATAGATTTATAACACAGGTTTTTATTCTAGAAGTTCAATAGGTGTAGGATCTAGCAAGGCCTTCCTTTGATATATCATACTAGAAAGAAATGTATATATTTGTCTTCTGTCTCTTATTTTTCCTATTCTCCTTGCAAATACACCAAGATTTTATGTTAGGCTCTTATTCCTTCTAGCCTAGTCTAAGCAGTTCCTAGAAGGTCTCACTTCTAAACACCATAGTCATAATTAAATTACACATTATTTATACCATTAATATAGTGATACATGCCTTTGAAGTTTAAACCACTGCAAGAGATTGGGGAGATAATCCTTAGCAACTGACTGTAGCTAGACAGATGATTGACATATTTGGTAATAGATAGACAATAGATAGATGAATAGATGATAGATAGATTAATACATATGCATGCTACATATATACATACATATATAGATTTATGGAGAGATGATAGAAAGATGATATAGAGAGAGAACTGATAGTTTAACTATATAAGATTAGATAGACTGATAGTTCAGAGATAGATAGGTAGAGAAACAAATGATAAATGATAGACAGACAGAAAGATAGACAGATGGACAGACTGACAGAGAGATAGATGAGAGAAAATGAGCAAAAGAAATAAATGATTGATGCTTTTCCTTTCTTTTTGGTTTGGTTTTTTATAAGAGGTCTTCTTTTGTAATTTTAGCAGGCCTTAAATTCACTAAATTTCTGCCTTAGCCTCCCAAGAGCTGGGATTTCAAACATAAACAACAAATCACACGTTTTTTAATATGAAGAGTAATCAATAATTTATTCTTTGGTAGTTTTTATTTTTTTATTAAAAATTTCCACCTCCTCCCCTCCTGCCATTTCCCTCCCCCTTCCCCCATCCCCCTCCCTCTCCAGTCCAAAGGGCAGTCAGTGTTCCCTGTCCTGTGGGAAGTCCAAGGTCCTCCCCCCTTCAATCAGGTCTATGAAGGTGAGCATCCAAACAGTATTCTACAACATATGGGCACGGGAGACCACTTCCTACGTATAACCCCAGTAGCACAGAAAATAAGGGCAACATTGAATAAATGGGACCTCCTAAA
>LOEQ01001989.1:103989-114806 GCA_001685075.1 Bramus lutescens | reverse complement strand
TATAAGCTAGCCGTGCGGGAGCCGGGCAGGACAAAAAGCAGGGCCCGCTCCCCTGATAACTACACAGCTTCCTGCTTTTTGTTGGACAAAGTAATTTTTGGGGGTGTTCATACTGACCTTTCAAGAAGTCTTGGTCCATCAAACCACATCAGTCTGGAAGGAATCCATAGGTTCTCATCTTCTTTGGATACAAATGCAGAGCCTCTTTTCCAAAGCAACATATCCTTAGACCCAAATTCTGAAGTCATAATACCTTTAAAATAAATATGTATTTTTAGCTTCACAGCCCATAAAATAAAATGTTTCTCTGTACTTAGCTCATTCACAGTCAAAACATTCAAAGAAAACACAATAATATACATAATCCAGATTCTCAGTGTCTATTACATCTTTATGTGGCTTATTTTCTTACTCTATTACTTTTTCTACAAGTTTAATATTTATTTTATTATCTTTACTTCTTTAATCTATGACTGTCTTTACTATTTTATATTACATTTACTTTCTCCTTACTCTTTTTCTTCTCTCTCCCAAGCCTATGTACGTTTTTAAAATACACTGTGTCTTATTAGAGGTCTTTTATGTCTGAATCTGTCCTCTTGTGTATCTGTAATCCTTTTCTATCCTGGATAGCTTTTTAAATGATAAGCAGGTGGTCACTGGCTCTGCCACTCTCCACTTTTCTTACATCAAGAGTAGTCATGTCTCCCACCTCAGATAATTTAATCAAGACAAACCCTCACAGATGTGCCCAGAAGAATGTTTTCATAGCCATTCTATATAAAGTTGCCATTGAGATGAACCATCACAACAAAAAAATAAAGAAAAGTTGTGTATTTCTGATAAATACAGTGTATTTTTATCAATTAAGACTCTCAGCTATAAGTTAATACTATCTTAACACAACATGGGAAAACAATATAAGAAGATTACAATTATAGGAATTTATACATANTATATATATATATAAATTTCCATGAGAATTAACAAAGTGATACATGTAATAGACTCAGTTGTGATTGTTTATACTTTGGGATCAATTTCTAGAGACAAAATAGTATTTATCTAGGTAAATGATTGCATTCTGTATTGTAACACTTGTCAAATCTAATCAAATCAAGTACCATATATATGAGTTAGTTATTGTATCTAGATTTTTACCTTACCACAAAAACAGTTCAAGAAATCCATGTTTTGATGAAAATATTGAATATTGTTTTAATGCATTATTGCATTATAAATCTATATTGATAAGTTTATAAAATGGAACAGCCCCTTTGACATACTTGTTTTCTATATCCACATCTATTTAAATGAAACAAGTATATACTCTGTGGCCTATAAGTTTTTATAGCATGTCAACATAATTATTTATAATCTTTAAGGTGCATAACATACCTGCTTCTAGCTATTAATACAACACTATGAATTTACATGTTTGCTGGAAAACTATTGAATATTTAACTGTGTTATTAAAATTACTATAAACAGTAAATCAAATGCCTATCAATAGCATCAGACATCTACTCCCTTGGTTGGGTTCTTAAAATCTTTTCAACACCTCTTCTGTGATCAAAACATATCATTTTCATGTATGAATATTAAATGAAATATTAAAAAGACAATCTATACATATATATGTTTATGATTGGCAATATTGTTGACATTTTGGACTAACTTTTTCCAAGATGCGTTGTAAGCCATTTAAGAGCAACCTTTCCTTCTGATTGACAGGTATGATCAGTTGTATTACAGATGTGACAATAAAAAATATTTACCTGAGCTAATGGGAGCTCACCAACTCCAGCCAAACAGGGAAGGAAACAGCATAGCATCAAACTAGAACCTCTGAATGTGTGTGACAGTTGTATGGCTAAGGAAAATTGTGGGGTTCCTGGCAGCAACACCAAGATTTATCCCTACGGCTTGTACTGTTTTTAGGGGGAACCCATTCTCCTTGGATGGATAATTTGTTCAGCCTTGACATGGGGGGAGGGCCTTGGACCTTCCACAAAGCAATGTGCCTTATCCTCTCTGAGGAGTAGATGGGGAGGTGGTGTGGGAGGGAAGATGGAGGGAATGGGAGGAAGGGAGGGAGTGGAAACAGGCAATGGTATTTAAAATGAAAAAGCTAGGTTGTTTTCTTTTTTTAGAAAAAAATACTAAAAAAATATCTACAGACATTATCAAATGTCCTAGAGATTAAATAACTAAAAAAGTATCTATAGACATTATCAAATGTGCCCTGAGGCTAAAAGATCAACTGCAGGTCAAACCCAGTTCCACAAGGAAATAGTATGTATCAATTCACTGTTCTCTTATTCCTGAGTGCAAACTAATGGATTATTAATAAGCACAGATCATAATGAATCTTAAAGAAGTAAAGTAATGATGATTAATTAAAAATCTGTCTTTAAGGTCAGTTGAGAGGTAGCTATGGGAAATATGGTAGGTTTCATGGCTTCTGTGATTATTCCATTTCCTGTTTGTGGGTCTTACTATGTTTCTATCATTTAATTTCCAATGTATATGAAAAGATAAGTTCATTAAAATCTTCTAATTCTGGGATTCCATATTACTAATATTTGTCACAGTGTCTTATGTTTATTCCAATTTTGTGAACCTAAATAGGGTACTTTATTTTTAGAGTATAATATTTTTATGTCTTTCTTTCACATTTACATGTATATTCTGGCATAAATCTTATACTCAAGATCTTGCCTCATGTTCTCAAAAAGAAATATGTTTGGTTGAACAGCAATGTGAATGGAGACATATGTTATGTGAGATGACAGGAATAAATTCTCAGAGATGAAATTGACACCATTAGCATTTTTAAAGTCATAGTACTAATAACTATTATTGATAATTTAGTTAATTTATTAGTGATAATGATTTAAAACATAATACTGGAGTCTACCTAGAGTTATACTATGACATTCACTAACCAACACTGCAAGCAATTCATAACAAAACTGAATAATTACAAAGTCATTGCAAATGATGTTATAATGTGAACATTTGCTACAAAATACCTATTTCATCACCATATTACTATTATTTTCACTGAAAATCTAAAAAGAAAAGTACATTGCTTAGTTACTAATGAGCTGTTAAGCTACTGCTTGTATTGGGATGTTTCCTGAGTTCAGTTTTAATTATTACTGTTTTATATTTAAAGAGAAGACATTGATTTGTATAACACTCTGAGTGTTTACCTCAAAAGGTAATACTGTAAACTGCATTAAGTTATATCACACTATATATAATTTCCAGAAAACAAAGGAGAGTAAATATTTGTCTCAACTTTTCCTTCTGTAACTTGAAAAATTGATTATTAGGAAACAAAATGGGGAATAGCACTTCAAAAATACTTGACTTGAAAGGCATCTCACATAAGTTCTTTACTCTCTCAAGAATATTTTAGGTACACATAATATAAATTAGTTTTAGTTATTCTGTAGCTCTATGTGCTCATGTACTTAAATATTTAAATTTCAGGAATTCTCCTATAGGTCTCTTGAATAACAATGTGCTCCGTGGTCACTTGTTAACAAACGAAATGGTGTTTTGTTTGTTTGTTATTAATGAAGGGAGTTGATCCCAAAGTTACGGAAGTAAAATTCTGCTAGTTCAAGGTCTCAGTTAACTACACAAAGTTAAGTTTGGAGAAGGGCAAATTTACTCTCTCATTTAAGTATAGGGATATAAATTATTATCCCTAGGTATAAATATAGGAGTTAAATTATATGTGTTCAATGCTGTATTTGAGCTGCAGTGAGTAAATTCATTTCATTGAAAAGCCTATTATCTACCAGGTGAAAATAAATCTCCTCTTGTAACTTTTCATAAATTACTTGTTTGCATTTTATCATTGCATGTCCGATAATTACCTGTGATCTCCTCAATACTTATAGAACTCACAATATTAAAATTATTTCCAAATACTCCCAAAGGCACAAGAGTACATTGTATTTTCCAAAAATTGAAAACTCACAGCAGTTTGCTGCATTCTGTTTCAGTTCTTCAGACCCAATGTTTTGTAATTATGAAACACTCCATACCTTGAGCAAGTTTTACATCCCACTAAAAAGCCAATTAATGTTAAGCTCAAAGTGGCTCTTCTGCACTGACATTGCTGTGAGTTGTTGGCTTGGTTCAAATATAAAGTGCACTTTCCTTTGACCTTAAGTAACTGAATGCAGGGGTAGCTCATTAAGAGAGATGTAGTGTTTCTCAGGCATGGATACATTACTAATGCTCCGCTTTTAGGAGAAAAGGAAAGGGAAAGAAGGCTTGTAGGGCAGAGAAAGTTCAGGTGCAAGGTGGATGCCATACACAGTTCAGAGCAGCTCCTAGCTTGCTCTTGCATTGAGCAGGGGCAGGTCTCTAGAGGTCAGATATAAAGGAAAGTGTTTATTTCTTTTTCTCCTTATTAATCTTTCCAATTTTGGTTTCAATGCAGAGCTTGTTTAACATAACCGTTAATTTGTATTGAGTATTATTTGTTGGTGGTCTTTCAGAGAAATGCTAAATATTTTAAGTGCATTAGGAGGCTTCAACAATAACCTGTCTTAGCTCCATCTTTTTCTCCACCCATGTTGCGATACCATTTCCATATGATCTCTTCGACCAGTCTTCTGGAGATGTCCTTCACAAGGTCATACCTGTTGTCAGAGTTTGTATTTCTTCTCTTCTACCCACATGCTAGTCCATAGAGGATATAACAAAAATAAATTGTTTTTATCAGAACTGAAGGGATTCCTGACCTTATAGGACAAGATCTACCTAGAAACTGACCTACTCAGATGGTCAGTTACTAAGGCTCAGGTGTCATCACATTTGGCATTGTACCATAGAAGCCTTTTCTCAATCAGTTTTATCCCTAAACTAAGAATCTCAGTGACAGTTTCCCAAATCAGCTATTCTTCGTGCCATGCTTTCCTTTTGCATAGCTTTCAGGAACCATGGTGGGAAAAATATAGAGTGAGAGGAATTAACAAATGCATATTTCCTACTTTATTTATAAGATGATGTGAGACCTATTTCTAAATTTCTTTATTTCATCAAATAGCAATGAGAGAGAGAGAGTCTCTCTCTCTCTCTCTCTCTCTCTCTCTCTCTAACTGGTATACACCCTGTTGTGGTCTAGCTGTGACAGGTTCATACATTCCAGGGTAGGAGCATGTGGATTAGAAATGTCAAGCAGAAAAAGCAGAGATGCAAAAGAAATAAACAGAGACACAGAATAGAGTCAGGAGGGCACCACAGTGAATACTGAATTTGCCCATGTTTATTTTCCATAGCTTTGTATACTCCAATATAAAAAGAGTGGAAGAAGGCAAAAGACTGCTTTACCATGATACAAAGATAAAACAGAGTAATTACCTCTCTAATATATGAAATATCAAATAACTATATCCTGAGTTAAGTATTCTGTTTAGGCAGGATATGTAGCGAACAAATATACTTTAGACCAAGCTTCCTGTAGACAGCCACTCCCTGGGTCAAACTTCCTGTCGTAACCTTGAAGAAGCAAGAATAGGCCTTAATTCTCTGATCATTGGTCAAGGTTGAACAGATCTAAATCCATGGGCTCTGACAATTCCAACGTTTTTAAATACATGTGAACAGCAATAACAAAATAATAATCTTGTTACCATAGTGTACTTTTAAAATTTGTCCTACATCTAAATCCAAAGCATGTCACTTGCTTATATACATTGTTAACAATGGGGCCTTGGTTTCCACATCTGTAAAAGCAAAAACAGCTGGAGTTTAATAGAAGACTACATAATTAACAAATCAGATAAGAGGTAGTGAAAGGTATATTTTTTTCTCTTAAATCAATCTAATCTGAAACAGAGCAGCTTAAAATATTTAACATTTAATTTGGTCAGTACTCTATAGTTTGAACTAGGTCAACAGGCATCTCTTCTCTGTCTTTCTCTCTATTTTTCTTTCTGTTTCTGCTCCTGTCTCTGTCTTCTCTTCCTAAGTTACTGCTGAGATTGTCTCTGTTAGAAGATTCACGACCTAGGTGGTTGAATATGGCTGTAATCACATACCCGATGATAAGCCTAGGTCCTTGGGGGTCTCTTCTGAGGAACTTTCAAAGAACTCAGAAAAGTAACATTCCAGGTGGGAGGGAAGAGAATCCAAATACACACGTTCCTAAATTACAAGTAAGATCACAAATGGCTTCTGCAAACTCATGAATAATACTGTCTTAATTTGATGTGTTGCTATATAAAAAAATAACATTTCACACTGGGAACTTTTAACAATCAAACATTAATGTTAGGTTTGAGGTTGAGTGGGTGAAGCTCTTGACTACCATACTTGAAGCCCCAAGCTCCATCAGTAGCACTACATATAAACTTCTGTGGTGATGTGTATGCCTGTATTCCCAGCACTATGAAGTGCCAGGAGGATCAGAAGTTCACAATCATCTTCAACTGCATCTTGTGCTATATGGGACTCTTTCAAAAAAATGAACTATTGATTTCTTATCAGTCTTGAGAATTTGAAAGTCAAAATGTCAGACAGCATGGTGTCTCAAAAAGGCTTTTTTAATGGTAGATAGAATATTTGTTGATAGATATTCTCAAATCCCAAGAAACAGAAAACCAGGGACTGATGTGTCTTCACCAGGTTGAAAAGTAAGAGCCTGTATAACCCATCCATGAGGGTTCTCTTTCCCAGACTGCCATACTTCAAGAAGACCCATTTCTATAAATAACCACAAAGTCTGTCAATTTCAACATAGGGATTTTGGAGGGAGCATCTTCAAGCCAAAGATAGTATTTAATAGTTTTGCATTATATCAGAAGTCTGTATACCAAGGTAAATCAAATAATTTCATATCAGATACAATCACATAGTTTTATAGTGGGTAAACAGATGCCAATGCAGATAATTATCAGAGGAGTAAAAGCTGAGTTCACAAATTCACTAGGCTAGTATTTCTGTCTGCCTATTTTAGAGCTCTATGGAAAAGATCTTGTGAGAATAAGGCAGCTTAAATTTGAGAGAAAAAAAAACACAGTGGGGACATTCGTTTGCTTGGGGGAAAATTTATTTTCCTCGTGGAAACAAAATTTCCTCAGGAATAAAACGTTTCCTTGTAAACATCAAGATTTTTAAAGGGAAAGGAAGCCTCTTATGCATGAAGACTGGAAATAGACCACCTGAGGAAGACAAGCTGCACGTAGCAGCTGATGAGAGAGGAAAGAACAAGCTAAGGAGTTGAGAAAGGAAGGCAAATGAAATTGTATAGAAGAAATGAAAACAGAGAAAACTGAGCCTGATGACACATATTATAGGCACAAAAAATTCTTAGAGACTGGTCATGTGGGGCAGTGAGTCTTGTGGAAACAGCATTTCCATCTTCTGAAATGAGCCAAGAGGAAAGACTAGAAACCATAGATCTAGGGAGTTCTTGGTGGACCATTACCACATTCCCAGTTAGTATCTTGGGAGAGAAAATTTTAAGCCACCCTTGAGTGCTTCCGTAATTGGATTTGGAATATTTTTAGTGATAGTGTAGTAAAAATATTTATTGGAAGAACAGTGAAAGTAGAAAGGTCTAGATGTACAACAGAACCAAAAACCTAGAGCTTAAATCTCAGCTCAGCTGTTAATAGAAATAAGCCTTGGGCAAAGCATCTCAACTTCACTGAGATAATTTGTTGGGTTATTTATTGATGTAAGCTTCACTTTTCATGTCTATGAAATAATGTTTTTACTGTTTCATTTTGGTTGGAGGAAAATTATAAAGTCTAATAAATTATAGTAATTAGAAAGGACCTGACTTGGAGCTGTGTGGTGGTAGTGCAAGCCTTTAAAGTACAGCACTCAGGAGACAGAGGCAGGCTGATCTCTGTGAGTTTGAGGCCAGCCTGGTCTACAAGAGTTAGTGCCAGGACAGGCTCCAAAGCTACAGAGAAACCCTGTCTTGAAAAACAAAACAAAACAAAAAACCTAAAAATCTCAAAAAAGAAAGGCCCTGTCTTGGTAACTGGGACTTTTCTATTTCTGAGCCTATGAAATGCTCTGGTGTGGATTAGTCATTGTACATTTCATTCCTTTCTTTCTAAAGTCAAGAAATTCTAAGAAGAAATGATAGATTGGCTCCTTGGAATATCGGTAACATTTTTAGAGTATTCAATTTGTAAAACGAATCATCACAGGATTTAGAAGAGGTTTTGGGGATACTGGATGAGAAACACTTTTTAAAACTTTACTTCTTTTATAGTTTAGCCTACAGTGCACTAATTTTCAACTTTATTTTATGCCTACATGTTCTTAAAAGACAAATGGGCATTAACATGTTATGGTATTTCATAGCTAATATTTGAAGTTGTAATATTGCTTTCTTCTTCTGTAAAATTATTGACTTCATAGTAATTGGAAAAATAGAGTTTTGAAAACTAGATTTTGGTATAAAGGGGGCTGCAAAGAGGTGTGAGTATTGGAAGCAGAAGGTGAACAGGTTACAGTGGCTGCTACGTATTCCTGAACCCTCAGAGCTACCTCCACCTTCTCTATTCAATGAGTCTTTGCAGTCAATCATACAATAGATGATATTGGTTACTTTATCTTAATAGTCTTTTCTCATTTTACATTCCAATCCCTGTTCCCACTGCCCCCTTCCTCCTGCTCCTCCATCTCTCCCCTACGCAACCCCCATCCACTCCTCAGAAAGGATAACGCTTCCTATGAGAAGTCAGTAACAACTGACATATTACTCTGAGGCAGGACCAAGACCCCCCCCACCAATATCTAGGATGGGCAAGGTATCTGTTCAAAAAGGATGTCTCCAAAAAGCCAGTTCAAGAACTAGGGAAAAATCCTCATCCCACTGCCAAGGCCCCACAGATTGTCCAAGCCATCCAACTAACACCCACATTCAGAGTGCCTACGCAGGTTCGTCCCCCATCTGTCTGGATTTAGTGAGCTCCCACTAACTCAGCTCAGCTGTTTTTGCGGGTATCCCCATCATGGTCTTGACCCCTTTGTTCATATTATTGCTACTCCCTCTCTTCCACTGGTCTCCAGAAGCTCAGCCCAGTGCTTATCTGTGGATCTCTGCATCTGCTTTCATCAGCTGCTCGATGAAGATTCTAAAATCTGATTACAATGGAAGGCAAGTTCAGGCACCCTCTCCACTATTGCTTATGGTCTTAGTTGGGGTCAGCCTTGTGGAGTATGGGGAGGTTCCCTGGTACCAGGTTTCATGCTAGCCCCATAATGCCCCCCTCAATCAAGTTGTCTCTTTCCTTGCTCTCTCTTTCTGTCCTTCCTCCATTTCAACCATCCTATTCCCTCAAGTTCTCCTCCCCCTGCTCTCCTTCCCTCTTCTTCCTTTCCTTTCTCCCACCCATGGTCACTATTTTGTCAGGAAATCTTGTCTATTTTCCCTTCCTAGGGGGAAGCCATGTATGACTCTGTTAAGGTTCCCCTTATTCCCTAGTTATCCTGGGTTGATGGACTATAGGGTGATTATCCTTTGTTTTACATCTAATATCCACTTATAAGTGAACAGATACTGTATTTGTCTTTTTGGGTCTGGGTTACCTCAACCAGGAATTTTTTTCTAGTTCCATCCATTTGCCTGCAAATTTCAAGATGTCACTTTTTAATCATTGATTTATTCTCAATCATGTAAAGGCACCACATTTTTAAAAAGCCATTCTTTGGTTGAGAGACAGGAAGATATCAGAAAATAGTAAGATCTTGAATGTTCTTGGATTGGCAGAATCAACATAAAAAAGGTAAAGATTTAATGCAATCCTCATAAGAATCCCAACACAATTTTTTTTCACAGATCTCAAAAGAACAATACTCAATTTCACATAGAAGAACAAAAAACTCCAGCATAGAAAAGCAATCCTGTAGAAGAAGAAAGGAACTTCCAGAGGCATCATCAAACTTGACTTCAAGATCTACTATAGAGCTATAGTGATAAAAATAGATTGGTATTATCATAAAAACAGACAGATTGATCAATGGAATAAAATTGAAGACCCTGATATTAAACTACACACCTACGAACACTTGATTTTTGACAAAGATGCTAAAATTATACAATGGAAAAATGAAATAATCTAAAACAAATAGTGCTAGCATAACTGGATGTCAACAAGTGAAGAATAAAAAATGCATCTTTATCTATCCCTATGTACAAAACTCAACTCCAAATGGATCAAACACTTTAACATGAATTCAACCACATTGAACCTCATAGAAGAGAAAGTGGGAAGTAGCCTTGAATGCGTGGGCTCAGGAGATCACTTACTAAACATAACACCAGTAGCACACACACTGAGAGCAACACTTAATAAATGGGACCTCCTGAAACTGAAAAGCTTCTGTAAGGCAAGGACACAGTCAATAAGACAAAATGGCAGCCTACAGAATGGGAAAAGATCTTCACCAACCCCACATCAGACAGAGGGCTGATTGGTGTGTTGCTTTTATTGGCTACTGAATAAAGAAACTGCCTTGTCCTGTGAGAGCATAGAGTAGAGCTAGGTGGGGCAAGGAGGAAAGGAGGAACTAAACTGAATGCTGGAAGAAAGAAGGCAGAGTCTTGGATAAGCCATGGAACCACGGGGTGGGGGGGGAGCACGAGCCACAAGATGGAACTTTGCTAGTAGGCCACAAGCCCCATGGTAAAATATAAAATACTGGAAATGGATTAATTCTAGATGTAAGAGTGTGCCTGATCTAATGGGAGCTCACCAAATGCAGCTGGACGAGGACTGAATGAGCATGTGATCAAACCGGACTCTCTGAATGTGGCTGAAAATGGG
>LOEQ01001989.1:11125-29689 GCA_001685075.1 Bramus lutescens | reverse complement strand
AGACAGACAGACAGACAGACAGACAGACAGACAGAGACAGAGAGAGACAGAGAGAACAGAAACTGAAATTAGAAAGCCATCGGCATTCCAGAAAGTAAATCATTTCCATTAACTTTCACTTGTGTAGGCCAGGTTGTGTTATTTACCATAGTAGTAGGAAACAAATGGTTGTTATTGATGGTTGTTCAGGTCCTTTTCAGGGGACACAGAGCTGAGCACCTCTCCACCTCTCACCTGTATCTCTGGGAAGCAGTAGCCTTGAGAACGTAACTCACTCCATCTGTGTGATATGTTTTGATCCTTGCAGTTGAGGGACAGCAGGCGAAAGACTCCGAAGCCCTGGAGAGCTGGAGCAGCCAGACAGCAAAGCAATAAATATTCAGCACAAACGATTCATTCCATCCCCTCTGTTGATTTCCATGATGCGCTGTGAAATGCATGTCATACGCTGTATGTCACCTGATGTTTGAAGCTGTTGCAGAATCTGGCTGATAGTTTGAACTTTTGTGAATCCACAATATTCGTAATAATATGCCTTTGATACCTGTTTTTCATTTAATTATACTGAACAACACTGGCTATCTGATATGTTAAATTTTGCATGACTCGTCCTGTATGCACAAACATGGTGTTGGTATAAACATTTCTCCAAAAAATACTAAAATGAACTTTCAATGAATGCTGTCTTCAAATTGCTTATTAGCTGCTCACTTATTATTGTTGCCTCAGGGAGTTTTTCTTGTCGATGTTGCTATTGTTTTTGTTTT
This sequence comes from Bramus lutescens, assembly GCA_001685075.1. NCBI lineage: Eukaryota > Metazoa > Chordata > Mammalia > Rodentia > Cricetidae > Bramus > Bramus lutescens. The sequence continues at coordinate 28,922 of LOEQ01001989.1, read as the reverse complement.
TCCTGTGTATTTGTTGAGACAAATGAGAAGAGAGTGGGGTGTTCTTATTTCACACTTTTGTAGCCTGAAAGAGTATTCAAGCTGTAAAGTGGATATGATGTGGCAACCTTAGCATTGATAAGGGATCTGTATAAGTCTCTCAGGTGCTCATTTTACTGATATTTATGCAGCCTATGGATATATTCAATATTTTAAGGGTATGCAGATTGAATTATGTTAAATAAAAATTCTGCTTTCTGAGTCATGAAAGACTGACGAGTTAATGACTGAGAAGGAAAGGGTGAAGAATAGTTGTAAATTACAAGTTGGTGATGCTGAGTAAAGGAGTAAGGAGCAGGCATTAGGACTGTGCTCTCTCAAGTCATTTTCCCAAATGAGCACACACATCTGCAAGCTTTCCTCCAAGTATGTGTGCTGAAACTGTGGGGAAGACAAAAGGGCCCTGCTTTCTAGGGTCATGACTGAATATCCTTGTCCAAACAGAAGGTTAACCATAAAAAAGAAATATTCATTTATTCAATACATAATACAACTTTATTTATGTTTTATTTATGCTTTATTTATTTTAATTGTGTCATATGCAAGCCTGAAGATTGTGTGTGTGTGTGTGTGTGTGTGTGTGTGTGTATGTTTGAGTATAACATGTTTATCTGGTGTCATGAAGATCAGAAGAAAGCATCAGATTAGAAAACTGTGGGCCTGGAAACTGAGTCCCAGTTCTCTGCAAGAGCAGCAAAAGCTCTTAGCAGTTGAGCCATCTCTCTCCAGTCCATAGACATCTTTAGAAAGACAGGCTCAACGATATTGGAAAGCCTATTTCATACTAAATCAATGACAAGTTGTAGAGAATTATGTCCAGAAAAAGATGGTATGATGAATAGTATTAAAACAGGCAAGGATTTAGCAAAACATGCTTAGTTAGGTCCTTCTTATGTTCCTGCGCAACATTTCCTGCAACATGTATCTCCAGGTCAGGTCTTACAACCTACTTTTAGGGGAAGATTGAATGTGTGTCGTGTATCTACTTCAGGAGCCGAGGAATTCTTTCTAGTCATCACAGTCTGCTTCATGTGTGGGGTCAGGAATGAGAAAAAGACTGAGGAATCAGTCAACTTCTCTCAATATTTATACCACTGCGTGAAGTCGGATGCATTTCATAGTCTGTGTACATCCTAGGTCCTGCACATTGAAACATGTGAAAGGGAGATTTGAGAAGACAGTTGTGAAATGTAATTAAGGAAATTGTCAGCATCTCTGAGTCATATCAGACACAGGTATGCTTAGGAATGCTAGCCCTTGTCATCATCAATTCCCTTCTCCAGGGTCACCATGCAATAAAACCAGCTAATCTGAATTATCAATCCAACCACTAACTCCAATTCTTGGGATTTGGATTTAGGAAAATCTAATTTTGTTCAGTTAAGTTTATTTGTTGTGCAGCTCATAAAATTTGCATTTAACACTGTTCTCCCATTTATTCCAGGCCTCGATGTCTGCCATTCGGGTTTCGGAAGTAGACGTGGCCTTCAGGAAGTAATAAGAGTCACGTGCAAACTGGGCAACATTGGCAGATGAAGAGACTTGTGAAGTCTTTTGTGGTATTGGTATACAATGTCTTTTTTGGATTTAATTAAGAACTTAATTCTCTTAGAAGTACTCTTCTGATATCTGAATCCAGATACATTACTTTACAAACAAAGCTAAGTCCTCAGGAGAAAGTCATGTGTTTTGGGTCTATTATATTCCTAACCTGGCTTTATGCACATATTAAAAAGCAGTAACAGTTACAAAATTTTAAAGAACTACAAAAACATCTTCACTTGTGCATCTGCTCTCCGTTACTCAAGGCTTAATAGTCAGTGTTTTATTTTAGCTAGCAAAAGTCTTGTTTATTAAAAAAAAAAACAGAAAAGATTTTTTGTGCAAAATGGACTGAGTCAACTTTGCCGATTTTGAGTCTTTATACTTCAAAGTGAATTCATTCTACAGATTCCTCAAGATTTCCAGGTAAAAAAAAAGTGAAATATTACGGCTCAGTGCATTAGATTATGGTTGGAGCATAATGTGAATTTGGACTTCACTAATAAAAACATCTTAACATATTTTAAAGTTCTGCTATTTTCTACATCGGGGGCTTCATAGCCACATTGACAAAAGAAACTCATGGGGTCACTGTACAGAAACATTGTTGGCAAGGAGTGCATTCCAGTCAGTTAGGCCCACTGAGATATGGAAAAGAAATGGTGCCATTTGGTGGGAACTAGGGCTCTCACAGTTAGAAAGAATTTGTTTTTGTACCAGGCAGGAAAAAATCTGAGGCTGAGGACAAGGAAAACTGAGTTCACTTTTATATGCTGATATAACACAGTAACCTTTTTCCCATAGAAGCAAAGGGCAGAAGGGAGGAGTCTGACACACATGTACTCAGTTGTAATTCCAGAAAGTTTAGGTCTGCCATTGCAGATAAATATGGCTGTATAGCCAGAAAGGCATGACCAACCTTCTAATATTGCTGCATGAAATGTCATCTAAGCTCACATCAGAAATGATAGTTAATTCACACATACTGCACACACACACACACACACACAAACACAAACACACAGAATTGTGAAAAATACATGTTCTCACTGTTTGCATTGGTTTGGCTTTTTAAAAACATCATATCTTGGAACAATACAATATGTGTCATATTTCAAACCAGCTTCTTCAACTTAGTAATATGCATTTAAAGTTTCATTAATTGAATTTACAATTTCAGATCATAATTAAATACATAATTCCCCTTCATTTATTAATTTCAATTTTTGTAAACATTGTGTTAAAAATTATGAATCTTGTTGTGTTTCTGCCTCAATTTCTGCTGTTCCCTTAATATTGGGCTGAGGTCGGTTCTTACTTGCTTCCATCTAATTCCAAGCTTATTCCTGTGTCTCATAGGATAAGGTTAATGGATAATTTCTAAGAGATCATATAATATACAGGGTTTTATAAAGTATAGTCCAAATTTTCTTCCTCTTCAAACTTTGTATGCATTCATTCATGCTGTGCTTTTTTGCAATCATGAACATCATCCGGTTATGATGCTGACTCTAACCAGTGACATTCTTCATCTTTTTTTCAACTGTGGTATTTCAGGAAATATTTGTAAGATTTTTCTCAGCTCATTATTACTACAGTAAGTTGCCAGTTGTCATTTATCAGATTAAGGATGTGTCCTCCTTTTTGGCTGGGAGGTTTTATTAGATAACATGCCAAATTTTTAGCAGCATATTTTTGTCACTAGACTGAGCAATATTTGCCATTGGCCTGTTATTGGATATTATAACTGATTTTCCAAAACTAAACTACTATATCATTTTGTAGTCACTCTTGATCTAGAGCTGCCAGTATTGTATTTGGGATGTGCTGCCAAATTTTTCTTAATGTATTAGGATGTAGTATTTACATCAATACTTTATTGTACCAAAACTTGATAAAAATAGTTTCATTTTTTAAGTTCACGTGTTTTGTATATAGTTTAAATAACTTATTTCATAAAATTTTGATGTTTTTTCTGTAATGCCTTTGATCCTGGTGTTTATAAGTAGATCATTAAATTTTAGTATGGTTACTGCAGATATTTCTCTCCACTTCAAATGTTATGTCTCTACATATTCACTCATTGGTATTTTATTTCAAAACTTTTATATCAAAGGTTTTTTATATAATTTTTTTGTTCCTGATTTATAAGTCCTCCTTTTCAATAAAGTCTTAGGCAGTGATTTGTGTCCAGGAGTGTGAAAGAGAAAGAGCAGAAGAAGGAAAGAAAAAAATGAAGGGATTGAGGAAGGGAAGGAGGAAGAAGAAATGGTCTTACTGTATGCTTTGAGGAAGGGTAATAGAGTCTTGACTTAGGAACTTGTACTTGCCAGGTAAGTACTATTTATCATTGCACTATATCCCAGGCAACCTGTTTACTCTGATTTTGAGACACTCTATGTAGTAAAAGCAGACCATAAACTGATAATGTTCCTGCCTCAGACCCTGAAGAAACTGGAATTAAATGTTCCCATCAGCATAGGTTCAGTATCTATTACTAAATTTTTAATTTTTGTGGAGGAAAGTTCTTCCCATATTTAATACCTTCAAGACATAATGTTATCTATTCTCAAATGTATGTTTTTATCTTCTTTGTCAAAAATTAAGCTGGCATGTTTTGCTTATTTTATTCACAGGTCATCTATCCTGTCCCACTGGTACACCTATGTGTTTTGTGGTCTGGCATGAGGCTATATCTCTGTAGCATACTGTGAGTTTGTTTGGTATTCCTGAAAAAAATGAAAACACATCTAGCATATGATCTAGCTATTTCACTTCTGGGCATATACCCAGAGAAATACATATTCTACTACAGGTATATTTGTTCCCTCATGTTTATTATTGCTTTATTTTTGTTGCAAATAGAACCAAACTAGTTGTACATCAAAAGTTGAATACATAATGCACAATGCTACATATATAAAATGGAATATTGTTCAGCTCTAAAGAAAAATAAAGTCACAAAATTTGCTTGTGAATGAATGTATATATAGTGTTAAGTAGAGTCAAAATATCTCTAAAGAAAAAAAAAACTTATTCCCCCCATATGTGGATTCTAGGATTTTTAGGATCATGATGTCTACCTACTAAGAATAAGGGATATGGTTGTTCATAAGGAATAATCCCATGTACTGGGAAATGAAATCTTATGTTTATGTAGTGCAGTTTCTGAGTCAGGCACTACTACATTAGAACATTTAACTGGCCATATGTTGTTCCACTATGTCACCAAAAATGGCTTATTGCTGCTGTCCATGTAGAACATTTCTATCAGTGGAAATGTCAGTGCAATAATTCAATGACTGATAGATGGATATTGGAATAGAGTCCATGGTATTAGACTCACAGGAATTCTTCCTCACATCCCCATGCTTACTATGTTCATATACTCAACAGTCTACTAGCATTTGGGAGATTATTAACTGGGCAACCCACTGGGTTTCTGGTGTGTAGTACTTTCATATTTTCACTGATAACTGCAAGCAGTTGTATTATGTAATCTGTAGTTTGTGAACTGTAAGATCATCCTCAGATATGAAACATATTGTCTTTTTGATCTGAAGTGGACCTCCAAGTGTGTTGGTTCTTCTATTCTTCTGGCAAGGCGTACAAGAGAAGATTGTCTCTTATTTGTACGTGGTCCATCATGTTCTACATTACCAGGATTCTAAATTTCTTAATTGGACAGGAATCATCCTTTGTAACATAAGAGAGAACCATTTGGTTTTTCCCTTGCTGCTGTATCAGCATCATTTTTCTCATTAAATTAAATGACAAATTTGATAAAAATCCACGGATTACATATGCATGCACTTTTCTTGAATATATTGTTCCATCAATCCGAATGTGGATCCATATGCCAATATTTCACTCTCCATAGTGTATTATGATGTGAATCTTGAGATCAGATAGCATAAATTTTTCAACCTGATTTTTAAAAGCACTCTGATGATGCTAAATGGTTCACATTTCATACAAGCTTTAAAATGTGCTAGTCAATTTACATAAAAGTACTGCTGATATTTTAATCAGAATATAGTTTATTTTGTAGTTCACACTGAGAAAAATTTATTAGCAAAGATGTCAACATGTATATCTTTACCTATTTTTAGGACCTGTCCAATTTCTCCTGGTTTGAAATTAATCTTGTATATTTTAGTACTTATTTTTATTTTACTTAGCAGTTCTAACTTCTCACATTTTAATGGTGGTTCTCCTGCTTACAAAGCATATCATAATATAAGTTGATAGTTTAGGAATATTATAAAATAATTTAAAATTTAAAAATCTTATACTCACATGATTCTCTTTCTTGCCTCACAACCTTCCATTTAATGTTGGCATTCTTTCTTTCCAAATGTTATAACATATTATTGTTAGTAGGCAATTAATTCCTATGTATTTTTAAAATGATAAATTTTTTTAAAAGATAAATATTTTACTTACCCACACATATAAACAGTATAACCCCATTGATTTCTGCTTTGGAAAGTTTCATATGAGAAACATGCTAATATTCTAGTTTCACTTATTCAGTAATTAACATATAACTTTTATCCAGGTACTTCTGTAGGGGAGTGGAGTATGCTGGGAATGGTGTACTCGTGCCCATGAAGGCAGGAGGTCATTGCCCTGTTTCTACTTTATTTTACTTCCCCTTGTTTATCGTTCTCTTGAATCTGGAGCCCACCAACTTAGATCACAAGCCCCAGAGCTTCTCCTGTCTCCACTTCCCCAGTGTTTGGGTCGCATGCTCACACCAACAGGCTTTTTACACGGGTTCTGGCAGGTGAAACTCCAGTCTTCTTACTTCTCCAGGGAGCGCTTTTTTCAGATTGAGACATATATGTTCCTTTGTCCACCCAGCTACTTTTAAGATGTCTTCTTACTGAATGTTTCAATTCAATTGTTGTGCTCTTCAATGAGATGTTGTCCTTACTCTTCCTGTAAGACACCTGAGTTTTTAGAACTTATGCATTTATAGGTTTTATTAAGAAATGTAACGATTGCAGAGTGGGCCTAATGATTGCATTCAGTGTTTGTTGCACATTAAATTGACTTCTTCAATTTGTTTGGTATTCTCTCCTGTGTCTATTTTGGATGATAATATTTAGTTCACTGATGTTTTTTCATTTTCATCCATGTGAACTTTGAAGTCAGGAATCTTTTAATTTATGTGTTCTATTTTTAGATTTTGTCACGTTTCTACACATCTGTGAACAACCATGTTTTTTTTTAAGTTTCTCTCTTCTAAGACCATCGTATTTTCAATTTCTGTTTAACATTGACTATTACTATTGATTTTTCTCGTGGTTAAGCTAAACAATTTTCTGCTACTTCTCATATATAGTTTCTCAAAGGCATCCAAATTCTGGGGACAATATTGCTGGTTATTTGAACTTTTATTTTCCCCTTCTTAAAAAAGTCTATCTTCTTATGCAAGCTCAGAATTGTAGATCCTCATGATTTCTGGAAGACCTGTTTTTAAACTTTTCCTGTTTACGATTTAAAGGCTCCCCTAAGAAGTGCATTAGTGCATTAGTGCATTAGTGCTATCCAAAGGCCAAACCCCTATAATGCTGTCAGCTGCCACTGGATGCTGTGCACAGCCCTGACCACTGCAATGATGCCCCTGGATGCCCTGCAAAGGCCTGAGCCCTGCCATGTTGTCACTGGATGCTCTGCACCTCCCTGACCACTGCAANNNNCCTGACCACTGCAATGCCATCACTGGATATTCTGCACAGCCCTGACCACTGCAATGATGCCCATGGATGTCCTCCAAAGTCCTGAGCCCTGCCATGTTGTCACTGGATGCTCTGCACCTCCCTGACCACTGCAATGCCATCACTGGATATTCTGCACAGCCCTGATCACTGCAAAGATGCCCCTGGATGCCCTGCAAGGGCCTGAGCCATGCAATGTTGTCACTGGATGTTCTGCACAACCCTGACCCCTGCAATGCTGCCCACTGGATTCTCTGAATGTTCATTGTGTTGAGGATTATAGGAGATGCCTTCTAGCTCTGTTTGAACTCAGGGAATTACTCAGCTCAAATCTCTCAGCCCATTGGGTTCTCCATGAATGAACAATTTCACACTTACACCCATACTTGAGAGAGTCCTGTGCACGTTCTAGGAGGTCCTCCTTTAGATACCTACTTTCTCATTGGTAATCTGTTCATAGTTCATACTGTAGGTAACTTAGCCTTCCCTAGCTAGTCTGTTTCTTCAGTCCAGTGAGGTCAAAGGTAGTCGCATGATTATTTTCCTTTGCCTTAGATGATTCTTGTGTTATCTATCACAATATTCTGAAAAAAATAATTCAAAGTATCCGCATTTGTTATATTTTTAATATTGAAAAGTTCCATAGCCAGAAACAGAATAATGTATCTATTCATTCTCAACAATATTTTGTTATTTACTGGCTTTGTGACTTTACTTATTTACCCCTCAAAATTATTTATATTCATTCACTTTTCTTCCATTTCTTGTCATTTCATCATCAGAAGCCCTTAGAAAAATTTTAATTATGTGCATGCTGCCTGTTGTTTCTTCTTGCTTGCTCACGGCACCTTCCTTGATTTCTCTCATCTCAATCTTTACATCCTAGGTTCACATTTTGCTCTAGGAAGAATTTGTGGTTATTTCTGCTAGGAGGTTAATGTAGTGAGAAATGGGACCAGCTTGCAGATATGATGCCAAGATACTAGGGTCAGATGCTTTAGTATAATCTCCAGACACTAATAGCAATATTTTCTCAGGCTACCCGCAAAGATTCGATTGTGTATTGCAGGGAATTTAATTCCTTTTTGGATTCAGGTTATATATCTTTTGCATGTTTATTATGTCTTTTTTAGGGGGTGTACAAATAGATGTGTTTATTTCCCTGTAAACGATAACACATTGAAATGTAGACTTTCATGGAAAACCCAGTAGTTACTTACATAGTTCATTCTTTGTTAATTTTGAAGAACTTTCTGTCTTTTCTGCTTGGCTTTATGGCAGTGTGTGTGTGTGTGTGTGTGTGTGTGTGTGTGTGTGTGTGTATGTGTGTGTATGTGAGTGTGTTTTTATGTATATGTATATATGTATTTATGTGTGTTTTTGTATAGAATTTCATTCATTTTATATTCCTCTGCTTTTAAAATATTAACATTTATTTCACTTATTCTTTGAAGAAACACATCTGATATTAAATCTATCATATTTTGGTCTGTCTCCTCATTTTCTGTGTTATTTTTATACCTCAAATTTGCTTTAATGTTTTTCAAATTCCTTAATCCTGTTTCTGTCCTAATTGACATAAGAACTAGTTGTCTTGCTTGTCTCCTTTTAAACAAACCTTTAAAGAATATAATTTACCCTCTTTCATTCCATGTCCACTTGTAGTGATGCAATATTTAGCAGGTACAGTTCGTTCTTAAATATAGTTTCAAGCCTTCTTGGAAGCTTCTTATTTCCAGGTTCTTGGTAGATAAATGAACTTGCTAGGGGCAGTCTATTGATAGCAGCTTGGGAAGGAAAAGTGTGGAACTTCTCATCCTGCAAAGGATGGAATTGCTTGTGCCTTTCCAAATATGTATGTTGAAACTCTTATCCCAGTGTCATGTTTTTTAAAGAGGATGTGTTTGGAAGAAGATTGAGTCATGGAGGTAACACCTTCATGAACTAGACTCATTTTCTTATAAAGCACAAACAAATAAACAAAAAACAAGCCAGTGTTGGCATAGTGCTACATACATAGGAATCCCAACACTCAGGAGCCAGGAGCATGGGAAACAGAAGTTCGAGGTGATCATCCATGTGGGAAGTTCAGTTTGGGGTCAGTTTGGGGTACATAAGGCCTTGGATCAAAAAACAACTAAAATCAGCAAAAATAAGGAAGGTTCCTTCCTTCCTTCCTTCCTTCCTTCCTTCCTTCCTTCCAAGAAAAGATGGAATGTAGGAAGGAATTAGGAATGAAGAAAGGAGAAAGGTAAGATCTCAGAGAGCAACTATATGCCATATGAGTATAGAGAGAAGGTTGCTCTCTGCAAATCAAGAAATAACTAAACACTGAATCTAGCACATCTTTACCTTCCCAGTCACTAGAATTGTAATAAATGTTACTTAAGCCATTTAGTATACAAAGTTTGTCTGATTGCCTAGACTGATTAAGACATTCAGGGAATGCAGACATGACAGCTGGGTATGCAGTCATCATTCTGGGCATAGATATAGAAGCTTGTTTGACATGTCAGAAAAAGTAAATTGTCTTGCTGCCAGTGTAGAAACCTTTCATTATCTGTGGATATCCTATATTTCTTCCATTTATTAAAAGACATAAAAACATATTTGAACTGTGATTGATTTGAAATTTTGTCAGAGCTACCTACATCCTAAGTACACCTAAGTAATAAACTGATACATGAGAATATTTTTCCATCATTTAAAATATTTTCATTTTTAAAACTTCTGTCTGGCCTTTTTTCACATGTATCTGCATTTAATGCTATTTACTTCTTATTGTAATCAATTTCTTCTTTTCTGCTTCCTTCAATTTAAAGCTACTTATTTTGCAATCTTTGGGTCAAAGCTTTATCCAAGAAATAGAAACAGCAGATTTGTTTATAATAAGGGATTTGTGTCATTTGTATTTGTGGGTTTTGGGTGTAAAGCTTCATGGCCCTATTGTTTCTGTTTTTGGTAGAGAAGACATTAGAACAAGCAAAGATGGGTGAAGGATGAGTGAGAAGTGCTGATGGTAGAAATGAATGAACATTTGAAAGCTTACTGGAATTCAAGCCATTTGCACTGCTTCCTAATGTTCATTTCCAAGATGTAACAGTCTGCTAGTGTTTCTAGTATGAGCTGCAAAGTACCTGGCTCAGAGCACAGAATTATTGAAAGAGGGGATGTGGTAGGACCTTGGAAGGAACCATGGAAGCATCTCTTGTTTTCCTAGGTTCAGCTGATTTTAGCTATCCAGCCCTGAATTCTATCAGTGTACATATGAAATTCCAAAACATGAGGAAACAGAAATCATCTCCTTCCTGTGCACTGAGTTCGGGAGTCATCAAATCTGGGGTAAGACGATCAGTGTTTACACTACTAAGCAACAGTTAAATAGTATAACCTTCAATTCTCCATGTAGCTTAAAAGGCTTGTTTTCTTTTTCTTATTAATTTTGTATTTTTAAAAGGGTTACTTGAAATATAAGTAGGCAGTTTTGTCTAAGAATGCTTACCAACAGCATTTTACAAATCTTTACTCTTAGATGCATAATGGGACTTAGTGATATGAACATAATTTGACATCATTTCTTTCAGCTTGAGGATATCTAGGTTATATGTGCCCTGTGTGACACACACACACACACACACACACACAGTGTGTGTGTGCATGCGTGCTCAACTTCAGGTGTCATTCGCAAACCTTTCTACCCTTTTCAGATAACTTTAGGCAATCTCTCACTGGGATCTGAGGCTGTTTGACAAAGCTAGAGGTTCAGTTCACTAGGGAGTCCTAGGAATTGAGCCGTTGCCCTCTCCCCAACTCTGGTATGTAAAACATGCTTTACCAGACCCAGCTTTTGTACAGATGACAAGGACTGAATGCAGATTTTCATGTTTGCAGGGCAAGCATTCTACAAACAAGCTATTCTCCAGTCTTCTAGTGGCAAAATTTACTTATGGTTCAGATATTCGTTGCACTGTCTGTTAATCTACCTTATTTTGCCATACCTGTGATCAAACCCAGTTGTCTCCTCTGCTAGACAACTGTTCTGTATTTGAGCTGCATTCCCAGCTCTTTTGACATTTGTTTTTAGTTCATCATTTTTCATGTCTGATCTCATGAAGATGTTCATCATATCTAGTCTAACGTATTGTCAGAATGAAAACGCCTGATATTATCTGATTACTATGCCGAAGTTGTCTGTGGAAAGTAGATGCTAAGTTTTCTATCATTAAATTAGGATTGTTCTCCTCAATAGAGAAGGAATTTTGCATGACACCATACTTAGAAGCATTTTAATGAAAAATATTTCAATATAATATATTTTAATCGTTTCCTATACCCCAATTCCTCCTAGATTTTTTCCACCTCTCCATCTCCACAAATGCATGCTTTTTGTCATTCTCTTTCCAAAAGTGAAGACACAAAAACAAATGAAAAGGCCAAGAAACACAAAAATTAAAATTAAAACAAACAAGCAAAAGAACAATCAGAAAAAAATTTCCAAAACGAAGAAAATGAATCAAAAAGTCCACAGATATCCCATTGAGTTAGCTTTTTGTTAGTCAGCTTCTGCTAGCCATGGAGTCTGCCCTAATGTGTTGCTGATATCCTAGTGAGACTCCACCAGAGAAAACTGATTTTCCCTTTGCAAGTATCGATAGAAAATGTCTTCTTCTTAAGGATGGTCTTTGCAGCTGTTAATATTCCTTCTTTGTTCTATATACTTATATTTGAATTATGTGCGCAGGGAATTTCTTTTCTAGTCCAGTTTGATGTTCCCTATACTCCTTAAATCTTGATAGGGACCTTCTTCTTTAAGTTAGGGAAATTTTCTTCAATGATTTTGTTTAAGGGTATTTTCTGTACCTTGACCAGGATTTCTTCTCCTTCCTCTAGCCCCATTATTTGTAACTTTTATTTTTTCATAGTGTTTTAGACGTTCTGAATGTTTTATGCTTATATTTTTAGATTTAATGTTTTCTTTGATTGAAGAATTCTACTATTTATCTTCAGTGGTTTAGATGCTCTCTTTCAAGACTTATCTGTTGGTGATGTTTACCTCTGATTTTTTTTTGACATTCTAAGTTTTTCATCTCCAGTTTTATTTCATCTTGAGTTTTCTTTACTGATTCTCTGTCTATTTTAGTGTCTGAAAATGTTTTCATCATTTCGTCCAGATGTTTGTATGTTCAAGCTCTTTTTCACATTTTCTTTAAGGTCCTTGAACATATTCATGATTGCTATTTTGAAGTCCTTGTATTGAATTACATTTTTAGAGGCTATTGCAATAGGATTACTTAATGTATGAGTCTTTGTAGTGTCTTGGCTGTTTCTGATTGTGTTTTGTGCTGGGATATAGGCATCTGGATTTATGATATTTAAGGTGTTTCTAGTGAATATATCTGGTCTTATCTTTGTTGTATAGGTATTCTGTTCTTCGGTAACACTTGCCCTGGATCCTAGGCAAGTGCGGTGGCTATGGGGTCTCTGGTAGAGCATGCTCCTTCAGGTCTGCAGGTGATACTAAGGAATAGAGAGCTAGGAGGGAATGTAAAAACCTGGGGAAACATGTCCTCTTCCCCTGCTGTGAGGTGGAGTCCCTAGGGAGTGGAATAGGAGAGGTTCCTGCAGGCATGCTGCTACCGGACTAAGAATAATTCTCTAGAGGACAGATTGGAGGCCAGGAAGGTTGGTGAAAATCATCAACCTTTGTCCAAGCCCTCTATGGCCACTGGGGGATCCTGGTATAGAGTGGCTTTGGAGATCAGCAGATGACCCACAGGAATGGAGATGGCCTAGAACAAAAGATGGAGAGGCGGGTGAAAAAGAGCTAAGAGGATCCTAGGCCCTCACAACGAGGTAGGGGATTGAGTTAGGATGGGAGGATGTGTTGCTGGAGACACAGAATGAAAGTGGTATTTTGAAGATAGACTTTCAGAAGCAGTGACTCTTCAGGGCTTAGGAAGGGCACACAGGACAGAACTCTCAGATTTGTTTCTAAAATAAGTTTCTGATGTTTAGCTAAATGTTAAAAATTATTCTTAATTTTAGACAGTCATCTATCTAAATCTCACTCAAATAAAATATAAATTTACTTCTGCCTACACTGTAGAGCTAGTCCAGGTCATTATTTTTTGTAGAGAGTTCACAGCACAGGTAAGAAGTTGCTGCATCCTCCTAGATTTCTACAACTCTAAGTTGATTGTATTGTTCTGCTTTGTGTTCCATGAGGATATGGGCTAAATAAGCACTTCTTCAAGAAGTCACTTTATATTCATGGAAACTTCTTGGAATCCTCTTCCTTTAGTAGCTAAGGACCTTAGGTTTTTTTTTATTTTCTTATCTAAATTAAAAACCATCAATTGAGTCTTTGATTTGAAAAAGGAAGATATGTATCTTCTTGATCCATTAAATTGATGCAAATTCACTTAGCAGGATTTTTCTAGTTCTTTTCAGTTCTTACTGCTTCCAAAGATGTCCTGGTGTTCAAAACATTCAATGACTCCCAGGACTGGCTAGGCAACAAACACTGTGTTATTGTTATAGAAAATTTTTTCACACCTACCTAATCAAAATTACAGTTTATAACAGTGTCGATAAAATATTAATCACGTTAGTAAACTTTCTAAGATAATACAGACCTATTCAGCTAAGGTTTGGTTTTCAAATTGTCAGTCTTCAAATTGGAACTGCTCGATTAAAATGATAAATGAATAAACAATAAATCAAGAAGAAATTTTAAGATTAGACTTTTTTAGACCTAATTCTTGGGTTCTGGTATAAAGCATTCTAAAATAAACTTGAGACATAGAGTTTACAAAAATGGAGCAAACATTGATATTATCAAAAGCAAGGATCTGATCACTACAGACAAGTGAATTTATTCAGGGGGAATCAACTGTGGGTACATTTAAACACATGAGTTTTATATTGTGCCATTTTAGCCATTTTATTTAGCTTAATAGTGGTAAGACAGAAGAAAATTATTTTGAATGCCATAAGAACATAAACACATTTTTCTCCAGGGTAAAATGTTTGTACTAACAAGTTATTTTTTTAAATTACCAAATAATTTTTTATGTGAGCATGTCATATACACTTTAATTTAGAGTTTACTACTTTCAATTTTATCTTTAATTTATGTTTTGACATAAACCATTTTCAGATGTTCAATGTGAAATGTTTATCATATGTAGACACCCAGGTAACCATAACCATACTCATAGCAGTAAACATACCCATTGTCCCCTTTGCCCTTCGTAATGGCCCCTCCTGCTTCACACATGGATTAGTTGCTGTCACTGTAGACTGATTTGCATTTTCTAGGTTTTTATGTAAATTGTATCCTGGGATATGATTTTTTTTTTTTGCCCAGCCTCTTTCAGTTAGCATAATTGTGTTTAGATTTGTTCATGCTGATATTTTTGTCAGTAGTTCATTTTGTGCTAATGCTGAGTGGGAAGCCTTTTAATAACTATACTACTATTCATTTATCATTTCACCTACTGGTAAAAAAATTAGATCATTTCCAGGTCAATGGTATTACAATGATGCTGATAAGAATATTGATTCATGACTTCATGAATGAATACCTCGTTTATTAGTTTGGATAGGTTTCTGATGTTAAATATTTATTTTGTTTTTAGTTTGTGCTTTGGTTTTGAGACAGCATCTCAGCATCGTGTATGTAAGAGGCTGGGTCTCATCTCACTGTGTAATCAGAGACTATCTGAGTCTTCCTGCTTGCATTTCGTGAGTGCTGGGATAACGTGTGTACACTATCCATCCTTCTTCTTGCTCTTAAGTTTTAGAGGGTATCTTGTAGCTTTCATCAGATTCTTCATAGACGAACAGCCAAGAATAGAAAAGTGAACTTTTTTCCTTATTTTTTTTTGTGTTTTTGTGTTTGTTGTCCTTTTACCACTGGCTAGAACTTGCAATAGGGTAATGTTACTGAGAAAAGGTTTAAAAGATAAATATTTTCATCTTACCTTTTTAAAAAGAGAAGCAATTGATATTTAATGATTAATTATGATACCTACTGTGAATTTCAGTGCATAGAATTTTGAGAGGTCTTAGATCTGCATTTATTCTATTCACTAATATTTCTTATAAGTCATTATTCCTTTGGCTTTATAATAATGATGTTCCATGGTATCAGTTGAAAACCATTACCTCCTAAAATTTAGAGTTCTTTGAGGATTAATATTTTTATATATATATATATATGATTTATATCATTATCTTCCTCTAGTATTTAATAGAATTCACCAGTAAAGGCACAGGAGCCCAGACTTTCCATTTTAAAGGGGAATGTTTGATGGAAAATTCAATTTCCTTACAATATAGGACCACTTAAGTTATCCATTTCATTTTCAAGATCTTTGGTAAATGATAGCTCTATAGGAATCAGTCCACTTTATTTAAATGCACTTACTGTTCTTTAATACCTAAGAACCTAAATATCTATAGAACAAGTTATCTTATCCACCTGTTGTTAACTTCTCTCTCTTATCTATCTCTTATCTATCGCTAATCTATCATCTCCCACAAACTACGGACTACTTAACCTGTGCTATAGAGTTCTAGTTTGCTTCCCATCTCTGTGATAAAAACATTCTAAGCAAAAGAAATTTGGAAAAAGAAATGGTTTTATTTTGCCTGTCACAGTCCATGATTGAGGAAAGTCAGGGCAGAAATTCCACTAGGAGCAGAAGCAGGAACAATAGAGGGAAGTTGCTTAATGTTTTTCTCATGTGGTTTTCGCAGCTTGAACCACCTGCCCAGGTATGGCGCCACATACAGGGGTGGTATGGGCCCCCCTACCACCTACCATTAAGAAATTCTCTACAGATATGCCTTTAGGTCGTTCTGAAAGAGGAAATTCTTCAGTAAAAGTTCCCTCTACCAGATGGTTGTGGTTTGTGTCCAATTAGGACAAACTAGCCAACATTGTATGTCTAGAATTTAGCCTGGTTTAAGGCCTTACCAACTCAGTGTGTGAAAGCAGGATTTACAATGAGCACAAAAGAATCATTAGATTTGCGGATGTCTCGAAAGTTCTACATGCTGATTCTATGTCAGGCTGGCCACCAGAGTGAGTTGTCAGGAAATCTGAAGTCTGGTTTAACGTAGGTTGAGAATGCTGGAATCTAGTCATGTTCACCCATTGCTTTTCAGGGATTCTCAGAGTTGAGCTGTGAGGAATAGCCTGCACAATCTGCTTAGTTATTCAACGTCAGAGGATAGCTGGCTCCTCGCATGGTTCGTGAGTTATCAGGCAGATCCTTAAGCCTAAGACTGGGGGCAGAAATCCTTTATACGATGACAGTCAACTAAATATAGATAGGCAGAATCTCGTGTAAGGGTTGCATTTTTAATTTTATTTTTGTTTTTTTTTTTTTTGAAACACGTTTTCTCTACACAGCCCGGGTTTTCCACAAACTCACTCTGTAGACCAGTGTGTCCTCAAACTCACAGGGTTCCACTTGCTACTTCCTCCTGAGGCAAGGTTAGTTTTAAAAGACAAGGTTTAAGGTATTTATAAAAAGAGATTAGTAAGTCAAATCAATGTATTACAGAGATGCTTTGATATCAATATTCATTACAACACCATTCCCAATAGTTAAGTTGGGAAACCAAACTTGGTGTTCAACATCAGAGGAAAGAATAAAGAAAATGCAGTTACCAAAATGTATAACTCAATAAAAACAATTTAAAAAATACAGTTACCTGCAGAACGAATTTTTTACCAATAATTAATGAAATTGTCTGCAGGAAAATGGACTTAACTGGGGATAATCATATTAAAGAGTATAGCCAGTCTTAGACAATATGTATTTGCTCTGATTGCTAGAGATTATAAATGCATAATATATGTATTGATGGCATGGACATAGAAGCAAAATTATGTAACAACAAAGAAAGGGGACTTTTAGGAGAGATGAGAAGTGAGAAGAGGAATGATAGGAATGGGGTATATGGTCAAAATTTATGACATTTGCAGGAAAATGTCCTTCTGTAGACTATATAATAAAACTTAATAAAACATAAAAAGGTATTGCCTAGAATGTATAAGAAAGTTCTCAGGTGAATCCCCACATTTAAGTATAATCAAAGAACGCATATAAAAGGAAATAATAGAGATATTTATAGAGGCCAACAAATATTTTAAAAGGTAGGACTCAAGCCTACAATATATACAATGTACAATATATACAATATAGCTGATCCTTAGTGCCATAGATTTAACTACCTAAAGATCACAAATACTCAAATAATTGCAAATATGTTGAACATATGAATTTAGGCTTTTTTACATTTTGCTCTTCCCTGAGTGATATAGCATAAAGAAACAGGGTACTTGCATGATGTTATGGGATAATCTTTTTGTACACGGTGAATATGTGCCTCAGCCAGAATACCTTCTAATTGACTTAATGTACTACAAAAGCTTATATTCCACAAAGTTGGAAAATGTAAAAGAAATGGACTTG
>LOEQ01001988.1:332745-346322 GCA_001685075.1 Bramus lutescens | reverse complement strand
AGAGAGAGAGAGAGAGAGAGAGAGAGAGAGAGAGGAGAGAGGAGAGAAGAGAGAGAGAGAGAGGAGAGAGAGCACATGCAGAATCCAGAAGAGACCACTGGCTGTCCTCTGTCACTGTCCACCTATTCCTTTGGGGTCAGTGCTTAAAAATAAGAACTTTATAAGTAGAATTAGGAGAGAGAAGAATTTCAAGGCCCACTAGCTGTGCTCTACAGGCTCAGTCTAGCCTCAAACTCAAAAATCTGTCTGCCTCTGCTTCCTGAATGCTGGGATTAAGGGTGTATGTCAGCACCACCTGATTCACAAGTGTGATTTCACACATGAATACTGTATCACATCATTTCTAACCTTCTCCCCTTGCAGTTCTTGTGCCCCACCCCCAACTCAAAGATTTATTTATTGATTTATTTATGTATACAGTGTTCTGCCTGCATATATGCTTACATGCCAGAAGAGGGCACCGGATCTCATTACAGATGGTTGTGAGCCACTATATGGTTGCTGGGAATTGAACTCAGGACCCTCAGAAGAGCATGCAGTGCTCTTAACCACTGAGCCATCTCTCTAGCCCCCATCCCCCAACTCTTATCTTAAATTCTTGGGTGTGTGTTTGTTTGATTTTGATTTTTCAAGACAGGATTTCTCAGTAGCAATGGAGCCAGTCCTCGAACTCTGTAGACCAGGCTGGCCTCGAACTCACAGAGATCTGCCTGTCTCTGCCTCTTAAGTGCTGGGATTAAAGGCATGCACCACTACCACCTGGCTTTATCTTAAATTCTTAACCTGTGGGGAACATTGCCATTCAAACCACCATATTCCACTCCCTGACCATCATAGGCTTATACCATAGTGCAAAATATATTTGATCCAACTTCAAAAGTCATTATAATTTTTCAGTCTTAATACTTTAAAAATCCAAAGTTCAAGGTCTGTTTTGAGACTCAAGACAATTGTAACCCTCTGTAAAATTAAAATCAAAAAGCAAATTACATACTTCAACATACAAGGCACAGAATATACATTAAGAGACATAAGGGAGCATAGTGAGGAAATACTGAACCCCAGTATAGAAAACTCCTAATTCTGTAGCTCTATATCTTATGTGTTCCTTTTCTCTTTAAACTGTATGTTTAATATTTCTTTTTGCTGCACTTGCTCTTTCTCATTGTAGATCTACAGAAGAGTGATTGTGGTTATTCATAACCACATTTTGGAGTGGTTATTAGTGATTTTAAGACCTATTAGGTTGTCTTGAAATCTCCTGCTGAAGAAATTATTCCATTACTTTTCAGTTTAGTTTCAGGGAAGTTCTTAGGACAAGGACAGGAGGCAGCCAGAGTCTTTGCCAAAATAGTACAAGAATGAGAGTATCTAGCCAGCTGCTAATTCTTCTCCTGGAAAAGTATATAGCTCAATAAAACCAGTTAAAAAAAATCTTCCCCCTGAAGCCTCTTGAGCTGGGTCTGCACAGTCCATGTAGTTTTGTCACCACTGTCTTCCAAGCTCTGCTCTCCAGCAGCCAACTAGTCTTCTAGGCCAAAGTCCCAAAGTCTTCTAGATTCCTTTTTTCTTCTTAAAGAAAAAAGTGTCACAGTGTTAGCCTGTCCCCAAATACCAACTTCTTAGTTTCTTTTCTGTTGCTGTGATTTTTATTAAAAAGACCACAACAAAGTCAACCTCAGAAGGAAGGGTTCATTTGGATGTTAAAGTTCTAGAGGGTTAGCATCCCATCACACCGTCATAGTAGAGAGTGTGGCAGGAAGCAGGCAGGCATGACTCTGGAGCAGTGCTGAGAGCTCATCCACAGAACAGGACACAGAGCACACTGGGAGTCTGTTGAAATTTTAAGCCCATCTCCAGTAATATTCTTCCAACAAGGCCTGATGTCCTAATCCTTCCCAAACAGTTCCAGCAACTAGGCACTAAGAATTAAAACATGGTGTTCTGTGGAAGCCATTATCTTTTAAACCACCACAATATATATTTTCTACCTCTATCCTTTCAATTACAAATTTCATGATCATTTTTCATTACAGCTGAATAGAAATCCATGGTACATATTTACTACAGTTTCACTGTTCATTCATCAGTTAAACGACATTTAAGTTGTTTCCACTCCATAGCTAAGAAATGTCTGTAGAGGATGATGTCAGGTCCTATGGACATGTCAGTCAGTCATTACATTTGATTATTTGATTTATGTGCTCTAAAAATAGTTGAAGTCAGCTGGGGTATATGTTAATTCCAATAATAGTGTAGAATAGAGTAGATGAAACGTCTAGTTTAAATAGAGAAAGTGGTGATGTTTTAATTTGAACTAAACAACAGGCAAGAAAAGGAACAAATTTTTTCAGAATGAAAAGATTAGTTTTGGACCTACAGAATCTAAAGCTGATGGAATAGCACTTAATGATCTAAAATGTTACTTTTTAAAGAGGGGATTCTAGCTGGGCAGTCGTGGCACACGCCTTTAATCTCAGCACTTGGGTGGCAGAGACAGGTGGATATTGGAGTTTGAGGCCAGCCTGGTCTTACACACTGAGTTCCAGAACAGACTTCAAAGCTACAGAGAAACCCTTTCTTGCAACACAAAATTTTCCCTAAGGGATTCTAGGTTGCTGAGGCAGGAGGATTTTGAGTGAGCCCCGAGACAGGCTGAACGATTTTAGCAAGACCTTTTTCAAAATAAAGAGGGCCAGGATTGTACAATGCTTTGGTTAATCAGTCGTACTAGAGGCCCTGAATTCATCACCTATACTGTCTCAAAAATAGGGTCCTTAAATTTTATCTTTATCTGTTGTTTTTTTTTTTTCCAGAATAGATTATACTGCACGCACTTCAGAGAGCTCAGAAGAATTCTTAGAAGAAGAATATGAGCAGAGAGTGATTGAATTTGAAGAAGAAAGCAGTGATAAAGATGTACAGCCTGCACGGGACACTCAGCCACGCCTAGAGAAACAGGATTGTGACAAAGTATGAAGTCCTCAATAAATAAAACCAGTAAAGGAAAGCGTCCTTGACCATACGCTGCTTGAGAAAAATGACCATAATGTAGAAATGGTAGTTGGTGTTAAGGAAAAGTACACATTGACTAGGATAATAGGAAGGCAAATTGGAAGATCCCTCAGTGCATTTTGAATACAGACCGAGAAGTGGAGCCAAAGATTTAAGTATACAAGTGATAAAGCCTTGAAGACCGGCTAGAGTCCATGCAGTCCTCAGTTGCACCTGTAATTTTGTTAGAATTAGAAATTAGTTATTTGGATTTGGATTTTTTTATTTTTACTAGGGAAAAAAATAGGTAAAATGGGTAAAATAAATACAAAACAAAACAACACCGTGAAACAAAACCTGAAAATAGATAAATTCTCTGTAACTAAGGAAACAATCCTGCTTGATACTTGAGCTCTTTGTTTGTTATTCCTATTCTCCTTTTCCCCCCTTTACCCATTTCCCCATCCTTTTGATACCTTCAGTCCTTTCTACTTTAAACATTCCTTCTTCGTGGTTTCATATGCACCTGAGTTCCTTGAAAAGTCTTTTACCTATTTCCCTAGTGTATGCAATATAAGAATCAAAGTACTACCGATTTTCTTTATTATTACTATGTTTTTATTATGTATGGGTGTGATGCCTCCATGTATATCTGCACCACTTATGTGTATAATGCCTAGTACCTTTGAAGGTCATAAGGGGAGCCAGGCATGGTGGTTCACACCTTTAACCCTAGCACTGGGGAGGCAGAAACAGTGTATCTCTGTAAGTTTGAGTGCAGTCTGATCTAATAGTGAGTTCTAGTATAGTTAGGACTATACAGAAAGACTGTCTCAAAAACGAGGGCATGAGATTCTCTGGAGCTGGAGTTACAGTTTAGGTTGCCATGTGGGAGCTGCTGATTGAATCTGAATTCTCTGCAAAAGCAGCCAGTGCTCTTAACTCTAAAAAGCTCTCCAGCACCACTCATACCAATTTTCTTTAAACTATAATACACAGTGTGTGTACCATGTAACCTGTCTCATCTGGCAAGACATTTAGCCTATGTTATTACAGCACTCCAGTGACAGCTCCATTGGAATTCCAATGGCTTCTCTTACCTGAGTGACTGATGGCTTTACCTTTCTTAAGGTTCTCTAGTTTCCTGGCTTTATAACATTTTAGTCTTTGAGGGTTTTGTTATTGTTTTGTTCTTGTATATGTGTCCATGTGTCTGCATATATATTTGACTCTGACTCATGCTTTTTTTCTCCTTAATGTGTACATTCTGGGAAACTCAGTCTTTTTTCCTTTGATCTTTGGTTCATGGTCTGTTGTCAGGTGGGGATGCACATGCCTGTATGTGCACATACAGAGGCCAGAGAAGAATGTCTTCCTTTATTGCTGTCTGCATGTGTGCATACAGAGGCCAGAGAAATATGTCTTCCTCTATTGCTGTCTACATGTGTGCACATACAGAGGCCAGAGAACGATGTCTTCCTCTATTGTAGTCTGCATGTGTACACGTGCATAGGCCAGAGAAGGATGTCTTCCTCTATTGCAGTCTGCGTGTGTGCACATGCAGAGGCCTGAGAAGGATGTCTTCCTCTATTGCAGTCTGCATGTGTGCACATGCAGAGGCCAGAGAAGGATGTCTTCCTCTATTGCAGTCTGCATGTATACACATGCAGAGGCCAGAGAAGGATTTCTTCGTCTATTGCTGTCTGCTTTAGTGCTTTGAGATGGGGGTCTCTCACCAAACTGAAGCTTCCCTTTTATCTAGCCTGGCTGGTAAGGCTGGTTGACCATGTCTCTTGGTCCTACTGCTGTTAATTACAGGAACAAGCAGTTGTGTTCACCTTTTTATGTGGATGTGGGAATTTGAACTAGGTCCTCATACCAAATGCTCCATAACAACCCCAAGTCTTGATATACAATATAACTTGCCTACTGTATATCTCTGTCATCTTAAATCCAATAATACTTTTTTCTTATGCTTATTTTTAATTATGTGTGGAGGTGTATTTCTGTGTTTGAGCATCTGGATATCAGTGCCCACAGAAGCCACAAGAGGTTGCTGAATCCTTTGGAACTGTAGTTAGATATTTGTGAGCCACATAACATGGGAGCTAGGAACTGAACCATAGTCTTCTGCAAGAGCAGTACTCACTCTTAGCCTTGGCGCCATTCTTCTGTGTTGAGTCTGCTTTCCTGTTTTGTTCATTCTGTTCTCAAATCTAAAACTTAAAGGACTGATGTTTTCATTGCTTCTTACTTTGTGACCACAGTTCTGCATTCTATTGTTCTTATTTTCTTCTCTTTAACATTTCTCCCTCTATGGTTGGTCCTTTTATGAGTTTACTGTAATTACCTTCTGTTTGTAACCAACAGTGTATACCACTTTGTATAATAGTAAAATATATATTAATGATAGAAAATATTCTCTTTGTTGAGATAGAATCCCCCTTGTAATCCAGTCTGTACTTAGAATTGACATATTTACTTAGACTGTCCTTAAACTTGGAATCCTCACCTTAGTCTTCTGATACTAAGGTTATAGTCATACCACCAGGCTCATTTGAAAAACATATTTTAGAAAAATTTTATTTTGGAAAAGGTAAGTGATTTTCACATCTCATTTGGAAAACTTTCTTTTGGGTCAGGGTCTCTACAGAGTCCTGGCTATCTTGGGACTCACACTGTCCTTGAACACACAGAGATTTGCCTGCATTGAGTACTGTGATTAAAGGTGTGTGCCACTACATCCAGCTGGAAAACTTTCTTTTATATGCTTGAATATAAAATCTGGTATTGGATCTAGTTTTGCCCAGTCATGTGCATTAATATTCTAACTTTAATATGGTAAAGAATACCTTCTGGTTATTAGACTATCATTAGGAATTAGAAATATTCAACATTAGCTGGACAGTGGTAGTGCACGCCTTTAAATCTCAGTATTCGGGAGGCAGAGGCAGGTGGGTGGATCTCTGGGAGTGTGAGGCCAGCCTGGTCTACAGAGCGAGTTCCAGAACAGCCAGGGCTACACAGAGAAACCCTGTCTTGAAAAACAAAAGAAAGCAAAAAAAGAAAATAGAAAGGAGCAAGGATCTTTCTGTTGAATCTCAGACCCACGTTGTGTAATCCCCTGGTACTGCCCTATCACCAAAAGAACAGTAGGAGTATATGGTCGTTGGGAGTCCTCTCCTGCCGTGCCCCGCCCCCATTTTTTTTTTTTTTTTAAGACAGGGTTTCTCTGTGTAACAGTCCTAGCTGGCCTGGAACTAGCTTTGTAGATCAGGCTGGCTCCGAATTCACAGAGATCAACCTACCTGTCTCCATAGTGGTAGGATTAAAAGTGTGTGACATCATGCCCAGCCCTTAGGGACTCTTTACTTTGCTGGTACTGCCTACTAAGTTCCTCCTCCAGTAAATCTATTCTTTGACTCATAGTTTATATTGTCTTAAATCTCTTGTGAGTCCTGGTGGATGATAAGTAGGGACTGAGAGTGGGTCTTCCTTGAACAGCCAGTTAGTTTGTAATCAGACCCTGACTTTCCTTCTTGGTGTAGGACTCTACATTAGAGCCTGTGAATGGTGAGGTCATGGATGATGCCCTTAAGACCTCACTGGTAACTGAAGAGGAGGACTCCACCAGTGAAGGTCTGGAAGAAGAGTTAAAAGTTCCATCTTTGAATTCCAGAGAAGAGACTGTGAATACTGTTCCAATGGTGGCAGACTCTCCAAAAACTTCTGAGGCTGCACCAGACAAGGTAAGGCAGAATCACCTCACTTTCTTATAGGTAACCTTTGCCAGTATTGGTGCCATTAGGTAGAGGTGGAGGAGTCAGAATCTTTTCCTACATCCTAGCATATAGTCCTTTAGGAGAATTTTTATTTCAGACATTTTTTTTCTATGTCTTTCAAGGTTTAATTCCACCCTCACCCCACATCATAACTGCTTTATGGTAACAAAATGAGCACTCTTTTACGGGCTTAGGGAAATGATTAGAAAAATTACAAAAAAACATGGTTTATCAAACAGTTGAATACTTATTATCTACAATGGCTATGACTACTACAGTAATTTCAATTGTTTTAAATTCAGTAGACAAGCTAAAGAAAAGCTTGATGAATATTTAAAAATTAGTTTGGCTTTGAATATTAAGATTACAGCTAAAAGACATGTATACTAATGCTTTCTAAGTGTCTTACTGAGGTTGGTGAATAAAGCTCCCATTGTCCTTACCGCTGTTGTCCAGTGAAATCAGTTAGACTGAGCAAGGGACAGGATAGTGTTGTGTCAAGAGATTCTTCATTCTGGCTATAGTAACAGCAGAACTTAGAGATAACTGATGGTTTGGTAGAATCATAAAGTGTTTTGGATACTCTTTTGAGGCAAAATGGTTTCTTACTGTATTAAATTTGCCATGAGATAATTTTGAAGAAATTTTGAGTTGAAATTAGAATATGGACTCATTTGTAACAAAAATAATCAGTACTGAGTTCTTTACATAATTCAGTGACAGTGTTCTAAGAATGATTAATTTAGAACTGTATTATAAAGCTGTTTATTGAGCTTTATTTTTGTATGGCTTTTTCCCCCAG
This sequence comes from Bramus lutescens, assembly GCA_001685075.1. Classification (NCBI taxonomy): domain Eukaryota; kingdom Metazoa; phylum Chordata; class Mammalia; order Rodentia; family Cricetidae; genus Bramus; species Bramus lutescens. The sequence goes on along the minus strand of LOEQ01001988.1, from coordinate 338,744 downwards.
ACCTCACCTGTTTCTGACTCAGAAATGTTGACAGATCAAGGCCCATCTGATGATAAAGGACATACTGAGGAAAAGTTAGTTTCAAAAAAGAAAACCCATTTGGGGAGCTCAGACAGTGTTGCCACTCTGTCAAACGAAGAGAAATCTGACAGTGGTTTTCCAAATTCTGCAGTAACAGACTTTCCTGAAGAGCCGGTCTCTGAGAATTTATCACCCAATACTACTTCCTCACTGGATGATCAGGGCGAGGATGGGGTCCCGGAGGCCCAGGAAATATCTGCTGCTCAGAGTTCTCTGATAGAGGTAGAACTTGAAGATGTGCCATTTCCACAGAATGCAGGGCAGAAGAACCAGTCAGAGGAGCAATCTGAAGCATCTTCTGAGCAACTGGACCAGTTTACACAATCAGCTGAGAAAGCTGTGGATAGCAGCTCAGAGGAGATAGAAGTGGAAGTTCCTGTAGTAGACAGGAGGAATTTGAGAAGAAAAGCCAAAGGACATAAAGGACCTGCCAAGAAAAAAGCTAAACTGTCCTGAATGAAGAAATGTGTATGATAAATTCTCTTCTTTGTAATGTAGTTGTTGTTTTTAAACATGGTAATTAATAAACAGCATGGGGCACAGGACAGATTCCAAAGTTTCAATCTGAACTTATTTTATAAATGCAGGTTCTTCTACCCTTCAGGGCTCACCATTCTTTTTTATTATTTTCTCTAAGTAACTTTTATTTTTATGAACCATGTGTCAATTTTGGGAATCCAGGTCATACATTTTTCTTTAGCTCGTGGAACATCTAGCCATTAATATTTAAAAAAAATTAAAAATCTAGTAGACTTTCTAACACAAAGATCCTAGAAATCTTTTATACTAAGGGCTCTAATGGTAAAACTTGGCAAGGTTCTCAAAGCTTTATCTTAGTATCAAAAACAATCTCCATTTTTTTAAGTGTAGGCATAACTAAAAAAAATGTGTCACTAAATTAAAATAATCTCAAGTGAGAGAACAAAACAGTTTATGGTAGTGAACATGATTGTTTATTTCTTATTAGTTGTAGATAGTTCAACATCTGTGAAGTACAGTCTAGACTTCATATCTGAATTTAACAGTACTGTTAGAGACTTAACTGTGGCATGTGGGTAATTTAAAATTCCACCTGACATATTAGTTTGGTATAATTTCTAAAATTTTCTGTATATTTGCAGATGCTGAAAAGCTTGGGTACACTTTAATCTGGTAAACAATTCAAGCAATTGAATTTAGAATATAGTTTAATTTGGACTGTGGGTGGGTCTGATCAGATACTTTTATTCCTGCCTAATTAGAGTTCTGCAGAAGTATAGCCCTTCCTAAGTCTGCTTACTCCTTCTACTCTCTGTAAGTCACTGTGATTCTTCTTTTAAGACTTCCATCTAGCTTGCAATTTATACCTATTTAAACCTATTTTGGGATAGGTTTAGAACCCCATCTTTAGACCTATCCTATGAGGTGTCAAAATGCCTAAATTCTATTTCTGCTGTCCCTTTGGGTCTTGTATACTTTAGATGTTCTGACTACTGACTGTAGGCTACCCTGTATGTGTACTTTATTGCCATAGCAAAAGCATTTGATTTTTTTTATAGGGGGAAAACCTGTTCATTTCTTTATGACAGTTGGTTTTAAAATGAGCAAAATGATTATTCTTAGACGCTATAGAGAATCTGCCAATAGTATTTTGGAAGTACCATGTACTCTCATTTGTATTTAAGTTGGAGACTATTTTGAGACCATTTAGATTCATTATTGTGAAACAGTTTGAGCCTTGAAAAAATACCTGGACTATGTGTCCTTATGTGAGGTGCTGTGAGTTTCGATTTGCAGTTCAGTCTTCAGTCAGTTAGGTGATCTGGTGATGTCAGGTCTTACATTTAGGGATGAGATGTTTTAGAAAGTCCAATTAGTTAAAATCTTTAAGCAGACCAAATAGTACACTCTACTATGATGTTAGAACACTTGTATTTACCTGTTGTGTTTATTTTTGGCTAGAAGCTAGTTAAATGATTGTTAAGTGAAAATTATGGCATTTTTCTCAATGCTAAGTTAAAGAATAGGTGTGACTAACTCTGGATCAGCCAGATGCTGATGCTGTTTTACACATTTAGAGAAGCTTTTGTTAAGATCTCAACTAGGGATAGTATCTGAAGAGTCCATTAAGATTCAGAAAATTAAATTCTAATTTTATAGTACTCACTAAAAATTTCTAGGTTTTTGGCTATTGTTACCTTTACATTCTTTAAATGAGTGTTTTTAAAAGATTGCACTCACTGGCAGCTTCATGTGTGAATAGTCTCTTGAGTTAAAGAAAAACACATCACACTGGGGACTAGTATATAAACTTATACTTATTAAACTTCTTTAATATAAATGGAATTTAAAGCAATTTCAAAACATTTAGCACACAAGGAAATATGTTGTCTGTGACAGAAGTTAAAGTTTAAAGATCACAGGAAAATTCTGTCACACAGGAAAGATCTTTCATGTTCAATATATATTTATAACAAAATTTGTGCTTAGTAGGGAACCTAAATACTTAATTCGATACTTGTAGTTTTTGCAAGGCATTAGGAAGACTGCTGTGGCTTTAAGCAGCTAGTTTTGTATGTTTGGTCACACCCTGTCATATCTTGGGAACTGGTTCTTTCTGTTTAGAAGTCATGTTTGTGGAGAAGGGTGCTCCCTTCTGGTGTATATACATATATATTTCCTTATATAATATAAAGCAGATGAGTATTAGCAAAATTTTAGTTTTACTTTCAAACCTGAAGTACTGTTAGACCACATAAAAAATTATTTAAGAATTTTATTGTAAAGCTCCTTTACAAGTTTTAAAGATGGAGAGATTCTATTATGATTTTTTAACAATATCAAATAATAGCATGACTTAGAATGTCAGTCATCTATGTATGTTCACATTCTTCTACTTTAATGTATTTACGTTCATATTTCCATTGGTTTGCAGATCAAGAAATTCTAGTCATTAATGGTTTACTTTTAACAGATGATCACAGTGTTGCCTGAGAAGGTTTGGGACTTTAGCATAGTGTTCCTTTAAACCCTGTCTACCAGCTAAACATCTGCTCCGAGGCTCCTTCCTCTGTGATTACTTTCTAAGGTGTGGTCACACCAGCAGCCTACACAGATTTCAATATAAAGGAACTTATACTAACACACTCACATGTAACCATATTTAGAAAGTAACTTCTGTCTTTTATGTCCACTCGCAATCTGGTGTTTTTGGTGTGGTCTGTTACATATGTCATGCTTGCTTTCATACTTCCTACTTCAAGATAGTTTGCTGTTTTTATTTCTTAAAAAAAGCAAACCTACTTCAGCAATACCACACTGATTACCTGAAGTCAGACTTCTTTCACCATCTGTGACTTAAGTGAATAAATCATATATTACCCATTTTTATTGGTGGAAAATGTTAAAATCTAATTGTAAGAAAGGTCCTGAGGTGAATCTGTCTGTACTGAATGGTCATTTACTACCATCTTTGTATGTTCTAAAACTTAGAGAAAAAAATGTATTATTCAGAGCTGCAAGTCTTACTGGAGAATTTATGGTTTGTTTCCTTGCTAGTCTTCCCCCCACCTTAATGTTTAAAATAGTAATTAAACCTATATTTTGTGATTGTTTTCTGTTCTGTTTTCAATTTTTTTTCTTTTCCCCCCAAGTTTCATTCATGAAGATGTGCTTAGTTATTGTAATAGACATTGAATGATTCTGTTAAAGGCAAAACTAGTCACATTGGCTGTATTATGAAGGCAGACTTTAAAAAAAAAAAAAGCTATGACCATATGATTCACAGATCACAAAAGAGCTTGGATTAAGTTACAAGTCCAAATCATGACTTTTAATCTAACTACTGCATTTCAGGGCACTAGTACATGGCCTAGAACTATCTAAACCAAATTGTATCATCACTGTAGCAGTATAAATGTAGAAGTACACTGGAGTTCACTGAAGTACTACATAAATTATTAGTTACAAGTGGAAAACCCATAAGTTGTGTTCAGTTTAATTTACCTGCTCACATACTTTTAATGTAGTATTTCTTAAACACTTACCACGTTTAACATGTTCCATTTTTTAGGGTTCATGGCAGTGAGATGGAAAACACTTACTCAATAATTAAGTGTTCAGTAACCTTTATGGGTTCTTCAAACTACACTGCAGGCTTTTCCAGTAATGCTGCATACACATTCTTTACTTCACATACATCTATTTGTATGCTTGCTATTAAGTCACTACATTTTGTTAACATGTAAGCCCTGAGGCCCCAAACTAAAGACTAACTAAAATTGCAGTTTTTATTTTTTTATTTACAATTTAATAAATACTCCTCGATGACTGCTCATGGGTAGGCACCTGGGTAGTATTCAGAAAGATCACAGTGATGGTGTTTTCCTAACGGTGCATAGTTTTCAGTAGAAGTCACTATCAAACCAGCAAGACTGCATTTATGCACCCATCGTTTTCAGGATTGTTGGTAACTTGGGCATACTTTCCTAAGGAACAGAAAAGTCAAAGGAAAAAAAGAATGTTAACAAAAATAATCTTAAAGCATAAAACTTTTGTCTGAAGTCTAACTACCGTATTTAATGAATAATAAACGAGCAGAAGGTAACTCAAGATCAAGTTATACTCTAAACTTACGTAATTATGTTCACAAACAGCAGCCAGCTCCATTTTATTAATACATTTTATTAGTGTCTACTTTCCCATGATGACTTATTTTGCTTTAATGAATTTCAAATCAGTTTAACAACCTATTTTAAACAATATCTTCTTCCTTTTCAAACAATATCAAAGTTTAAGGATAATCTGGGCAGTAAAAGCAAAAACTAAATCAGGAAAAGACCGCATGGCTCCAACCCCCTAACATACTTGGCTTTTCTTCATAAGAGAGAAAGTTGTATACTTTTAATACTTAGGAAAGTGTTTGCATTAGGCTACAGGAAAGCAACCCCACATTTAAACTTTTACTTACCCCAAATAACCTTGCCTCCTTGTGTCACAAGGCCCAACTCGCTCACATTCACTTCAATAACTGTACCTTTGGTGATTACACCCAGAGTTGTATATAATGGGGATGATGGATTCTTTTTCACACCAAGTATTGGCAAGCAAAAGGTAGCTTTCAGCTCAGGATGTGTGACATGAGCTTTTTTGAAACGCAGACCCTAGAAAGTCAACCACAAAAATGAGTCCACATGGTGGGCAGGAGCTTTAGAATCCTTTTTTTCTAGTCTTCTCGTCATCCTCAACTAGGAGATGAATATTGTCTTAAACCATCAAATAAAATATTAACATTTCAACAGACTAAAAATCTCAGTGCATAAATGTGGTAGAAAGAAGTACACGCAATCCAAAAGGTTTCCCATGTCAGAATACCCAGTTAATAGCTGTGTCTTTCTTTTTCTAGTCACTGCACTCACTGAGCTTACTCCATGCCAGACACTGCTAGAGCTCACGAGTACCTCGTTTATACATGACAACCTCGCAAGAGCCCTCTGGGTCTGCATGTTTGATTAAATTGTATGTGGTAAATGGAATCAAACCTACGGGTTCCAATTTCAGATTCCAAATACTCCAGCCATATTTAAACATGGGGAAGAAAAAGGGATTGGTGGGTGTTAGCTTTCTTTATGTAGATGGTAATATGACTCAAAGACTGGAGAATATCCTGAGAGGTTCTTGTCACAGAGATGCCACCAAGTCCCCTGAATGGGGTCCTATCAGTACAGTACTTTAAATGTCAGAACATAATGCAGTCTTGCTTTATTTTTACCTCTGGGGACGGAAGGAAAATGTTTAAGTTCTTAGTATTGAGAGACAGTTCCCTCCCTGAAAAAAAAAATGCCACCAAATTTTATTCCAAAGATTATAAATACAAAATTAAAGTCAGGAATCATGAATGTACAAATGTTCTGGGCTTTGCAGGCAGGTAGCCTCTGGTG
>LOEQ01001988.1:292207-302286 GCA_001685075.1 Bramus lutescens | reverse complement strand
CATCTCTCCAGCCCCTGTTTTGTTTTTCTTTAAGGTTGTTACTCGTTTAGTAGATTTGTTTATATTCATCTAGATTTCAGGGTTTTCCTATGGTAAATATTCTGTGGTTTTGTTTTTCAAAAAGATCATTGTTTCTTCCTGCTGTCTAGCTCTGGACTTGCATAATAGATTTTTAACATCTGAAGTAGTGTTAGGCAGAATAGCGGAGAAATGGGTTTTATGTTAAGGAGGACAGTGATTTTTCACATCTAAATTGGAAAGGCATTGTGGGATGTGAGTGTGGGCGTGGCTTCGCGTAGCCTTGTCCCAGCTAATCTAGTGAAGTGTAGGTGATAGAACTTATCTCCCCCGACCTAAAAAATCGAGTGAGTTCATCTTTGTTAAGCATAAGGACTGATGCTGGCATGTAGAAAAATTCCTTATTTGAACCACTAAAGTTAAAGGCAGAAGTCTAACGGGGAATGACACTGGAGAAACACTATTGTCAGAAGTGCTTAACTTACTCTGCGTCATAGATAGACTTCCTTGAGACTGGTGAAAATACCATTTATCTTTTTTCAGAAAAATGCACCTATACACAGAAATCTGTCACCTTCAGGAAAATTCAAAGCTTTACATTTCTTTAAGAATACCATCTCTGTGAACAAGTTCCAGTTTCCACGGTAGACTGATGGTGTTATCAGCTACATACGAAGTGAGAGCCTGACAGCAACAATCAGAAAGAACATTCATTTATTCTGTGCATTCCTTGGCTTTATGACCTTTGAGGGTACACTTTTTAAGGAGAGAGTTTGTGCAACGAAGATGTTGGCAAATATGGCAGTACTTGAAAGAGAACCCACTATTTTATTTTATTTTATTTTTATTGGTAAGCTCTCCATGAAGTGATGGAAGAGAGGGTTGAGTGACATTACTTCCTGGGCCTAGATAACTTTACTAAAGATACATGCGATCTTTGGAGAACCCTGGTGATCTGTTCAGAGAGCTGGGCCTTGCCTTCTCTAATGCCTCCCTTGTCTTGCAGGCAGTGGTATAAGGGTGACTTGTGTGCACTGGCATTTAAAGTGCTGCACGACAAGCAGCGAGGACCTCTGGTTTTCCTGCGCATTTACTCGGGCACACTGAAGCCCCAGTTGGCCATCCATAACATCAACAGAAACTACACGTAAGGGGAAGATTTTGGCTGTTTTCTAAAACTGCACTCATTTATTTCAAAGTACTTTACTGTTATAAATTATGTTTTTTATAGGGAGAGAATGAGTCGTCTGCTTTTGCCATTTGCTGACCAGCATGTAGAGATCCCTTCCTTGACTGCTGGTAATATTGCTTTGACAGTTGGTCTTAAACAAGTGAGTGACCACATGGATTCCATAGCAAATCATGTAAATGTGATTTATAAATAGTTTATAATAGCAAAAATTTTACAAATCATCTGAATGTCATTATATGAAATATGATGGCATAGTCATCAATATGGCTGAGTGCCATACATTAGTTAGAAAAAAAAAACAGATTAAGAGAAACCCACAGACAGAATGAATTATAGTCAAATGAAGTTCAACACCAAGTAAAGTCTACTACTTGTTGAAATGTGTATGTCCAGTTTACTTAAAATACTGTTTTATTTGCATGGAATTTTCACCTATTTGTGTGTTTGTGGGGGTTTTGGGGGGTCTCTCTTTCTCTGTCACTGAGTTGTCCAGACTTGCCTTGAGCTTGCTGTCCATCCCTTCCTGGTCTCAAACTCTCTACTGCTATGCTTGGTGAGTGTTTACCTGTTTGATCATGACAGAAAGTTTGATCTAACCATACAACTGATCGGATAATGATGAAAGACATTTTGCTATCAAGAGCTCATTAAGGGCCAAGGCTTGGGTGTCTTTTGTTCTTGTTTAGTTCTCAGTCTGCAGTGGACGTCAGTGCTTGCACACAATGGACACCACCTAGATGTTTATAGAGCAAATGGAAGGACACACTTAGAGCCACATCTGGTTTGGATGGGTTAAAACTTTCTTTTAATTCAGATTAGTCAAATGTATTTTTCTATTAAACTTGGGCACATCTCATATTGGAATAAAAATTATTATTTTAACCTTTTTAACTCTTCATAAGCAACTGCAGCTTTCAGAAATGTTTAGGAGAAAACTTCCATGGTCTGAATTTTATACCTGGGATATTTTGGAGAAAGAGTTTCTCTGTGTAGCCTTGGCTGTCCTGGAACTTTCTCTGTAGACCAGGCTGGCCTCGAATTCAGATATCTGCCTGCCTCTGCCTCCTGAATGCTGGGACTAAACGGTGTGCTGCCATGCCTGACTGAACTTTATTATTGTTGTCTTCCTAAAGGCAGGATCTGCTCCTGGTGCATATTTGAAGGAGCACTGCAAACATTTGGAGAGTTGTCTATAGCACAGCCTTGATATAAGCAGAGCAGGAATGAAACAGTTTACATGCAGTCTATACTACTCATGGGCGTATCTTAAGTTGACTGCTGTATCCCCATGGAGCTTTTTCTTAGTGTTTCTTGTGTGTTCTGCTTAATTGGATATTTGAGGTAATAGAGAATTTTTTTGTAAAACAGTAAGAAATTCCTTTTTTTTTCTTCCAATTTTTCAAAATAGGGTTTCTCTGTAGTATTGGATCCTGTCTTGGAACTCGCTCTGTAGACCAGGCTGGCCTTGAACTCATAGAGATCTGCCTGTCTCTGCCTCCCAAGTGCTGAGATTAAAGACATGCTCCATCACTGCCTGGCAGTAAGAAATTCTTAACTGGTGTTAAAAACATGATGAGTTTTTAATGAACCTGCCTTGCCATGATGGGAAATTTAGACAGATGAACACATTTTTTTGCTGGTAAATTTTGGTGTGGTGTGTATTATGTATATATTTCATTATTTGTTAGAATTTATTTATTTAAAAATAAACCCTTTTCCCCCCAAATTTCTCTTTTTAAAATATTATGTATTATATTGTTCTGTCTGCATGTATGCCTGCAGGCCAGAAGAGGGCATCAGGTCTCATTATAGATGGTTGTGAGCCATCATGTAGTTACTGGAAATTGAACTGAGGACCTCTGGAAGAGCAGCCTTAACCTCTGAGCTATCTCTCCAGCCCTTTTAGAACTTATGACAATGACATTTTAGGTAGAGTTATTACACAAGGTAAATGAGCTTTGTTTATGTAGAGTTGTAAGATCTGTGAATTTATTTCCTTCAGTTGAATGAGAAGAAGTACTACACTAACATTCTGTCTAGTGGTTTTGAGTGGAAGAGTGCTAGCCAGGAAGCTGTCCCATTTGCTTGCAGACTGCCACTGGAGACACCATAGTCTCTTCCAAGTCCAGCGCCTTAGCTGCAGCTCGTCGAGCAGGAAGGGAAGAAAAGAAGCACGGGAAAAACAGTGAAGCAGAGAGTCTGCTGTTGGCAGGGGTGGAGATCCCAGAACCTGTTTTCTTCTGCACCATAGAACCCCCATCAGTGGCTAAGCAACCAGGTACAGACAGTCTTTGTGTCTCAGTTCATTGGTGTCTGTAGTGTATGGGAAGTAGTCACAGTGAGTCCTCAGGAGACTTCCTGCATGATAGAGTTAGATTTTACTTGCCTTTACTGTTCAGCGTTTCTTGTGGTTTGGTCTGTGCTTTACTTAAATCGCTTTGACTTTTACAAACTCCATCTATATCTTAGCCATTTTTTCTACTTTCATATACTTCTCATTCTTATTCTTGTAATACTTGTGTTGGTTGGTTGGTTTGTTGTTGTATTGGTTTTTTTGGTTTTGTTTTTGGCTTACAGGGTATCTTTGTGTAGCACTGGCTGTCCTGGAACTCGTCCTGTAGACCATGATGGCCTCAAACACAGAGGTCCACCTGCTTCTGCCTCCCAAGCTTTGGGATTAAAGTCTTGCACGCACGCACACACACACACACACACACACACACACACACACACACCGGCCTTGTAACGCTGTTTATGGGATTCTAAGCAATTGACTCTACCTTGCCGTGCCCTCCTAGTGTGTTAGATTAATTAGGACATGAATTTTAACTAACTCACTTTTTTGCATCTAAAGTATGAACCAGTTCTGATTTCTGAAGATGGTGTGCCATTTTGTGTTGTGGTTTATCTTCTTTGACATAGTCTTGCTTACACTGTAATGGTTTTCCCTGAACTTGTCTGTCTTTAAAACGCTGTAGGTCTCATCTCAAACATCAATGCTTTATGAGGCTCTCAATGAATACTCAGTTCTGAAGACTACCTAAAGACAAGCTTTATAGTTTTCTTTACTCCCTTTAAAGATGACGGGGACTCACAGATTATGGGAGAATAAGAACAATCTTTATTTCCTCTCTGTTTCTCCTGTGATGTAATGGGAAAGAAAGTCTCTAATCGGGTGGGGTCGCAGTTCTTCATCTACTCAGCTAGAGTGCACATGAAAGAAATCAGAGTGCAGATGTAAGACCCTGAGTGATGAAAGAAGCCGTGTCTTTTCTTGTCCAGTTGCTGAAGGAACAGTATCTAATGTAAGGCAGATGTAGAGGGGCTGGAGCAGCGGCTCAGTGATTAAGAGCACTTGCTCTATCAGAGGTCCTGAATTCAGTTCCCAGCACACACAGCTACTTGCAACTGCCAGTAACTCAGGTTCCAAGGATCTGGTGCTCTCTCTGGTTTCCTCAGTAACAACCAGTTATTGAGACATATTTACCTACAGGTCCTCATCCGTAAAACATTTAAAAGAAAAAAAAAAGAAAAAGATACAGCAAAATTCCAAATCTGAAATGCATGAAATTTGAACATTTCTCATCTAAGCATTTCAGATAAGGGATATTCATCCATTATTATTATTATTTTAACATGAAGTAATAGAAAAATTATTAGTGAGTCAAGAGATGACTCAGTGGTTAACAGCACCCCCTGTTCTTGCAGAGGACTGGTTTGGGTTCCCAGCATCCAGTGCTGGATCATAGTGACTAGCAACCATCTGTCACTTAATTTCCAGAGAATCTGACACCTTCCTTTGGCCTCCAAGGACATCAGCATGCAAATGGTGCATAGATATACAAGAAGTCAGAGTACTCTTACACATAAATCTTTTTAAAGTACTATTTTTTATGTGAAGTCTTTGAAATATGGTATGCATTTTACATTTATAGTACCTATTAATTCAGAGCAGTAATACTTAAAATGCCCAATGGCTACTATTGGACAGCACAGCTCTAGAAGGCCTGGTTTATATACCTAAGAACAATTTGAATGAATATAGTGATAAAGGTTAGCTTTTTTTTAAAGATTTATTTATTTATTATGTATACAGTGTTCCGCCTCCATGTATGCCCGCACGCCAGAAGAGGGCACCAGATATCATTACAGATGGTTGTGAGCCACCATATGGTTGCTGGGAATTGAACTCAGGACCTCTGGAAGAGCAGCCAGTGCTCTTAACCACTGAGCCATCTCTCCAGCCCAAAGGTTAGCTTTCTAATCTGTGGTTCAGCTCTTTCCTACGGCTGCACTTTTCAGTCCATAGAACTTTTATAAAGAAGGCAAGCATATTCATCAGCAAAGTCTATCATTGTCTGGCTCTACATAGCACGCAGTGATTCATCTTCAGAGTCACCTGTAGTTGAGAATTCACCAGAGGGATCAGATGTCATTTTATCTTTCCTTTGCTGGCTCTTCATTCAGTGTTTATGAAGGCCTGTTGGCTTTTTTTTTTTGTCAGCTCCTAGTTTTGTCTTTATGAAATAGAACCAGATGACGTTACTGGCCTTTTAATGTCCTTCAGGCTTCCCGGTATAAAGGCAGACTTGCCAGGATGGCTTGTAAGACAGTGCATGCTCCCCCTGGCTTGCACCTCCCTTCTCATCTCGTGCTGCTCTTCACTGGCTGAAGTCTGACTGCCAGCCTGCTTGCTACTGTACCCAGCTCACTGTGGAGATGTGTGCACATAAGCACTCTTAAGCACCTCTCATTGGAATTGTCTTACCTTGTTTTAGTCTCTGCATTTATGACTCTTTGAAATTTTCCTTTTTTATCAGTGTACCTGCTTGTTAGTCTATGCTCCCCACTTCAGACTCACTGTTTATTTACTTAGAAATGAAGTGAAGATAATGATGGGTATTGTTTAATCACTCAGATTTGGATCATGCCTTGGACCGCCTTCAGCGTGAAGATCCCAGTTTGAAAGTGAGGATTGATCCTGACTCTGGACAAGTACGTATTTATTACTCAGCCCTAGAAGGGAGAGAAGGAAGACATTCATATGACCTTGACTAGTCTACACTCCTGAAAGAAAAAGCTCTGATTCATAATTTAAGTTTCCCTTTATGATGTTGTCATTCTAAATAAAGACTCTCTTCAATTCCCTAAAATAATTACATTTCACATGTACAGATCATTCCCCATCAGTTTTGACTTTCCATAATACAGGCTTTTGTGAAGTTTTAAAATAAGGTTCAACTCTGTGTCCTTTACACTGATGCTTATAGAAGCAGCATACTAGAGGGAGGTCAGAAACCGTAGAGGCCTGTTTCTCTGTTATGTGCGTGCTCAAACTAGCCTAGGGCTTGTCACTCCCTCCAGCATTTAAGAAATACCCATGTAGTTGGGAGCTTTTAGGGGAAGCTATTTACCTCATTCTCAAGGCATCGTCTTCAGCATAGTTTCAAACAGTTGTCTGCTTTTTCACTAAGGGTTTTAGCTGGGTGTAGTGGCACACGCCTTAATCCTAGCACTTGAGAGGCAGAGGCAAGTGGATCTCTGAGTTCTAGGACAGTCTGGTCTACAAAGTGAGTTCCATGACAGCCAGCGCTATTTAATGAGACCCAGGCTGAAAAATACCACCACACAGCCCACCCCCAACTCGCACTACCCAAAGAAGAAAGAAAAGTGTTTTAGCCTGGTCTTGGGTGGTTCGTGTCTGGTTCCAATACTTGAGAGACTGAGGTAATAGGATTGCTACAAGTTTAAGGTGAATCTAGACTGCACACAAGTAAAAACCTGTCAGAAAGCAAACCAGGGGCTGGAGAGGTGGCTTAGTGGTTAAGAGTACTTGCTGCTCTTCCAGAGGACCTGGGTTCAATTCTCAGCACCTAACTCCGGTTCCAGGGGATCCAGTGCTCTATTCTGACTCAGTGGGCACCAGCCATACTAGAAGGGCACACACATACATGGCAGGCAAAATACCCATACATATAAAATATTCAAAACTAGAGCCAGGAAGATGCCTCACCGAGTAAAGGCACTGTCTGCACAGGCCTCCAAATATGTTGTTCTCTGGCCCCTGCACATGCTTCTCCTCTATGTTATACACAAACATACCACATATATAGTAATAAACAATAAATAGACTGCACACAAAGAAGATACAAAGCACAGTCCAGAACATTGATTGTATTCCTGTTGCATTGGCCAGAATTTGATATAAGGGTTAGATAACATGATGCCATTTACTCACCCAACTGGTAACCAAACTGTCGTGAAAGGAGACTACAATCGATCTATTATCCTAGCCAGGAAAGTCAGTAATATTTTTATATAGGAGCCCCAAAAAATTTTCAAAAGAAATTTAGTTGTAATTAATGGGAAATTATTTAAATACATGAACATAATTACTTTTTATAATATTTTTGAAATTCTTTCTCTGTATATAGTATTTTGTTTTATCTTTTTTCCCTTTTATAAACAGACAGTCCTGTGTGGTATGGGGGAGTTACATATTGAGATTATTCATGACCGAATCAAGAGGGAATATGGCCTAGAGACCTATCTAGGGCCTCTGCAGGTGGCATACCGGGAAACCATCTTAAACTCAGTTCGTGCCACAGGTAAAAAAATAAAACATTTTGGACATTCTGAGTTTGTCAGTGTTTAGTTGTGTAAATGGGCAGGGGTCACAGTTTCTAGTGTCTCCCAAGTTTTACTGTGTCAGTTTTTAAAAAATTTTGTGACACAGAAGGCCTAGACCATTACTGTGCGCTCATCAGACAGATGTGTCATCCAGTGGCTGTGTGACAAGATAAGCTAGTGAAGCAGACAACTTGCTTACTTGTACTCATCACTGAAATGGCAGAAGAATTTGAAGTCAATGAATTATATTTATTTTATAAAAATGAGTAGCATTCTAGAGAAAGTGCAGGTTTCATGTTTCTGTCCTGAATATAAGTGCCCAGCTTTTCTGTATTTGGTTCTTTTAAGCGAAATAACAATAAGCACCATTTACACCAAAGTGAGCTATGCATGGACAGGTTGTGAAGCAATGCAGACCAGAAATGCTTAAGATAACCAAGTGCTGTTAAGCACACCCACAATTTGTTGAGTCTAGGCGACCACATTTCGTTGGAACTTGGAAAGTTAAGCATGGATGCCGTGACAGGGCTCTGTTTCTGGACTGTACATCTGAAGCAGTCAAACCAAGACACACATGAATAATACCTTTTTAAATTAATGCCTGCGCTGGCTAGCATGAAACTCTGGAGTTAAAAAGGAAGAGGGAACAAGAGTCTGGGGAAGTCAGTGCACACTGCAGCCATCAGCTGTCCTCTCTGCCCCAGCATGGAGGCCACTTCCTCATAGAAAGAGCTGCCTTGGAGGAGTCTTCTCCATAGAAGCTGAGGCAGTGGCATCAAGGCACGAATCCAGATTTGTGATTGTAAGCTTCTGATACAGAGTTTTAAGCCTAAATTTACAGAACCTGTTAGGTACTCGTGAGTAGGTAGCATCTTGAAGAAGCTGAAGGAAGCAGAAGATCTCCAGAGAGTTTTATTTCAGGCCTCAAGGGTATCTCACAGTAAGGTACTATACAAAAAAGAAAACAAATGCTTTTAAAAAGGGAAAAAAGGTCCCAGGATTACAGGAACCAGTTTGCCAGCTTGAAAAATTCGTTCACTGTCAAACATAGAGTCATTAAACACCAAGAGACGATGCAGACAGTAATTGCACTCCTCTGAGGAGTGATGTGAATTCACTAGTACATGAGACATAATAGCAGGAGGAAGGGGCACGTCTTCTGCGTGGAGTGTGAAGTGTCTCCTGAGAGAGGTGGAGGGCCTGGCAGGGGTGGGAACACAGCCTGGTAGAAAGGGAGGTGCGGAAGTAATAACCAGATGTGCACAGGGTACATGCAGATGAGGACACTAAAGACAGTTGTGGGAACAGTACTGTAGGTACTGGCAATTTCTGTTTCTTTAGAAATTCTAGGTTTCATGTTGTTCATCTTATTTTTTAGTTTATGTATACTTTCTTGGATGTTTCATAGTAGCGAGCTCAAAAGGAATTATAGAGGCTCAGTTTTTAGTTTTGAGTGTGGGATTTGAGTGGCTGCGTTACATTGCTGCTCACGTGAATGTACCATTTTGTGTCAGTAGAGTGCTGGTAGCAGCTGCTGGTCAGGAGATCTGTAAGAATGTGGACATAGAGCAAGGCAGAGCAAGGCCTCTGGGTTCAGTCCCCAGCACTTAAAAAGAAATTAGAGCCTGACATTGTGGTGCACAACTTTAATCCCAGCACTTGGGAGGCAGAGGTAGGTTGATCTCTGTAAGTTCAATGCCAGCCTGGCCTACATAGTGAGTTCTAGGAAATCTAGACTTACGTAGTAAGACTCTGTCTCAAAAAAAAGGAAAAACAAGCAAAACTGTTTACCTATATTTCAAGAAAGTTTTTTGGGAAAGAAACATTATATGAAATTAACAGCTTGGCAGAGGAACACATTTTATAGTTTTCGTTAGCCGCTTTTTATACTCTCTAGATGTTTTATAATCTGAGTGTTACCTTTTTTCAAGTTCTGGTCATTTATTCCATTCATTTGATACTGTGTGTGTGTGTGTGCTCGCGTGCATGCGTGTGTGTGTGTGTGTGTGTGTGTGTGTGTGTGATTTTTCAAGACTGGGTTTCTCTGCGTAATAGCCCTAGCAATCCTGGAAGTTACTTTGTAGATCAAGCTGGCCCGGTCGGCCTCCTGAATGCTGGGATTAAAAGCGTGAGCCACCAGCCCAGGGCCATTTATTTGATAATCTTATTTTTTATTAATTATTTTTTTATTATGTATTCAATATTCTGTCTGTGTGTATGCCTGAAGGCCAGAAGAGGG
>LOEQ01001988.1:183085-210162 GCA_001685075.1 Bramus lutescens | reverse complement strand
GTTATTTCGGGGTATAAGCTAGCCGTGCGGGAGCTGGGCGGGACGAAAAGCAGGGCCCGCTCCCCTTATCACTAAAGGGTGCTCATGAGGAATTCCT
Organism: Bramus lutescens; assembly: GCA_001685075.1. Classification (NCBI taxonomy): domain Eukaryota; kingdom Metazoa; phylum Chordata; class Mammalia; order Rodentia; family Cricetidae; genus Bramus; species Bramus lutescens. The sequence continues at coordinate 210,065 of LOEQ01001988.1, read as the reverse complement.
CCCATGGTTATTCTCTAGCCTACACACACCGCCTCAGATGGCCAGAACTTGATTAATAACTGACAGGATCCAAAGTTTTTATCTTTCAGATAAACCAAAGAAAGCCAAGTGTCTGTTCCTAACCAATCACTGCCATAGGATGCTGGCATAAGTGGGCCCACCTGCTGCCTCCCAAAGCCCACGGACTCCATTCAACCCCCGCCTTCCCGTCCCCCACAATAAAGCCTTCCTTTGAGTTTCTGCCAATGACGGTGGCCTGCTCCCTTGCTGTGTGTGACAGCCCTGAATGAGCGGTGGTTGCTTGTTCTCCGTTCACTGGCTGTTTTTTTTTTCTTCCCCTGTAGACAAACGTTTGTTCATTAAAATAAGTAAATATCTCAATAGACAGGTTCCCAGAAAAGAAATGACGACCAAATTGTGGGTTCCGGCCAAGCTAAGGAGTTCAGAAGGTTCCTGCTGTTGTCTTGAGAGGCTGGGTATATGACGTGTACACAGTTCCTACAGCCTGAGAAAAATGGGTTATCAGTTAGTGGGGCTGAGAGAGGGGCATCTGGCCTGGCACAAGGAGCGCAGTTGCTTTGTTTGGGAGTGTTTTTGAATAAATACGAACACAAATAAGTTTTACAACCACATTCATGGTGCTCATGGGCGTATGAATAAATGCAAAAGCGTAGCAGCTAATTCCTGGGCTGGCCTGTCGCAAATCTTAAAGTGTTTTGCCTGTCTGACACGTACTCAGACTTGGCCATCTGTCCTGCACTTGAATTTAATCAGAGACAATGAATTTCAAAGCTCTGTCATTTGTCAGACTTTGGAAAACTCTAAGTTCCAGACCTAACTTTTAGAGGGTGGGAGGATTGTACTCCTCAGTACGACTGAATTAAAAGCAATTTTACTAAGCAAACAATAAATCTGCCATAGTCACGTCCAGCTCTACATACAGCCCAGCTTGCTTTATGAGTCTTCAGAAACCAAAGGAGACTAAGTTTCTGTCTTGCTCTCTAGTCCCGTTTCCTTGGCAACCATAATCTTTCTCCCCACATAGATGCATAGATGGGCGACTGCAGTTGGGGAGAGGCAGTTGGAGTTTCAGGCAATCTTTCTCTAAACCTCCGCTGTGTTATCAGATGATTTGCTTTGTTACAAGTTATTTTACAACAACTTGTGAGAGAGTGTTGGGAGGTGGATTGGCTCTGAGATCCATCCTCTCCCCGACCCAGAAGATGTGCTAATACAGTGGCCACAAAGATGAGCCCAGTCTCTTGGTAGACATGACAAAGTGAAGTACCAAGAACAATGTCTGCTCGCTCCCTCCGAGACTGCCCTGGGTGCGCAGCAAGCTTTACACACCCTGACTTTTAGCCATTCTGGGATACTCCGGTGAGGGGATCCATTTTGAGAGAACCTAGGAATTTTGAAATAATTGGTATATTTGAAGGGTAGAAAGGGAAAGAGAAGACGAGCAGAAGAAAGCTTGGGGTTATATACTGTGAGCAGCAGTCCTCTTGAGACTATTTTCTGAGAGTTCACCTATTCAAGAGACAGAGGAGGAGTCAACCAGCACCCTTGTTCAAAACAGAAATAGCTACACTGTGCATGAGATCAATCCACAGACATTACTTTCTTCATTAAAATAATTAAAAGGGTTCACAGAAATGAAGTGTCTCTGCGTCAGGCCATTCTGAAGGTAGGAAGGGATGAGAGCAGGGTTTGGGTACCAAGACAGACCTAGAGAAGTATAGGAATGAAGACTTGTAGATGAGGGAGAGAACGGAAAAGACAAAATTGCACTTGGAGTGCTGTGGCTGGGGAGGAGGAGGGGAGCAGAATGCTTGGGGAAGTGGAGCTGTTCTGAATGATGGGAAGTGTGGGCACGTGTTAGCACATTTATCAAGCCTGTAGAACACGTGACACCAAGAGCCAGACCTGTGTGCCCTCAGCACGTGGGTGGTAGTGATGTGCCCCAGTTGTTACAAACATAAGATTGTAACAGATGTAGCACTGTGGGCCCAGGTGTCCATAGAGAGGGGAGTCGGGTGTAAACTGGCGATCAGGGAACTCCGCACTTGCTGCAAACCCAACTATCCTGGAGAGAGATCTGTTAAACATCCCAAACAAACAAACAAAGGACCCAAACCCAAATACCATGGAACTAGGAATCTCAGAGACTGGGCATAAACTGTTTGATTCACTAAAACGTTATGTGTGTGTATCTATTATCTTGTGTGCATGCCACGTCCTGGGAAGAGAAAACTCTCCCTGTGACTTTGGGAGACCTAGTCGGTCTTCCACCTAAGGCCCTGGCATCTCTGGTGTGAAATGAGGATCCTTTGCATGCCAGTGAGCCTCCTGGTAGCTGGTAGCCCCGGCGGAGTTTCAGGAGTAGAGTCTGGCTCTGGGAAGACCAAGGAGGGACCCTCGGAGGACTGGGACTTTCCCCTTGATATGTGGGCAGCATGAGCACTGCAGGTGAAGTTGAGTGGCGACAGTCAACATGCCGTCAATCACACCCATGTAAAAAAAGGCTTCATAGAAACCCCAAACACTGGGTTCAGAAGGGCTTCAAGACCCCAAATCAGGTCAGCGCCAGTGGAAGCTCAAGAAATAGAGTCATGCATGAGCTGGGGTGTAGGTCAGGGGTACAGTGTTTGCCTAGCACATGCAAAGTCCTGGATTTTTAACAGCGGAGAAAGAGAAAGCAAAGGACATCCAAGTCCTGAAGACTAAGGAGGAGTCCGTAAGGAGAAGTCCAGCCAGCGGTCAGAACCCACTCACAACTTAGCGCCGGTGACATTCCCTGTGTGTGAGCATCTGCACTCCCGTGTGAGTGATGCTCTAGAACATTTTTACATTGTCTTCTACATAATTTTCCTCTCACCATACTTAGTGTTCAACATCTAGTGATGGCAGCTTTGATGTTCCTCTGTAAGTGGAACAAATAAACAGAAAGTAAGCTTTTCTGCTCGGAACAGAAAGCAGCTGTTGTCACTGCCACGGATGTGTGCAACTGTTCTTATGTGCCTCAAAATCCATTGCCTCGTTTGTTTGGTTATGGCCCCGAACAATCAAGCATCACTGCTGGTTCCTTTCGAGAAGAACAGAGGCTCTTTCCAAGCATTCGTTCTGCTCGACTTGGTAAGGCTGCTTCTCTTAGAATGTGCCGGCCAGGGCTGCCCAAACATTCAGTGAAGAGGCACTTTCAGCTCCATGGTGACTGTTTTTGGTCAGCTTGGCAGAGATCTAGACATCCCTGGGAAGAGGAAACTACAATTGAGAAAACTGCTCTATTAGATTGGTCCGTGGGCAAGTCTATGAGGCATTTTCTTATGTGGGAGGTCTTTGTCCACTGTGGGCGGTGCTGCCCTAGGAAGGTGGTCCTGGATTGTATAAAACAGCAGACTGAGCAGACCATGAAGGGCAAGCCAGTAATTAGCATCTTTCTGCGGTACCCCGCTCAGTACCTGCCTGTAGGTCTCTGCCTTGAGTTCCTGCCAAGCATTTCCTTCTCAATGGGCTACAACTGTATTCCACTGTTTAAACCCCTTCTTTCCTAAGTTACTTTTGGCTATGGTGTTTTATCACAGCAATAGAAAAACAGCTAAGATGGGCTTTCTGGCTGACAGAGGGGATAGGGTGGCCTGCAGAGGCACAGGGGCAGGGTGCAGGTGCTTGGGTCCTTTGTATCCAGCAAGCGGGAAAGAAAGCAGGCTGTGGGCAGGGTGGGCTCAAGGTGTGAGGGCCTGTGCATCACCTCAGTGACACTTAGGCTTCTCCAGCCATCTCTGAGTCATGTCCAAAGGCAGAGAAGTCCTGAAGTTCCTGGGTGGCCACTGCTGCCCAGTGGTCATTCGGTGAGTGTCTCCAGCCTCAGCGGATCTTTCCCTGCTGGGACCCAGGGGAAGGCCTGCTCTGTCCTCTGCTTCTGAAGACACTTGCAGTGGTTAGGTCAGGGTCAGGGCAAGAGGAAGCACCCTGAGGTGTGGAGCAGGGCAGCTGTAATTGCACCTGGTCCACAGGGACAGGCATTCACCCTCTGTATTACTTTCCCAGCACTGTAAAACACCGGACACAGCTGAACTCAGGGAGGAAAGGAAGGGTTTGTTTCTGGCTCACAGGCAGGTGTGTACAGCCCAACACGGAACTTCGGACTTACTTAAAACATCATGAGATTTTTGTTTTGTTTTGTTTTGTTTTTGTAAGTTGATCACATGATTGTCGAGTGTGGATGTGGTGGATGACAGCATCCTGTTGAAACTCCTGGTAGATGGTGCACCGTCAGGGTGAGGAAGGCAGGCAGACTGCCCCACCCCTGTGAGCAGATCTGGAGCAGGAGACAGCTGGTGACGTTATGGCGGACCAGGAAGCAGAGACTAGACTTGAAGCCGGGCCTGGCTATCAGCTCTACTCCAGGGACCTTTGCCTAACAGCCAGGCCCCACCTTTGGTTCCCCAGCCTCCCCAAACAGTGCCATTAGCTGGAAACTAAGTACTGAAAATGAGCCTGTAGGGGGACATACCAGCTTCTAACCATAACACCGTCAGGGGCAGGTCACCAGTCTTTGCCTTCTGCCTTGTTTGAGATACAACTTTCATTCACTACTCCATTGCACTTGCTACCTGTCCTGATAACCACAGGACTCTCCTGTCTCCACAGCCCATTTTGCAACCATCCTGATAACTGCAGGTTTCTCCTGTCTCCACGGCCTGTTCTGTACCTGTCCTGATGACCGCAGGCTTCTCCTGTCTCCACAGCCCATCTTGCATTCAGAGCACAAGGTTCTAGATGGACACCCTCGCATCTGGCCTTCTGTGGGCTCTGGGGATCCGATCTCAGGTCCTTACACCTGTGCAGCAAGCACTTTACCCACTGAGGCCTCTCTGCTGGTCTGGGGTGACTAAGTGTTTAAAAAAAAGAAACTCCTAGCATTTGGCACTGTATGCCTGAGCAGAGCGATTGGATTGTTCTGTTCACAGCTAGACTGCAATTCAAACAGGATTTTCAGAACGCCTCGGCCTCTAACAGCTCATAAAAACCTGGCAGTAATTTTAGAACGCATAACATCTGCTTATTTCATTTTGTTACAAGTCACCTGGGCAAAGCCTCTTCCTAACTCTGTCCCATAAATGAGCTAATATCCAATTAGAACACGGTGAAAAGCAGTAGCAGTCATTCCATGACAATCTATGACAAAACCTGAAAGGTAATGACACTTCTCCATGTTAACAGACTCAAACCATTTTATTTATTTGTGTGTGTGTGTATGTGTGTGGCCAAGCTGGGCTATTTGCTAGTAATGTCTTCCCAGCCTTAACGGCAATTGCTGAGGAGGAAGAGCTCTTGGTTACTTTGAGAGGAAACCACTCTTTTTTATCTGGGGTTTGCAATAAAAGGATTTGGTAGTTATTTACTGGGCCTTTCTACCTACCGTGGCTCTTTAATGACATCATGGCGGTGCCTCTGCCTCTCCCATCTGTTTACGATTTTCTCACAGAGACCTGTGAGAGTTATGAGGGAGTACAACGAATTTCTGCCTTTCTTTCTCTGCCCATTTATTTAATTTATTTTTTTAGACAGAGTCTTGCTAAGTGGCTTGAGCTTGTCTGAAACTGCTGGTCCCTCTGTCTGCCTCAGCATCTTGAGTGTTTGGATTGCTGGTGTATCTCACCACACAGCTTCTTTCCTCCGGTTTGAAACAGCTATTATGTTACCCGTGGAAAACACTGTGATTGAGGGGCAGTTAGCAAACTGAATTTGCAAGAACTTTCTTGCTCTGGAGGCCGTAGAAGCTTCCTTTGGGCTTCCTTATTTTATCATGTTCCTAACCCATGCCAAGAGTCTTTCTTCATGGTCAGTTCTCACTGTCTGTCTCTGTCTCTCTCTGTGTGGGTACAACCTCAGGTGTGTGTACAACCTCTACTACTTTCCACTTTAATTTTTTCAATGTCTTTCACTCACCTGGAATTTGACAAGGAGGTTTACGGGTTGGCCAATGAGCCTTAGGGATTCTGGGGCTCCAACTTAGGTCTTTAGACTTGTAAGACAAACTTTTTACCAATCAAGCTCTGCTTTTCTCTTTCTGATATATAGTTTCTAATTTGGGAGGCAGCAAGATCAAAAGTTCCAGGTCAGTCTGGGCCGTACTAAACCAAACTAATGCAAGCCCCAGTTTCTGATGAGGGCTAGAGAGCAGTGACCAGGAGACCCACTCTCAGGGTCCCTCAGTAGGACCTGGGAGCGACCTCTGGCACTGTTGCACACAGTGCCTGTTTTCCTGGGGGCCATGAAATGACTGAGAACAGAACAGCATAAATCAGGCCCAGCCTGGTCTGAGGGGGAATCCGTCTTAGGCCAATTTCTGCTTCAGTTCTCCCAGCTGGTTTTCTCCAGACTTCTGTGTACTCCAAACACAAAGCCTTCTGCACTTGTTGAGATCAGCTGGTGTCAGTTTATGTATGACCTTGAATCCTGACTCAATGCCTGGTGCTTAGTTTTCTGTGGTGACAAATTTCATTAAAGCACGGACATATGTTGTGGGATATTTGGACACCATGTGATGATATGTTGCTCTGACTGTTTTAATAAAGAGCTGAATGGCCAGTAGCTAGGCAGGAAGAAGGCAGGCAGGATTTCCAGGGACAGAGAGGACTCTGGGATGAAGAGACGCAGAGAGATGCCAGTGGGCTTAAGAAGTAGGATATACAGTACAGATCAGTGGTAACCGAGCCATGAGGGAGACGTAGATTAAAAAATATGGGTTAATTAAATTATAAGAGCTAATTGGGAAGAAAAACCTAAGCAAAGGCCAAGCTTTCATAATTAATAATAAGTTTCCCTGTCATTATTTGTGAGCTAGTGTCCCAAAGAAAAATCTTTCTACAGACCTACTGTTTGCTCCCTTTAGCTGCTCGCTCTCAGATTCACATCTGAGACCTAGGTAAGGAGAGGAAGAAACTGTATTGGTCCCAGAAGCAGAAAAATGTTTGGACCATTCCCCTTCTCCTCATGAAGCCATTGTCGTCTGAGACTTATTCATGACCTCCACCATGTACCAGTTTCTCCTCCTGCAACATGAAGGAGAGATGCAGTTAAAATTGGCCAATCTGCTGGTCTCCACTGAGATGAAATATTCCTGAGGAACTAGAATCATAGACTGCCTGAACTTTGATGCAAATTTATCCCCAGAATTTAACTGACAGAGTGACAGATGATGAAGAAAAGTTATTTGAACCCAAAAAAAGTTGACTGGAACTTTTTCATGTTTCAGCCTGATAAATATAGTTTCAGTTTTTTTAAACCAAAATTAAACTTAGTTGCTTGGGCTGTTCCCTTTATAATGAGGTGCACGAAACTACATTGATTTAAATAGTACTAGGCACTCACTCAACTTGCCATTTCTTGACAGCTGATGTTCCAAATGGGAATATTTCCCAAGAAACTTGAGATATCTTTCAGTGGTGTGGTTTTAGCCTTTGCATACCACCTAGGGACTGAGGGTTCACAAAAATGAGCTAAAAGACCAAAAGCAAAATGATGGAAGCATGCCAGGGGCCACTAGGAGGTCGTTCTTTCTATGTCTTCTTCTTCTCCTTCCTTCTCCATCTTCTTCTAGATTTATTTTATTCATTTGTGTCTGTGTGTAGGTGTCTGAGTGTGTGCACACATGTGTGTGCAGCTGTGTACACCTGTGCATTTGAGGAGGCCAGAAAAGGCTATTTCTCTGAGCTGGATTACAGGCATTGAAGTAATGTTAAGCTTATTAGTGGGCATTAAGATCTGAACCCCAGTCTTCAGGATTGCTAAGCCTCTTACACACTGAGCCATCTCTTGAGTCTATGAGAGGTAATTTTTTTCTTAAGCTACTGAGAATTTTACAAACAAGAAGCACCTGTAAACTATTGATGAAGAGGCAGAGACAGGAAGATGTCAAGTTCCAAGACAGCATGGGCTACAGTCACGACCCCGTTTTAAACAAAAACAAGTCCCTTGCTGAGTCTTTATATCTCGTCACACTTTGGAAGTGTATGCTCCTGAGAAGTGCGGCTTTCACTGATGGGAAAGGTAGGTTCCATTGCTACAGGAAACACACAATCCCTCTCATACTGGCGAAGGCCTGGACTGGGAAAGCTGCCCTATTATTACCTGTGTTGCTGATAATTCTCAATGTCTGTGCAATGTCTGCTAGAATAATCCAAGAATGCTGAAAACTGTTGATGCTTGCCTTCAGACTCCTGAGGCCTCCTTTGGTCACCCTCCATGCTGACTTCCTTGCAGCGTGTGTATGCTTTGGAGATCTTAGGTCAGCAGGAGGGCTCTACTGAGCAGGACAAGCAGGTGTCCCCAAGAGCACAAAGAGGGGTGAGGAGATGGACTTACTCTTTTACTCTTCCCTTTGGCGGTGGCTGCTAGTGTCCTGTGTTCATGATCAGACAGTTTACGTCTGAGCATTTGACTGTGTGTATGGGGGGGGTGGCCTTGAAGGGCACCTCAGTTATTTAGAATTTAAAGTCTTCCCCAGACAGCTAGGGTTGGAGTGGGTTTGTGTTTGTTTGTTGTTATTTTCCTTTCTATTTACAACAGAGTTTGGATGGGATTTTGGAATAGCTGTTCATGGTCTAAAGCCTGGAATCCTGACACTATATGTCACTAAAGTAGTTCAGTAATGTTATTTTATCTTCCCATTTTCCCTATTCTGGACCTAGACAGAAGCGGAAGTGGGCTTTTTCATCTTAACTAGGGTTTGTTTGTTTTAGGTCTACCTGTCTGTCTCTTATTTGAGGAGAGGTGAATTTCTTCATTATTATTAGTGATATCGTTTAGCATGGGACTGTGTGTCGGTGAGCGCTCTGCTGATATAACAAATTCTGGGATAGCCAGCTTAAGAGGAGGAGCTACTATGGCTCATGATTCCAGACTTTCAGTGCATTGTTTTTTGGCTGATGTTATATGCCTTTAGACAGAGCTTTACTTTGTAGTACCATAGGCTGGCCTCAAATTTGCCATCCCCTTGCCTCTATCTCCAAAATGCTGGAATTATTAGGGTGTGCCATCACACTTGACATGGCTTCAGTGCCTTGTGGCCTGTGCTGAGACAGAACCCATGCAGAGAAGTGAAGATGCCATCTGTTTGGACACTTGGTCCCCAGATAGTGGCAGTGATGGGGAGGGCAAGGGCCCCGCTGGAGGAAGCGGGCCACTGGGAGGTGAGACCTGAAAGGATAGGTCAACTTTGCTTCTGGTCTGAACTCTTTGTGTCCCAACTTCTGGTGCCAAGTAACCAGACCCCTCATGGTTGCATTACTTCTGCCTCACGCCACTTCTACCACCGCATGTCTCCACCACCACCCTTCCAACCATCTTGCCTTCCCACCACTCTGGAATGTACTCTTTCAAACCATGACGCAAAACAAATCTTTCCTCCTTTATGTTTCTTATTCCAGGCATCTTGGCATAGTGAGGAGGAGAGAAAATATGGCAGCTGGGAAGTAAGGAAAGAAGATAATGAATGAATGTTGTTTCACTTTCTAGTTGAAACCTCCAGCCCGCAAATAATGACACGATAAAAAGATAAAAGCTTGGCCTTTGTCTTAGACTTGTCCCCAACCAGCTCTTATACCTCAAATAAACTGCTTCTATTAATCCATATTCTGCCCTGTGGCTTTTACCTTTCCTCAGTATGGTCACGTCTAACTTTCTCCATGTCTTCTGGGGAAATCCCCATGCCTAGATTCCTTTTGAGTTTCTCTCTTTCTTTGGAAGTCCCACCTATTTTCTCCTGTCTAGCTATTGACCATTCAGCTCTGTATTAAACCAATCAGAAGGCAGTTTAGGCAGACACATCTTTACGATGGGGAAACAAATATTCCACAACAAATGAGTGAGGTCCAATTGTCTTCTTCAAGTGCAGGTACCTAGTAACCTAATTTCCCCACACTAGATCCACAGGGTTGATGCTGAGCCTTTAGAAAATGGGCATTTGGGAGGGATCATTTGTTCCTAGTTGGCTAGATCTAGTTAGTCTTCATGTGCTTAAAGTAGTTGCCATGATCAGTTTCAGTTGTCAACTCGATATAAACCTTAGAGTTACCCAGGAAGAGGGAACCTCATGTGAAGAACTGCCTCCAACAGATTCAACTGGGTAGATCTATGAGTCATTTACTTGATCCCTGATAGATCTAGAAGTGCCTGGTCCACTGTGGGCTGTGTAAGAAAGGTAGCTGGGCAAGCCAGGGGTAGCTAGCAGTAAGTGACTTTCCTCTGTTTTGGGATGTGTGAAGAGGGTGTGTTGCTATGATTGGTGTGACAAAAAGCGGAATGGCCAATAGCTAGGCAGGAGGCGTAGGCAGAGTTTCCAAGGAGAGAAAGCAAGAGGAGGAGGAACCTAGGTGTGCAAGAGATGCCAGGAGACACAGAGAGGAAACTGTAGGTGCAAATGGAAAAGAGGTAATACAATGTGATAGAACATAGATTAATAGAAATGAGTTAATTTAACTTATAAGAACTAATTAGGAACAAGTAAAGTTATAGGTTGAGCTTCCATAATTAATAAGAAATCTCCATGTTGTTATTTGGGAGTTGACCTGAGGGATAGAGAAAGACTTGCCACACCACGTCTTGACTTCCTACTTCAGCTTTCCATAAGTTAAAGCTAGGCTATAACTTGTAAGTCGAATAAAACTTTTCCTCCCAAGTGTTTTCTTTCTTCCAGTGTTTCATCACAGAAACAGAAAATGAGCCAGGACAGAAATTATGAACATGCAGCTGAAGAGATGGCTGCTCTTCCAGAGGACCTAGATTCAATTCATAGAACCCACATAGTGGCTTGCAACCATCTGTACTAACACAAGTCCCAGGGGATATGATTCCCCCTTCTTGATCTGTAGGCACATATGTGGTGTAGGGGCATAAATGCAGACAAAATAGTCATACATTTAAAATAAATAAATAAAAATTTAGAAAAAGAAATTATGGTCATACTTTTGGTGTCCACCTCTAGGAATGGTTTACAAGACTGGAGTAAAGCTCTTGCCTAGCATGTATCGTGTACTATATAAAAAGAGGCTGTGTGCTAAGTCCAATATGTTAGAACTATCTGAAACTCAGGATATCACTTTCCACAGAAAGAGTAGTGAATGGATAAAATTCCTATGACTGCCCCCAAAGTTTTGTGGCCCCAATGGAGTTGGTCAACAAAACCACACTTGCTTTGTTTCTGGGTGTGAGCCTGATTATGGGTGGAGCAAGGAGAATCAGTAATACCATGTGTATTAACCCATGTCTTGCACCCCCCTTTTAAATAATATGCTGAATTCTTTCAATGTGACCGTTTTTCTCATATTTTTTCTTTTTCTCCTGAAGGAAGGGTAAGCATGTAATCACTGGGTTCATACAAGAAGAAACAGCTTCTATTCTTTGCTGATAATCAATCACTTGTCTTCACCTTTCCTAGCTGCCCAGTGAACACTGTATTCAATTCTAACTGGCTTCTTTGTCCAAACCAGGACTCCAAAGGTATTTGTACAGAGTCCAGCTATGCTCAGTGGTTTGGCTCTGAACAGAACTTCTCACACCACCTTATTTTAGAAGTAGAGTCTGTGGGCAAATTGCTCAGTGCTCCAAGCCAGGTTTCATGATGTCACTGCATCACACTAGATACACGATGACTGTCATTTATAGACTTGGTTCTGCTGAATTTCTCAAGAGCAATTTGTCAGACACAGTCTTGAGAAAATAAGATAGCTAGTAAATTGCTGTTACAACAGGTGTCAGAGCAGGTATGTGACCAGACAGTATGCCACCTACGCATGGGAGAGATGGTGACCCATTTATCTCAGTGAGGTAATAACATGCACGGTACTTCTTCAGGTTGACCAAGACACTGGACACAGCCTTCTTGTCTTGAAAAGTGGCCCTAAGGTTTTTGTAAAAGCGCTCCTTGAACTAGAAAGGACAAGATGAACAAGGAAATGTACTATTTATTCTTGAATCTATTCTTAGCTGTGGACTCAGCGGCTGTGGAAGAGATTGTAGACATTGTTTACTGATGATATACGAAAGTTGAGTGATGAAAGCATTCCTTTCTTGATCCCATGCTTGCTTTCTTGGTGTCCAGGGCTTCTTTTTATATTGAGGAGACCCTAAACCACAAGAGACAAATGGCGTTGCTGCTGTAGTCAGGATACCTTCCTGCTCTTATTGTCCTAAGTTTGTAATTCCAAACACCTGCGTTGCTGAGAGCGGAATGTGCCATGTGCTCATTCCCACAGTGACTTTCATCTAGAACGTCTCTGTGTTTTAGAAGCATTATGACTTTGGCCCTCACCACACCCCTAGGAGGAACCACAAGTGAGAACTCTGAACATCACCCCTGTCGTGCAGACATTAAGGAAGACATTCCATGTGCCTTAGACCCCGTAATACTCAGACAATCAGGAGGGCAGTGCTAAGGAACTGGGCTTAAATTCAGACACTCAGCTACATTGAATGTTGGTGACACTGCAGCACACTGAAGTATTACACAATCAGCTTGAATGGAGACACAAAGTCAGGTGGATAAACCTTGCCCCAAGTTTATTGAGTATAAAAAAGAACTTTGATGGCATGAAGAGAAATGAAACCACCTTCAAAGGGTTCAGAAGTGCTGGGCTATAGCAGCCTGGTCTGAAGGCAGGAACATTACTCATTGAGTGCTGTGGTTTGAGTATAAAATATCCTTTATAGGCTCATGTAGTTGAACACTTGATCCCTAGCTTGTAGAGCTGATTAGGAGGATTGTGGTACTTTTAAGAGGTAGAGTCTCGCTGGAGGAAGTGAGTCACTGAGGGCCTGGCCTAGAGATGTGAAAGCTGGGACAATTAGTTTTAAATGTCAAGTGATACAAGCCAGAATCATCGGGTAAGAGAGTTTGAATTGAAGAATTATCTAGATCAGGCTGGCTCTCATGTCCTTGGGGAATTAATTGTCTTGATTGTTGACTGGTGTAGGAAGACTCAGCCCACTGTGGGTGGTACCATTCCCTAGGTTGGGTCCTGAAATGCTCTGGTGGTTTGAATGAGGAATGTTCCCCATAAGCTCAGGTATTTGAACACTTGGCCCCAGCTGGTGGTACTGTTTGGGAGTTTATGAACTGGTTTGATCCTGCTTGAGGAAGTACATCCAACTGGGGACAGGTGTTGAGAGCATTTAGCCTTGTACTCTTCCTCCTTTATGGTTGAGGATGTAATCTCCGCTTCCTGCGTGTACCACCGTGTTTGCATCTTGCTGCCAAGTCTCTTCTGCCATGATGGACTCTTATCCCTTTGGACCTGTAGGCCAAACTAAACTCTCTCTTTTGTAAGTTTGCCTTTGCTCACAGTGCTTTATCACAGCAAGAAAAAAGTAACCAATACAATGTGTGAGAGTGAGGAAAGCTAGCTTAGCATAAAAACAAGCAAACAGGCATCATGTGTGCATTCGTTTCTGTCTTCTTTTGACCAGCTGCTTGAGTTACTGCCTTGACTTCCCTGAAATCTCGATGAACTGTAACATGGAGTTGTAAGCCAAGTAAACATTTTCCTCCTGAGTTACTTGTGATTGTGCTCTTCTATTACAATAAGAATGAAGAGCCCAGAACAACGGCCCTTCCTATTTCCTGATTACTGAAGCAGTGTGTCTCATGCTGTTGGCACCATGCCTTCCCTCCATGATATATCCCTTCTGAAATTGTAAGCCAAAACAAACTCTTCCTCTCTTAAATCACTTCTTGTTGGGTATAGCCTGCTTTTGGATTCTCCTCGACCATTCCTTGGCTCAACCAATAAGCTCTCTCACATATACACAGAGCATCCACATATGCAGAAGCATGCACACCCCACACTACACGTTACATGTGTGCTCATATACTCTTTGGCAACGCCCTGGCTTTGTGTATCTTTTCCAGTTGACAGTTCAAGGGAAATTGTAATCTGTGATATTGTGAATAAAACTAAAACTCTACAACATCTAAAAATTTCAAAGGCCAAATTGCCTGTAATAAACCCAGCTTATTATCTTCTTTGACATTTAATATCTCTCCCAGAGAGCTAAAAAAATACTACACAAGGACCTTTCATTGCAATGCCCAAGTTTTGTGGTCTCCTGCATGAGAAGCATTGCTCTCTGGACACATGCAGTAGCTTCTACTGGCTGCATCACACACAGCAATTACTTTCCTAGAGATGTGCTGCACAGTGGGTAGATAATCTGGGTGAGAAAAATGCTGATGCTCTCTGAAGCAGTGCAGGACTACTCATTTTATGCAAGTTCTTGCAAAAACAGTTACATAAGGTATAATTTTGAGTCTCAGCTAACATCAGCATCCAGCAGAAGCATGTTCTTACCCTAAAAGAGAGCATCTTAGACTAAACGGACCCTAAAGTATTTAGCTCACAGTTCTCAACCTGTGAGTTATGACCCATTTGGAGGGCTGCATATCAGATATTTTTATTATGATTCATAAGAGTAGCAAAATTACAGTTATGGAGTAGCAACCAAAATGATTTTATGCTTGGGGTCACCACAACATGAAGAACTGTATTAAAGGGTTTGCAGCATTAGGAAGGTTGGGAACCACTGATTTAGCTGGTCCTGTGGTTCTTAACACCCCATAAAAGCTGGCTCTTATTTTTGTTGCAAATCGTTTGTAATTTCTCCCTATTTTTACTCTAAATTAAAATCATTACATAAAAGTATTTACAATTGTAAATAAATAAGCAAAACCATCATAATTATTTTTATCTGTGTTACACATCGGGTTCTCCAGAGCCAGGAACCTGAGATGGGATTAGGGGCCCTGGTTCCAGGACCAAGACAAGGAGGGAGAAGGACACAGGACCCAGCAGGAGAGACTGGGCTGGGCTGTCATGTGATCCAGCAGGCAACTTGGCTGATTCTACCGATTGATCTGGAGGACTGGAGAGGGGTGGTCTTGTAGAGTTAATGTCTAATTGGAGCCTTATGACCCCCCAGTGAGCCATCAGTGGAGGAAGAGTGCTCCTAATGCTAGACCTTGGACAAGCTCTTGAGACGGGGCAATTCGGGAGGAGGTGGCTCACACTGGGCTGTCTGAGATGCACATTGCCAGCAGCTGGGCGAAGTAGAAGTCTGTGTGACATAGGCAGGACCCAGCACAAACTGAAATAGAAAGGAAAAACAAAAGGGGAAAGCTTTTCACTAACAGCACGTGTGTTTTTGACATGAGTAAAGTAGATGAGATGTGTATAATCATCTGATACGAATATCTATAATAAATTAGTTAGGGCTTACAAGAAGCAAAGTCACCCCACTGAACACTGTCAACACTGTAACATTTTGAAGCAAGGGCTCGGTGAATGTATTTCTGTCAGTGCATGACAAGGACAGTTACTCCTACCCAGGCAGATGCACACTGTCATCAGAGGCTCAGCGGTGGCAGTGGCGGTGATTCTCCACAAAATGACTGATAGAGTAGATGTGTGGCCCATTCTTGCTGAAATCCCTAACAAAGCGAAGTACGTACACACAGCGTTTACAAATGCGTACTCACTTATCGTGTTCTGCGTCTGTGGGAGTGCACTCTGTGTCTGTGTGAGCAGCAGACCGAGATATTAAAGCCCAGATCGTTATAACAGCTTTCCTACTTACCTGATTGCCTAGGCAGAGTATGAGGATGTCCTGAGATGGGAACTAATTTTGCTGGGTGTTTACCGCTTCTGGCCCCACCCACTAACTTTTAATGGTGCCTTCCAATCTGAGAGGCAGTCAAAATCACTCCCACAGACCTCTTCCCCACCCTTTGAGAACTGAGCAGACCAACTCTCCTCTTCTAGTTAAATCTTCTTTCAAACAAAATTATTTTCTCAAGATTTCTTGAAGCATTTGGTGTGGTAACTTCCAGAAGATCACTGTTTCAACAGAGTACTGAAACCACAGAGGAGCCCATAGGACCTCATGGTCAGGAATGAAGCCCCATCTGGGACCCATGGTCTTGAGTGTGGGCCTGGCTGGCTTTCCCATAAGGCCTGGGGATGTAGCTCTGCAGTGTTTGACCTCATTTACGTTGTCAAGTCCACAAAGGGCTTTGCTGGTGACTGAGGAGGTTTGGATGGTATGCTGCCTGCTTGCCTGCTTCTTGCTACGGCAAAGCTTATTCAGCTTCCATATCTTGAGCAATTTGCATTTGGAAGAGTAGATGCTAAAAAGATGGGCGTGTTTATCTGCACACTCCTGTTTGGGGAGACAGAAGACTTCAGGGAGAAAGGAGCCCAGGAGACATGTTTAAACATAAGCAGGGTTTCCCATGAGCGACATAGGTGGACAGGGTCTGGGTCTTCCTTCACTTCCCCCAACACTGGGAAAGGAAGCCCCAGCAAGGGATGCTGGGGAATGTCACAACCAAGGGAGTGGAGGTAGAGAAGGGGAGAGATTGACTACTAAACAGGTCTGAAATAAAAGACAGCAAATATCAATCTGAAACTCAGCCAAAACCAAACAACCCAGAGCCTCGCCCTTCTAATACAGAAGACTTCGCATAGAATAGTTTACCCAAATCTATGGGTTTGATCTCAGAGCCCTGGCGCAGGCAGCAGGCAAATTGTCTGCAGAAGGAATCCCGGGACTCCTGGGATGGCTGCCCTGGCCCTGGAGTAATTTGAATTCACAAGAGTCAACAATAAGGAGATAGAAGTGCTCTGTTTGCACACCTGAATCCCAGACAGGCCACTGTTAGTCTTTGTGGGGTTTCCATTACCGCTCATCTCCCAGCATATGGCCGACATTTCCTTTTGTTTTGCTCTGTCCTCCCTTACAGACCATCACGAGCAGCCTGCACATCTTTTCATGTGTTTTGCTGATGGCTCTTTCTGATGCACGGGGTTTCTCCTGGTGATTAGGACGAGAGGTTATTGATCCTCCGATGACAATAGCTTGCTGTGGCTAAGGCGCCAAAGAGCGCTTTTTGCAAATGAATAATCAATCCCTGTTGCTGGTTCTCCCTCCGAGGACAAACATCTTAGGGATTTATAAACCATGTGTATCGACACGAGGCACCATTCTAATCAGAAAGGATCACAATGTAATAATCGTGGCATTATACTTTGGCAGAGTTATTCTAATCCACGTTTCCTGGGAAAGAGTGGTGCTCAGAGGTGTGGACACATGGGCAAACTGAAAAAAACACACAGCCACCCGCACCACTTTCCAAACCAAGGCCAGCTTAGTTCTCATGCTCTTCAACTTTTCTGAGTTTCTGAAAAAATAAAACCAAGTCGAAGGGTTTGAGCTACTAGCAAGGGCTCAAAGTGGATTTCTCTGGTGCGTCTGGGGGAACCGGGACTTTCCACCCTGGGGATGCAGAGCATGCTTGCGGTGCAGACATTTCAGGCAGGTGAACAGCCTGGTTTGCCAACACCTTCAGATGCTTCACAAACTCAGCCCTGTAGTTCAGTAGGGACTGGCTTTCCCCTTTATCAGTATTCCCTAAAGAACACATCACAGCAAAACCCACTTAGCATCGCATAAGCTTTCCAATACAATCGCGAAGTCCTCTAAACCATCAGCTTCAGAACAGAAGCAGAGATGGGTGCGGAGCTCAGTGGCAGAGCCCTTGGGTTTGATGCCCTCACCCCAGGAATGAGAAGGAGGAGAAGAGGAGGAGGAGAATTAGGAGAACACAGGAGAAAGGTTTATCTGGCTTGTGGGAAGTTTTCTATTCGGAACTCATTTGTTCCTCATGGTGGGAAAAAGCTCACTTCATGGTGTCTGGAAACAGAGAGGGAGGCTTATGGGTTCCCATATCTCCTTCATCTCCATTTACACCCTTCCCAGGACTAGAGTCCACTTCCTTCCTAAGGGTCTACCACTCCGCCCACTGAAGCACTTATCCTAATTATTCTTTATCAATAAAAACTCGGTCAGAACCTGAATGATCAGAGAAGGTGGAGAGGCGACCAGTGACCACCGGTCTCGGTCTCTGTCACTCCACTCCCTCTTTTTATCTCTTGCTGTATCCAAAAGGTCCCAGATCCTCTCTACACCCCACCCTACTACTTTCTGTGTCTATCTGTCCTCAGTCTTCCAAAACCTCTATGATTAATTTTGGTCAGCTAGTAACTAGCTCCTCCCTCTGATTCTAATCAAACTTTATCGCCAGTCTCAGGAGCAACAGAATACAATCAAAATATCACATAACACCCCACCCCTACAGGTTGGAGACAATGACTTCTAACATGTAGGACTTGGGGGTGTTTGAGGTCTGGAGTATGACACATATGCGTTGTAAAGCATATAGATTTTTACGTGTATTTATATGTGTATGTGTGTGTGTACATTGGTGTGGAAGTCAAAGGATAACTTGTGGGATTTGAGTCTCAATTCTAGCATGATGGTTTTGGGGATTGAACTCAGGTTGTCAGGCTTGGTGGCCTTTACCCTATGCTGTCTCACTGGTCTGTACTAAGAGCTGTTTTCAAATGCTGTCCATGGTCTGTGTGCGGCTGCAATGCCATTTTGCATATGAGATTCAGCACCCGAGGGGTTGTATCCTGGGGGTTCCTGGAGCCAGTGCTCTGAGGATATCAGAGGACATTGCACTTTTCCCTAAGCATCTTTGAACTTTTTCTCTTAGATCCACTCTTATGGTTTTGAGAATTTGGGCAAGTGCAGACATAGCACACACATCATGGCAATTCTCTAGGCCTTGAAAGAAGGAAATGCACTGTTGAAAGCCTCCCAATGTAGCTCAAGTCAAATAAGTAAACAAAACCACAAGAAGACCGGAAAAAAATAAAGTGAGACAAAATTGAAGGTGACTCAGAAACTAATTCTGAGCATGATTTTAAGTGAGAATCAAAAGATACTTTTGGTAAAATCAAAACACAAGTTTCTAAACAGTTAAAAAGGGAAAAAAAAGGATAAATACTTGCTTTTTTTTTTTTTTAATGTTCTTGTGTTGCAGAGAGGAACCCACTGCTTACAAACGCTGCTGCTCATTTGGTTCCTGGCTGCCCAGACCCGAATAATCACACAAAACTCTATTAATTACAACACTGGCCTCTTAGCTCAGGCTTTTTTATTAAGTAACTCTTACATCTTAAATTAACCCATTTCTGTTAATCTGTGTATTACCACAAGGCTGTGACCTACTGGTAAGGTTCTGGCAAGGTTCTGATGTCTTTCTCCTTTGGCAGCTATATGGCATCTCCTTGACTTTGCTCAGGCTCTCTCTATATCTCTTCCAGCCTGGCTATATTCTGCCCAGCCATAGGCCAAAGCAGCTTTATTCATTAACCAATAAGAGCAACAAATGTACAGAAGGACATCCCTAGCCAGCTGCTCTTCCAGATGACCAAGGTTTACTTTCCAACACCTATATGGCAGCTCACAACTGTCTGTAATTTTATTTCCAGGGAAACCAATGGCTTCTTTGGGCCACCAAGGGCAACAAACACACATGTGGTGCACATATATATTTGCATATAGATGAGCATACACATACATGAAAATAAATAAATCTTTTAAAAAATAAATACCCTCATTGCTTATTATATTTATTCTACATTAATTTCTTAATTTTCTGTGTTTCTATGGCCAACATTTGAACCCCATATGAGTATTTGAAACCTACAACTTCAAATTTTTTTTATTAAACTGGTGACTAAATAAAAGAAAGTAATTTTATCTTTTCTTAATCTCTATTTACATATTGTGTTATATGTGTGTGTGTTCCCACATATACATACAGATGTTCATGAATCTAAAAATTAAAGAGGCAGCTGGGCATGGTTTCAAAGGCCTTTAATGCTAACACTCAGGAGTTCCAGGTCAGTGTGGTCTACATAGTGAGTTCCAGGCCAGTCAGTCTAATAAAAAGTTACATTATAGAACCAGTTTAATATGATTTGAATTATTTTAAAATAAAAATGAATTGTGTTGCAGTATCTCAAATTAAAGTTGTATTATTGGTCATAAGATCACAGATCAGGATTGACATAAAGATTGATGATTCTGTAGGTAAAAAGTTAAAACAAAATTAAGGAAATATATAAACACACACATATATATTTGAGGCAGGGTCTTATTATGTTGCCCTGATTGGCCTAGAACTTTCTATGTAGACCAGGCTGGCCTTGAACTCACAGAGATTTGTTTGCCTCTGTCTCCTTAGTGCTGAGATTACAGCAAAGACAATTGTAAATGTATAAAAAATGTCTAACCAAGAATGGAAGAGGCATGCACATCAAAAAAGGAAATATAAATAATGCATATAGGAAAATGATCAACATCGCAGAATGCGAATTAAGATAAATTACCATCCTTTTCTCCCTGCTTTGCCTAACAAAGTAGGAAAGGTTGAGAACATGTCATACTGTGGCCCAACAAGGGTGGGACTGCACAGCGATTTTGTATATTGTCAAGGGAGCATGAACTGATGGCTGCTTTCAAACAGGCAGGCCTGTAGACTTCAGAAACCTTGAAAAGGGCTATAATGTGACCCACTTGAGCAGCTCCCAGGATTCCCTACTAAGAACTCATCTCATCTTCATCAGGTGATTGAAGACTTCAGGGGCCTTAAATGTCTCACTGGAGAGTGAGGCAGACACGCTCTGTCACACTGATACACTTGTGTCACAGGAGAGATTGTGACAACAGAGGGTTAAATGGAGGGACATTAGCGTTCATGTATGTGGAGTAAGTCACTCTTCTTCTTATTACTATTAGTAGTAGTAGTATTGGGTTTTTTGAAACAGGATTTCTCTGCACAGCCCTGGTTGTCCTGGAACTCGCTCTGTAGACCAAGTTGGCCTCCAACTCACAAAGATCCTCCTGCCTCTGCCTCCCACCAACAGGCTAGTCACTCACGTTATGCTAAATTACTTACATTAAAAAGAAGATAGTCTGGGCATTGTGGTGACCTTTTGTTTGTGCTCTAACAAATAAAGCTTTTCTGGAGATCAGAGTGTGGAGCTAGCCACTAGTTAACCAAAGAGGCCAGATAGTGGTGGCACACACCTTTAATCCCAGCACCTGGGAGGAAGAAACAGGAAATGATATGGCTGAGAAGAGAGAGGAAGTAATAAGGAGGGTGTGGACAGGAACTTGCCCCCCCCATGAGGTAAAGCATGGCTGTGGCTTGCTCCTTTGTCTCTCTGATCTTTCAGTATTTACCCCTGATATCTGACTCCAGGTTTTTATTATTAAGACCAAGTAGAACTAACACTACAGGGTATGGTGACATACATCTTTAATTCCTGCGCTTGGGAGTCAGAGGCAGTCAGATCTCTGAGTGTTCAAGGCCAATCTGGCCTACATAGAGAGCTCAAAGCCAGCCAGTGAGACAGTGTCAAGAAAAGAATCAAAATAAGACAAACAAACAAACAAATGGAGGACAAGGGAAGAAAATGCAAGACTCTGATGCTGGGAATATAGATTGAAAAGAAATAGAGTCAAATGTAAATTAGGATTTTATTATTCTGTTTTTCTAAATTTATTTTTAAAAACCAAACCTACTTTCAAAATCGTGCTATAATTTGTATCTTGACTGTTCCCCGAAGGTCCCTGGGGTGACATATTGAGTCCTGAAAAAACTTTTAACAGGTGGGGGCTACAGGGAAATTTAGGCCACAGGGATTGTATTGATTTCTTTCCCATTGCTGTGGTCAAGGGACAAGAGGGGCACAAAGAACAAAAGGTTTATTTTGATTCCTGTGCTCAGAAATTTTGGTTCATCATGACAGGAAGGCGTGGCTGAGCTCATAGCAGTGGGACAATGTATAGGTCACCTTTCATCTTTGTTAAGAAGGAGAGAGAGCTCAGAAGTAGGCTAGGATAGTGGAGGCACGTGAACTTGGAAGGGGACCCTCTGAACCCAAGCACAATGGGGGGGGGGTATTATCTTGAAGGAGAGAATAGGACTCTGCTCCTACTCTTCCTGATTCTGCTTCTTTCTCATGATGTGAGTGGTTTTCCCCCATTGTGAGATCTTCCCATCCCCGAGCAGACACTTAGAGGAATGGGCCTGCTTGACCATGCACTGAAACCTCCAACACTGCCAACCAAAAGAAACCTTTTCTCTTTACACATTAATTATCTTGGGTATTTGTTGCAGTGATGGAAAACTAATGAACACAAATTATAAATAATTGTAATTAATTGGAAGCAATCACTAACCACATGTTAGGACTGTAGACTACAGGATAAGTGAATAAATGATGAGGACCATATTCTGGGGAAAGAGGGAAAAAATTACTGCTAAGAAAAATGGGTGAATTTCCCAAGACTTTTAGATATTGGCATGATTTAAGCCTGTGGTGTATAACTGCCAGTTATCTAGTTACATCGCTGTGCTGCTTTTCAGTCCTTGAAGCCACCCCTGGATCCCTTCTGCTTGGGGAGCCAGCTGCTTCGATTCCTCCCAGATTGCATGCTAGAAAATCTACTCAGGGATTCCAAGGACTATTAATAGGGAACCACCATTGTGCCCGCTACAGTGATCTGCAACACTGGAAGTTGTTACATTTGGACAATTTACAGAATTCTTGGCAAGAATGAGCAAGTTGGGTAGGTAGAAGGGCTTCAAGCTTTGGGGAGGGAAAGGCTTTAAAAGACAGCACAGCGGGAAACACGGAAGTAGGATTGGATTGGCCTCTCTCCTTCCTCCTAGTCACTTCAGCTGCTCATCCATCCTCCATTGCCTCCTCGCTGTAGTCCTTGACTGCCAACCGAGGGCAGGCTTACAGTCTGTCTGTCACCTGCCCGCGGCCCACAGCTTGCAATGCTTTCTTATTCCCACCCACAGTCCCATCTTTTCCTGTCAGACTGAGCTCTGACAGCGGAGACCTTTTCGATCTTGCTTCTCACCGTTTCACCAGCACCAAGACCAGAAAGAGGCCTGGTATGCGCTGGGTGCTGAATAAATATTTGTTTAATGAATGCATTTTCTGGTGTGATCTAAAGCAGAGAAAGAACTCTCGGCACAAAACCAAATACTAGTGGTACTGGGAACAAACCTACTAAATGCTTAATTATTTTTTCTTTAAATTTTTCATTCCAAACACACACACACACACACACACACACACACACACANATCATGGACACATACAACACATACACATGAAACAAACATACAACACCACACACACACACATACACACACACCTCGAGGGTACAGGTACATGTTCTTTCATTTCTTCAGCACAAAGTTCAAGAAGATCATACTTGGCCTGAGAGTGATGGAAACTTACTTCTGTTTTGGCAGACATTTGAAACACCCCACCAAGCACACTTCTAAAGCCTCCCAAATAACCTTATGCATGCAAATGGCGCTCTCCTGTAAACACAGGTTAGCACAAGCTAAGCCAGCAAGGCCTGTCCTCATTCTGGAGAAGCCCCCTCTCCCCCACCAAACTTCTTCCCTGATGTTCCCAATCAATGCTCGCACTTAGCAAACCTGTCTTTCTGCCACCTCCAGCTCCTTGCCTTTTGTAAACTCAAAATTCTTGGAATTCAATTTAGACACACAAATCACCTTGTAATTCTTTGCACTTAACAGCTATTAAGCATGTAACTACAGAGCTGACCAATTACTCCTTTGTAATCCCACAAAGATTTGAATCCTTCAAATGAGAGTGCACCTCTACTCCAGAGAAGCATAGGACACTTATGGTTCATGGTCTAGTAGGCACTCCTAGTCCTTGTGAAGAAGTCCTTGGCCTGTTGGTCTTAAGGCACCATTTATTTATTGTTTGTTTGTTTATTGTGTGCCTTTTATAAAAACAACTGTGCACTGTTTGAATGAAGAAACAGGAGGGGATTTTCTCAGAAACTAAGTCGCCCTTCTGTGATGAACTTGAGCGGCAGAGGGTTAAAGGCATGATCTTCCAAATATAATAATAAGGGAGACAAATGAAAATGTAAAGGTGAGATTTAAAAAAAGAGAGAGAAGAAGAAAGTATAAGAGACAAGAAAAGAAAAGAAGAAACAGTCAAAATTGTGCCTACCCTTTAAGGAACTTGGTGGGAGGAGGGCTTTGAGGTGCTGAGCTTGCAGGGGATCAAACCCACTGCTTTCCACCTTGCCCGCAGCCTCACAACAGGAGATCCGCCATGGCGGTTCTAACCATTCTGTGTAAAGCCCCTGAAGAGTCTCTCTGTATGTCACTTCCCTAAACCTATTTTTGATGAGAGATGGGGGAAAAGAGAGGAGAAAAAGAGGAGAAAGACCTGGAGGAAGCACCCTTTGACACACTCACACCCCTGCACCCTCTCTCAGGCAGCCTGTGGGCCCCATGCACAACAGAGTAGTTCTGAGTGAGGCTCCCAGTGCAAAATCATGAACTTGATTAGTACATTATGAGAAATTTTTGCTTTTGTTTTGTAACCCAGTTGTAAAATTCTCAAGTGTGAACTTTGTGGACAACTATGTTGGGCTACAATGTTAACAAATCTGCAGTGTGGATTTCTCCTTCTCTGTAGCTACGGAGGCCAGGAGTGTAAGGAAGCCCAGGAGTGTGGAGTGGTCTGTAGGGATGGATAGAAACATTTATCCCCACTGAGTCAATTGCCTCTGATGGACCTGGCTTTTGTAAGGTTTGACTTGTAAAAAAAGAGGAAGCGCTGGGAAGCAAGATGCAGTCCAGAAAGATGGGTGGGTGGACTTCTGATTGGTGTCCTTGGGTTCAGGAATCCACAGCACAGAGGGCTATGCTAGGAGGTTCAGCAAGTGCCTTGTGGATGAGGGCTTTGGGAAAGCTTGGAGCAATTTCTTTTCCAGAGATACAAAAGAAGGTCACCAAAATTAGTGTTTTTCCAACTTTGCAATCCTGTTTGTTAAGAGTCATAAATCAGATTGGAGAAATGGTTCAGTGGGTCAAAGGGCCTGTGGTTGTGAACGTCTGGGCCCAACAAGTTCAAGGTCAGAAATGACTCCCAAAGGTTGTCATGGTGCACATGTGCACTGTGGTGTTCATGTACCAACACACACACCACACACACACACACCACACATACCACACACCACACACACTACACTCCCCTCCTTCTCTAAATAATTTTTAAAATGATCAAACCAGCATATATCTTTAAACAGTTACATTCTTTATTCAGTACATTGAAAGAATCATGAATCTGTTTTTTCAGAAAGTGTTCTTGCATGTTTTCTGGTAGCTAACTGGTAGCCAACTGGTCCTTGGTGCTGTGAAGGTTAGATGTAAGCTCTGACTATGTTTCTCTGGGTCTTACCAAGGGCAAAGTCAGCCCATAAAAGCAATGCAAGCAATTAATCTCCAAAGAATTTTCTAAAAACAAAACAATACAGGCCTGTTGTGTGTGTGTGTGTCTGTGTGTGTGTGTTTTAAATTTTGTTTTGTTTGTTTTGTTATTTTTGAGTAATGTCTGTGCATGGGTGTTTTGTC
The DNA here is from genome assembly GCA_001685075.1 of Bramus lutescens. NCBI lineage: Eukaryota > Metazoa > Chordata > Mammalia > Rodentia > Cricetidae > Bramus > Bramus lutescens. The sequence continues at coordinate 184,663 of LOEQ01001988.1, read as the reverse complement.
TGCATGTATGTCTTTCCACCATGTGCATGCCTGGTGCTCTTGGAGGCTGGAAGAGGGCATTGGATCCCCTGGGACTGGAGTTGTAGATGATTGTGAGCTGCCATGTGGGTGCTGAGAATTGAAGCCAGGTTCTCTGGAAGAGCAGCCATTGCATTTGCCATTACTTAGTGGTTACTAAGCCATCACTCCAGTGCCCAGGTGTTCCAGGTGTTTGGAGATGGGAGCAAACACACGAGAAGATAAAGCCTAAAGGCTGAGATGTCGGAGCCCTTCAGAGTCTCCTGGACTGTGATGCGTTCCTTTGTGTTGGTATGAGCCTCATTACTGTCATCAGTGGTGGGAACAGGAGACAGAAACTGGTGAGGCAGGACTGGTCTTAGATTGGGATTGATAGAGGCTGCGTGGAAATAAAAGCAGACAGACATGTCCAGACGCATACTTGTTCCTTTAATCAGAACAATGAGGGGCTGCAGGTACTGCACAGGGGTGGTGCATGTGCCCATGTGATGAAGGGGACTTAAGGGACCTATCAGGTTTTAAAGGAGACCTCGAGGATGGAAGACACCATTTGCAGGTCAGTACCCAGCCGTCTCAGAGTGGTAGGTATCACCCAGAGGCATGCTATTTATTTCATCAGATCATTCTAGAACCTAACAGCCCACAGGTGTTATCATTAGCTTTCCTATCCACCTGAGGCTTTTAGCTCTCTAGCCCTTAAGCGGGAACCCCAAAGCCACAGTTCTGAGAGTGACCTTGCTGGGGGACAGCAATGCCAGAAGAGGGTTCTGATTCCTGGTTCCCTATTATTGCTGGTCCTGGCCTAGAAGCTGTAAATGAGGATGTGACAGACAGACAGGCACCTGGACAGCTCCATGCCTCACCTCAGTTTCTGCCCAAGTCCTTTAAAAGAGCCCCAGATTGGCAACTCAATGGCATTTCACTTCCTGGCACCCACTTTGCCCTACAGGAGCTCTGCCCTTTCTTCTCTGGAGCTTCCATCTATCCAGAATAATATTCTTTCTAAAAATACCCTCTGCAGTCTGTGAATGTCATTCTTTAAATTTGCAAGACTAGAAGCTAAGCGTCACTGGTTCCAGGGTGGCATTGGTGATAGTTGTCAAGTTTTATGGTACCCCAGTTCACCAAGAGCCAAGAAGGCTCAGTCAGTCTCAAAGGCAATCCCTGACTTCCTATGTCATCAGTAACATTAAAGCACTCTCTTGGGCCCTTTTCCTTCTGTTGTGCCCAATTCAGTGTGTTAGATTTTATTATTATCACTTAGAAGCTTGATTGTTTTCTAATGAAAGACAGAAAGGAAGTGGATCTGGGGGAGAGGAAGGTGGGGAGGAACTGGGAGGAGTAGAGGGAGGGGAAACCCTAATTAGGATATATTATGCGAGAAAAAAATCTATTTTCAATTTAAAAAAAAAAGATTAAAGCACTGCTAAGGGGCCACGTCTGGGACCAATACCTTTAATATCAGCACTTGGGAGGCACAGGCATGTGATCTCTGGGTTTGAGGCCAGCCTGATCTACAAATCAAGTTCGAGGACAGCCAGGGCTGCACAGAGAAACCCG
>LOEQ01001988.1:106900-119154 GCA_001685075.1 Bramus lutescens | reverse complement strand
TGGCCTCAAACTCACAGAGATCCACCTGCCTCTGCCTCCCGAGTGCTGAGATTACAGGCGTGCACCACCACTGCCCAGTGAGATTTTTCTTCTTTATGGTTCTTGTTCCTACCTTCTTGCTTCTTGTGTAGGATCTCATCATGTGAACCTCTACACATAATGATGCAGTGAGAAGGTCCTCACCAGATGCAGCCCCTTCACCTTGAATCTTCCAGTCTCTGGAATGTTGAGAAATTAATTTCTTTTCTTTTTAAGTTTCCTAGTCTCAGGGATTCTGTTGTAGTAACAAGAGATATGTGAAGTCAGGGACCTCGGAGAAGCAAGCAGTGCTGTTGACAGGGCAGGACAGATGGCAGGGGCATGCGTTTTCTCCAAATAAACTCCCTTTTGGCCTTTCCATCACACAAGAGCATGCTAAATACATTGAAAAATAGCTACTTGTCTCTTATAGCTTTCCCTAGATTAAGAACTTCTTGCAGGCATGACCTTAGTTTTATTCTTTTCTTGCTTTCTTGGGTTGAGTCTAGAGCCTGATATCCAATGAAAATTCACTGTGAATTAAATGTGAGTGATTTCCCCAAACACTTCTATTCTTGTTTTGTTTTGAGACAAGGTTTCATGTAGCCCAGGCTTGCCTCAAACTCTCTTTGTAGCTGGGGATTACCCTGAGCTTTAGGTCCTCCTGTCTCCACTTCCTGAGTATTGGGATTCCACGCGTGTACCACCACACCTGGCTTACGTGGTGCTAGCGACCAAAGCTAGGACTTCGTTCATGCTAGGCAAGCTTCCTACAAACTGAACTGCATCCCCAGCCCACACCTTTGTTCATTCTTCCTTTCCATTCCAGAAAGGCCATTGCTTATCCATTGACAGGGAAGGCAGCCCAGCATAGTGGAGATTTAATGCGTCTGTACTTCTCACCTGCCTTTGGCCTAGCGCCCAGAAAACCCTGTGAAATTCATTAGCATTAAGGGCTTGATAACTGGTAATCATGCTAGCTAATTAACATAAGCCATTTTGCTGTGAGAACAGGGTTTTGGCTTTTCATTGTTTTCTTCTTTTCCTTTTCTGGTTCTCTATAATATCAGTCCATCTGTCCTCTGCTTCTCTTCCTAGCTATCTAGTTAGCAAGACCCCAAGCGATTTCCAGACTGTTATTAGTAAACTCTCCTTCAGTAGTTATTAGGAGAGAATCAAGGTACGCATTTATATGAACAAATAGGCAGATGCACATTCTGTAAAAGAATTCAGCTTTCAAAGCGAGCAAGGGCTTTCGAAGCGCTGAAACTGAGGCCGGGCTCCATCACACACACCTGCACGGGCTGTCCTTGTCTCAGAATCAAGAGCACACACGTGGCTTTTGATGTCCGTATGTGGGATGTGCTTTGTTTTTCTTTCTAGTTTGTCCCAAGAATCTCGGTAAAATTCCTTAGAAAAACCGAGCCTGTGGAGGCAGAACAAGACGGTGGCAGAGGGAGGTTTGGTGCATATTTACCTTTGAAAACAAACTCCAGTCTAAGAATCAGGTGCATCCTAGAGCAGGGATTTCTAACTTCAGAAGGTTCTAAACTCCCATGAGACTCTAGGACGCTGAGCGAGACCTGTTTTAGAAGAGTGGACCCATGAATAAATGTGCTTTCTGGTTAGGAGCCCTTGTCTGGCAGGAAGGGAAAGTTACAAGTGAGGGCTCCCCGTGAGCTGTGGGTTTTCATCCCTTCCAAACCGACCCAGGTCCTTTGTGAGTTCATGTTTCTCTCGCCCCTTGGGTTATGTCCTTCCATCCGTATCATGTTGATGGAGATCTCAGGTTTATTCAGTATTTATTAGCACGTCTTCTCACCTGATCTTGGCACAGCCTAGAACCTGAGCCTAGCAAGGGCTCAGAGATTCGTGCTAGTGTCTACAGAGATGAAGCCAAATCTTGTCTGTGCTAAATGTCTCCGTAGTTGTTATGTTCTTATGTTCTGCTGAATTTAAGGGTGAAATTCCCTTCATCTCTCAGTTATATGGAATACTAGGTTGTCCTCCATGCTTTTCTGGATGGGTGAAGCCATTCACATTTGTATCCATTACCATGGCTGTAATATTCCTAGGAAATCTAGCTCTTGTCTGAAGTTTTTTTTAATCCTTTTTCACATTGGAAAAAAAAAAAAACCCATCCTTAAAGTTAGTATAAAGAGTCAGGTGGACTCACTCGGGGGGGAATAGTCTGTTCTCTTTTATTTTCATAGCTGTCAACTGGGCACCCACTATGGACTAGGCCCTCCTCGATTGCCTCAGCAGATCTGTCTGCTTATTGTTCACAACTTAATGTGCAAACAGGCACCCTGCTGCTGCTGAGATCAAGCTAAGATTGGGTGTGTTGTACATTAAGACTCCTGCAAGGCAATGGTTCAGAAAGAATGGTGCTAGCACCCCAAAATAACACAAATTGGGTGATCAGAACTCAAAGGGGCTTTCTCTCTGGGCGGGTCCACACTTCTCACTAAGGAACAGAGAATCGTGTACGCGAGACCCGCTTGCAGGCCTTGTCCTGTCATTAGTTCCAGACGGCAGCAGGGAAAGTCCTATACCCCCACACCACGGAAAGCAGCCTTACCTGGTTGGGCAGGATGGTGCACACCCATCCTACGATGAGGGATGTTAACAACTGCAGGCCATGCTATGCTGTTGGTCATCCCAGCACATATTATAAAGTAATTAAAAGTTCAGGATGGAAGAGTGATATTAAGAACAAGCTAACTCATCCAGGTTTTTTAGGTGCCGACCTCACCCACCCTGTCCCTTTTCCTAAGCGTGAGTGTGCTGTGCAGAGGATTCTCCAGCCCCTTAGAACACGACTTCAGGNGCTGGGGGGGGGTGCAGAGAGGGAAAAGGACAAGTCTGCCCAGGTGGGTCTTTCAAAACAATCAATTAAGATGTTAGGTCCTGCCAAACACAAACATGAGGGAAGGATCGACTCTGTGAGCTAAGCACTTCTGAAGAAGCAGCTTCCGGGGTTATTTCATCTTGACAAGTGCATACACATTCCCCAGGGAGAGCAGGGTAGTCGAAACAGAGCATTTCCTTTTGATTGTCAGTGGTCCACATCCACAAACATTATGTTCCTAACAGAACACAGAGACATAAAAGGTGGGAATGTCACCATTCAAGTGGATGCTGCTTCCTGTCTTCAAGGTTGACATTTGTTTTTCTAGGGACAAGAACCAAGATGGTAACAATTCCACTGTTAGCGTTCCTCGAATCCTGGGTTCAGGAGCTTTGCTGTCTGTGCAGTGAAAATGAACGTTAGTGCTGCCTTTGGGTGCAGCCATGTCCTTCCCACACAGGAAAACACCAGGACAGGACTTTTCAAATGGGCAGGATGCAGTATTTTGGAAATGCAACTCTGTGTGTGTGTGTGTGTGTGTGCACGCATGTGTGTGTGCATGTGTGTGTTGGAGGCAGAGAAAACCTTATAATTAATGATCTTTTGTGTCTTGCTCCTGAAGAGTGGGAGGTCAACCAATAAAACAAAACCACTTTGTCTTCTCTTTGCCAGTGACAGTGATTCTTATAAGAAAAGTCTCCAATAGAAGGGGCCTTTCCTCTGATGAAGGAGCAAAGGCATGGCTGTGTGTGGCACGGATGAGAGCCAGAGGCGCTGGGACCAGAAGAGGCCGTTTCTCTTTCTAGATTGTTGGACAATGCTATTCACATCTAAATCAAAGCCCTAACTGAGGAACTTTAACACTGCAGCTTGTGGCTAGGTGACGGTTAAAGGTCCCCACTGTGACCTTGGCTTTTGAGTGGGAAATTCAGCAATTCTTCGGAAGAGACCTAGTACCCAGCACCTCCTTACAGAGGGCACATTTAAAGAAAACTGGCAAGGAACCCCCACCCCCCGCCTGCCGTGGGCTCTCTGGATTTTCTCTTTTAAAATCTTAAACTTTAGTATCCTCTCCAAATGCTCGAGAAGTCATTTGTGAACCACTAAACACTTCAGAGGCTCCGAAAGGGACTTGGCCTGGCTGAGGTAATGGCTGATGAGTAAAGCTTCCTGGTAGCTTTGTACATGGTGGAGAGGGGTCATGTTTTAGAAATGCCTCCGGAACAGGGGCAATGAAGAAAAGGTTTATCTGGTAGCGATCGTGGGGCAGTCGCTGGACTGAGAGTGGGTTGTGAATTTGACATCAGTGTTTGGCTTTTCTAGACTAAAACCAGTTTCCAAGGTTTCTTTGGCTGAAGAAGAACATGGAAGCTCTCAGAAACGAACTAAGTAAGTACAGGTGTCCATTGGAGTGTTCAATGGCCTGGCAAGCTGTTGTTTATAATCAGGCACACCTGGTCCCATGACTTGCCACGGAAATTGGACTTGTCTGTGTCCCCGAGGTACTACTAATATCTCCTTCACAGAGATGCGGTAATTGCATGAGGTAGATGCCGGAAGGCATGGGGCACATGTTGTCTCCCCTCTTCTTCCGCACTCCGGGCAATTCTTGTCAGACCACAGAGGACAACAGTATGCCAGCTCCACACAGGATTATTTAATTTCTGAATGGAGGGAATTTCTTTGAAAACAGAGTACCTGAGGAAGACAGGGAGTGCACGTACAGGCATTTTAGAAAGGAAGTGGAGGCGGTACTCTAAATCCTCTCCCAGCCTGCCTTTCTCCAGGTTCTGCCAGTGTCAAGAACCCGAGGACGAGGGCTCAACCCTCTTTGCTTCTGCCAAGGAAGTTGGGTTAGCACAGAGAGACTAGACGGGAGGATGCATCCTGAGTGGAGGGAGGCGCAGGACTTGGGTCTGGGCATCATTCTCACTAATTTTGGGCTTTGCTGGATGAGCCTTCTTACCTCTCCAGGACTCAGGACTTCCCCGTCAATGAGAGAGACAACTGCATGAAAAGCTAAATGTCTCCTGGCCAGGCCAGAGGTCGAGATTTGAGTGGTTGGCCCTTTTCTGCAGCGGAAGTCTCACCTGGCCCCGGACTGTGCTCCTATTTCCCCTCAGCTGTCTGGAGAGACTGGGACCTCGCTCTTCTGTGCTCTCCACACCTTGTCCTCTCAGGCTTTCCCCCTTATGAACAAACCGGAACAAAATAATGAGTGCCTGAATAAAGAGGTGGTGGCTGGTCATTGTCATAGAGGCTGCAGTGCCTGAGTGACTGTGAGGTCGGTGTCCCCCAGCAATGGAGCCTGCCCTCAGTCTGGTGCAGCAGCCACAGTTGTCGTGAGTCAGTAATTGTCATATTACCACATTAATTAATTTACTGTAATTGGGACCAGACTGGAACAGAGACACATTCCTGAGTCCCATGATCAGCATTTCTGATTTGCTAAGACGTCTACAAACAAGGAGAGTGCTTGTGAGAGCCTCCTGTGGCACAGGGCAGCTTCTCTAAAAGCCATAACCTGAGTGTGTTCACCATGTCCACCACAGAGCAGAGCATGCCACTCCATCCTTCCAGGATCCCGAGAAGCATGGAGTGGGGTGGTGTAGAGGAGAGAGAGGTAACTTTTGATCTGGAAGAATATGGAATGTAAAGAAGCCTTGAGAACAGTGGATGCCAGGGAGCGAGGGGGAGGGGCCATGGCAGGCGTTCAGGCAAGGGAAGATTGACATATTTAGGCTTCTGTCTTCCTTGGGACGACAACTGTCTGCACTACGTCTGGAAAGAATCCTCGGGGACTCCTGTGTCAGGTCACCTGGATTGGCCTGCCCATCATGGTCTTTTGCTCTCCCATGTTTCTGCATTCCTGCCCTGGTTTCTGGTCCTCATTACCTGCTGCTAACACTAGCTCACAGTAGGAGATGGCAAGTTTCCTAAAGATCCATTTGATTATGTTTGTTCTTATAGGCAAGAAACTGGAGGTGCCGAGATGGGAAGAGGTCAGGATCATATAGCAAGTGGGGAGGGGTCTGAAACATCTTTGACCTTTGGTCCAATGCTCGGGAGAAGGATGTCTTTGACACGGCCCCCATCCCACCCCACCCCCGTGCGTGCTCAGCACCATTCTCTAGCTTTTCGACGCAGCTATTTCCTTCAATTTTACTGAGTGCGGGAGGGATTATGGCTCCACTTTACAGACAGAGAGCTTGGCGAGGTTAGCTAGTGTATTGATAAATTGCAGCCTCCACCACCAGATTCCAAGCCACGTCTTTTAGATCTCTGTGTTCATGGTTTTCCCTCTGTACCTTGCAATACAAGCGTCCAGCCCGTTCTTCAGGGATGGGATGGTGAAGGTAACTACCGTGGAGCCTTGCCTTCCCCATGCTCCCACTGAAATATGACTGATCTCTGCCTTGCTCTTTCCCGTCATTAGACAGTCATGAGCACTAACCAAATGACGGGGCTTATGTGAGAATGAAGTGACAGCTCAGTAGTCATCCTGCCCAGGATTTCACACACGCCACATCCGTCCCCAGGAGACAGTTGTCAGTCGTTTTGGGTGTGTTATAATTGCATGTGGTAAGTGATGTCCTGGGACAAAGGATGCTAAATATCACTTACACAAGAGCATGCGCACACACTTAATATCATTGTCCCTCTCATATCCTACTCAGGATACTTAGCACGTCATCTTATAAAACATGGTGCGCTTGTAAAGTGAACCTTCGCAAAGACTTTTATGGTGTTTATGGTAGACATTTTGGGCCCAAAAGACTCTGAGAGAATGGGTTTTGAATGGAGAGCCCTGCTACACTACTGTGCTCCAGGAGATGATGGTACAGCTCACACAGAAGTCTGACACTGTGTGAATATATCCCGCACAATGTGACTCCTTTCTCTAAGCTTCATTTTCCTCATTTGCTGCATGGGAATAATTAGTGCCCACCTTATAGGACAACTGCATTGTATTAATGAGTCCATGTACATAGAGTGCTTAAAACAGTGTCTTACACAGTTCATCCAATGGTAAGATTACTTCTGCCTATAATGTGGTGCACTATTCAGAACTATCAAAACTATTATAGAGCATTCCATGACAGGGCCTAGTGAGATGGCTCCATTGGTAAAATGTTCCCCTTGCAAGCACAAGGACCTGAGTTCAATTCCCAGGACCAGTATAAAAGGCGGCAGGTATGGTGGATGCAACTATAATCCCAGGGCTGGAGAAGCAGAGACAGGCAGGTCCCTGGGCCTCACTGGCTGGCTAGACAAGCCTAAAAGGTAAGACTCAGGCCAATAAAGGACCCTTTGTTGATATATCCTGAGGAATAACCCCCGAGGTTTTCTTCAGGCCTCCACATACATGTACTCACATATGTATGCACATGTATGTGCACCCCCAGTGTATACCTCCACCCACATCAATCTGTACACAAGAACACGTGCACATACCAAATGTTCAAGTAAATGTACCGAAACTTTGAAACTGCTAGCGGGTCTCTTCACCACATTTTTAAGAAAGCAAATTAAACATTCTGAGAGTCTCAAAATCTCCATCTGCACTAGAGAGAAGAATTCTAGTAGAGGATGCACAATTTTAGCCTGATTAAACAAAATCCAGATACATATGTGGCTCTTTTTCTGGGTGTGAATCCTGCCCCTGGGGTATGGTTATTTATTTATCTGCTTAGATCCTGTCGTGGGACCTGCAGTGACGCTAGCGTTCCTGGTGGCCTACCTGTGTTTACCTTTTATTCTATCCGTAATCAGAGGTAGCCAGGAAACTCTGGAGTAGTCTCACAATCGCCTCCTTCTGTCTTCGGTAGTTTGTTATTATTGTCTTCATTGTTATGATTGTCAGCATCATCACCATTGCTGTCATTGCAGTGGTGGAATTGCGCATAGAGCATGCTAGGCAAACGCTCCACCCCCCAGCCCAACTCCTTCACTTGTTGAAAGTGTTAGGGTGGTCCCTGTAAATCCCTCAGCTGGACAGCTGCATTTAGCAAATGGTGGTTGTGCTTCAAAGAGCCAGGTCACTAGAAAGGAATGTGAGGAGTTCATCTTTGGGGACAGAGATTAACCGGTGGGAAAGTAGATAAGTGATGTGCTGTCCCACAGGGAATGCCTATCTACGAGTTAACATTTCACGAGCTCCAGCAGAGAAGCTAATGACAGGGCTGCACCACACAGCTTTGCTTAGAAGAGTCAGTGGCAAGAGGCAGAAATGAATTTATCAACCCTGTAGGATCAGATCCTCCTCACACACCAGGATTTCTTTTCCCCTCTCAGGCAATTGTTTGCCTTTCTTGGTTGCAACTACATATGAGAGTCAATGTAATACACACTGTGTAAAATAAATCCACAATAGACATCACTGTAAGAGTATTTCTCACTATCCCTTAATCCATAAAGCCTGTTGTGTTCCCAGAGCCTGAGGGAGCTGCAAAGAACAGGAAGGGACCCCTGGCCAGAGGTTTGCAGTTTCTCGAAGAGCAGCTCTTAGACTCACAAGCTGGTAATCAAAGTTTTTTTCAGGATCCCATAACAGAAGACCTCAAGGTCTGCATTGAAGCTATCTCTGGAATACACTGAGCGCTGAGGCTCATCAGTCTGCAGATACCAAGTCTGGCTCCGAAAGCTTCGGTTCTGTCTAACTAGGAGGGGAGCTTCATGGAATGAAGGTGTGCGCAGCCCAAGATCCCCACCTGGAGATATCTGCTGCAAGCACATAAAGTGGAAGAAGCTGGATGGGTGGTAAGGGACCTCTGTGGCAACCAAAAGAATGAGAATATGATCCCAATGTTTATGAAGTGCCTCGTTGAGTTACTGATGTGCCCATCGTTAGGGCTTAGTCCTAATGCTTCTTAGTATGTGGTCAGGCCAGGAGGGAAATCCAGAGATTTGCTTTTCCACAAATATTTATCGGTAGACGTTTTGGAAACTAAAACAGACCAGGGACTAGGTGTGATTTACACAGGTGCCTGTCTTTGTGGGGGTGGGGAATAGAGTGGGGAATGACCCCTGGTGGGTTCCTCTTGCTCCTGGCTGGGATGCTGGCCACTAACTCCTAGGGGAAGAAATGTCAACTGCAGAAGGAGTTTGCAGAAGGAGGGTGAGTAGAAAGAGCTGGGTGTGTCGAGAGTGGGGGGCAGCCCAGAGGTAGTTCCTTTCCCTGGCTTCTCTCCTCCGAGGCTTTCTGTGGTTGAGTCTGGAGAATATTGCCCAGCATGGGGTCAAGAGGATGAGTAGGAGCCTCAGCCTAGACATGGACCTGCGGTCCAGCAGGAAGACCCTTGGCTTTTGTGAGCAAAGAAGCTCAGATAGCATTCAGGTCGAGCCTACAGTGAAAGTGCACAGACGTACTTCAAGGACCGTGACCATGGTAGGCGAAGGCGTAGAATGGGAAATGGGTTCATCCTGAAGGTTGGGTCTAGACAACTGAATTGCAGAGAACAATGTCCCTTAGTTGAGTTAATGACCTTGACCGCTGAGCTACTCTCCCACTGCCCCCTCCCCAGAGAAGGGAAAAGTCAAGTCCTAGAGTAGGTAAGTGGTAGACTGAGCTGGCATTCTTTAGGCGGCTCTTTTCTTATTTTCTAAGTTGCCAAGGGAGGGTCAAGAAGGCAATAGTGAGAACCTAGTAGGGGAAGAGTTAGGTCCATGGCTTGCTTCTGAGATTCAGCTTGGACTGTGCTTTATCCCAGAGGGGGCAGATTTTCTGGAGGCGTGGTTTACATTGCAGTGAATGGGCCTGCTTTCTCAGTCCTTGGGATAATAGTTAACTTAAGGCTGTGGTCCTTTGGTTTGAAAACAAAGAAAGCATATGTTGATACTTTCCTGACCCCTGCCTTGACATGTTAGTTTAGGGTGCACTAGGGAGGTGTTATTCAGTAATTTCTCCAGACTTTTCTTTTTGTTACCAGTAATGCTCTTTGAAGTGAGACAGGCATGCTCTTCAAAATGCATAGTAACTCTTGATTCTTGATCTACCTGCTGGGCAGGGAATAACTTCATCTTCTTATTGGTCCTGGGTTCCCGCAAGTGATGCTGAGTCTGTCCTGTGAGGGGTTCAACTTGCATGGTAAATGAAGAAGCCGAGGGTGGTTTGCAGGACCTATTCACAGGCAGCACCCCCACAAGGCTGCTTTGAAGCAGACTGGGGCCCCCAAAGCCTCCACAATGGCAGCATTCCTATAGGAAGTTATCTAACCTGGGTACCACTCCTGTGTGGGTTGTTGTGGAATGGTATCCCAAGGGAAGTGCCACAGTGTCACAACGTCTTTACTCTCAGCATAGAGAGAGGAAACCATGTTAGCACATACTCACCCAGGTACAGGAGCTAGTTCAAAGTAGCCCTCAGAGGGGGTCTGGACTACATACAGCTCAGTGGTAGAGCGTTTCCTAGCATGCACGAGGCTGTTTTCAATCAATAGTATTGAGATTTAAAAAAATAAATCCTCTTACCCCTCTGGCATTTTCTACAAATGTATTCACTATATTCCTTGTTAATAAATCTTTATACCTAGAAGATGAATTGATTCTCATAAACAATCAAAAGTCTTTAGAAGTCAGGGCTAGTGAAGAAAATGTTTGATCAAACAGGGCTCAATGATGACATCCGGATATTCTTTTCTGCACTTAAAAAAAAAATGGCCTAGGGGCTGGAGACATGGCTCAGTGGTTAAGAGCATGTACTGCTCTTACAGAGTACCTGATTTCCATGCCTTGAACAGCTCACAACCTTCTATACCTACAACTCCAAGGTCACTGACACCCCTCACCTTGGCAGAAACCTGCACGCGCGCGCGCGCGCGCGCGCACACACACACACACACACACACACACACACTTCCCTTTGCACATAAATTTTTAAAGAGTCCAAACCTTCAAAACATGGCCTTAAAACCAAATGAAATGAAGATCTAAACTAGGTTCAAGAAATAGTGACCGAATTGGCACCGTCTCTCCAGGTAAATGAGCCCACAGTCATGTACAATTTCCAACAGATTTAAAAGGAGGCCCCGTCACTATCTTCTCACAACGAACGTTCCTATCCTCACCATTGCTTACTAAGAATAAATTCAGTATCACTCTCATCATTCTCAGTGAGAACAGTGTTTCTCAAACAAAGCTCTTGTTTGCCCTGTTTCTATTTTCCTGAATTTATTTATTTGGTACATGTGTGAGTTTGTGCCCGCCGTGGTGCCTAGGAGATGGTCAGAGGACAGCTTGTGAGAGTGAATTCTCTCTCTCTACCACATGGGACCTGAGGATTCAACTCAGGTCATTGGGCTTGAGGCAAGTGCCTTAATCTGCTGAGCCATCTTGCTGGAGCCTATAATAATATTCTTTGTTCACATAATAGGGTGATCACAAAGATTGGCTTTGAGCAAACAAAAATGCATTATGATTTTTATCAGAATCAGTGCTTTTGTTTGCCCAAGTCTGATGAACAGATAGTATTTCCTACAAGCAAATTCAGTAGAAAGGTTTAAAGGCAAGCATAGGCTACATTGGCTTTACTAGTGATGACTATGAGAAGGGCTCTACTTGAATTGATTTAATCTTCACTTGAACTATTATTCGGCATTTTTCGTGGCTGAAGCATTTAAATGGCTTGAAAAGATAACCCTTATCCACTCTGGGAACCTTCTAAATATTTTACTTGGCATTTGAAAATTTCAAGCTGTCTGTCCTTGCTCAAGTCACAGGCTCTTCAACTTGGACAGTTCAGCAGAGTCCAAAAGATAAAATGTAACTACGTTTATCTGCTCTTGTCATCACGTGCAGAAGTTGGATTGCTGGGCTCTTGGATGAAAGGAAAGCCTGGTTCTCGCTAAACTGCAAGCGGGTTTGGCAGATCTTTAGTGGGAAGCCACTGAGGGACTCTTATTTCTCAAAAATTGCCTAGACATTTCTTCAATTTGCAATCCAGCAATTCTTTCAAAAATTCTCAGCACGTAGAAGTCCTAAACCCTCTTTCCATCTCCATCTCTTTTGAGAGACTGATGGATAGTCTAAATACAAACCCAAGAGATTAACCTACAGCAGGGTAACTGAGGGCCTGCCTCTTGGGATTCTGGGGAAATTACTCAGAAGGGAATAAACAGGGGAGAGCAATGAGGTATCAGTTTTTTGCTTCAGTCATGTGAGGTGGGAAGTCTACCAAAATGCAGAGAAATAATTTCAGTTTTCCTTGTATTATGTTGAAACTTTGAATGGACATGGATTTATAATATACATTCAGAGACTATAAGCAAAAGCAAATGCATTGCCTAAAATGTCTGCTGTGAATTTTATGTAGAATGTGTGCTGTTACGTTGCCAAAGTTCCTTATCTCTGAAAGATTTCTCTTTAAAATATGGATATGTGTGTTTTT
>LOEQ01001988.1:73105-106880 GCA_001685075.1 Bramus lutescens | reverse complement strand
TTGTGCCTCTGAGTGCTGTGCCCTAGGAGACCCCAAAAGGACGTCTGATCTCTGGAAGCTAGAGTTACAGGCCATTGTGAGCCTCGGGACTTAGGTGCTGGGAACTGACCGAGGTCTCCTGTGAGAGCAACCTGTGCTCTTAAGCACCCAGGCACCTTCTCAGGCCTGCTAAGCTCTGTCTTAGAGATGCACTGATTTACAACCCATGTGCTTCTGCAGGATCCCCATTTATGCCATCATTCTTTAAATGTGATGGCCTAGGTTTTGCAGTTAATTACTCCCCACTGGAATTCTTAGTGGTATTTCATTCTTTTACATCGATCTCAAAGAATGTTTAGAAACAAAAGCTACCTGTGACAAGTGTTGTATCAAAGCACATTTCCCCACTTTGCACACGACCTCCCAATTATTACCCATGTACTTCCAAATCCATATTCTTATGGGCTTATAAAATCATTATACAGACTATTTTATAACCTATATCTTCACTGAAGACATCTCTACTAGGTTTTCTGCTTCGTTGTTACTCTTCAAATAATTCAAGACAGGACACTTCAGATTCATAAGATATATTAACCGTATTAAGAGCACTTTAAAGAAAACAGAGCATGCAAGTGTGCAAGGCACATGCCATGGCATATATGTGGAGGTCAAAGAACAACTTGGGACTACCCAGGGCCAGAACTCATGTTGTCAAACCATCTTGCCATCCCTCTCTCAACCTTACCATCCCCCTCCCCCTAAGTACACATTATCGGAGATGTTAGGCATGCAGAAAATGAGGAAGGAGCTTCCAGGAGGCAGATATGATTCATAAGAAACACTAAACTGAGGTGGTAAGTGAATAACCTGAAAGTCAGGTTAAAATTAGAATCTAAGCCAGGTGGTGGTGGTACACTCCTTTAATCCCAGCACTCTGGAGGCAAAGGCAAGCGGATCTCTGTGAGTTCGAGGCCAGCCTGGTCTACAGAGCTAGTTCTAGGACAGGAGCCAAAGCTACAGAGAAATCCTGTCTCAAAAAACAAAACAACAACAACAAAAAATTAGAATCTAATATATAATGGTAACAAACAAGGTGACTACTTTTAGTTAAAGATGGACATGTACTTATGATGGGTTGACAGTACCCACTTACATGATATGTATTATGGTCTCTCTGTGTATGGTTCTACATGTGTGTTTTTTTTTCTATGAAACCCACTTGGCAAGCTATAGCTACTAGGTTCCTTGTTCTGTGGTAGAGGAAGAATGCATTCAGCTACAGATACACTCCCTCCGTGGGGCCCTCTGGCTCCAATCTCAGCTCAGATCCTCACTCCTAACCTTATCATTGGCAGGGGAAGCTCACGGGCAGAGGGAAAAGAACGACAGGCTATATGAACATTTTTCTTTGCTTTTAGAATGTCCCAAGTGTGTTCACTAGCCTAGCTAGTGTCTTTCGACCCTATCAGGTGTTTGAGATAAATTTCACACATCATGTAGTGCGAGCACCTTAATTTGGTCTAGTTGTGTTTCTTCCCATGACCCTGAAACAACCTGTCTGACACAGTCCTTGGAGGTTACCATGTGACAAGATCTTGAAGGTTTTCACAGTCACTTATCAGTAAATGAAAACACTGCGTCTCCACTTCTGTGCAGGAGGAATTTCTGTGGGCCAAGGACAGAAGCCCGATTTAGCTACAAGATTGGCTCTTGAGTCAGCACATTGTCTACAGGTGCTCAAGTGAATATTTGTTGAATAAATGGATGTGTGCCAGGAGTTGGAGCTACGAAGGAGCTAGGCAACTTGAAGGGTGGAGAAAGAGGAAGTTACTGAGGTTTAAAACTGGATTTACAGTGTGTAAGCTAAGCAAGTAACATGAGACTGTTCCTGGAACGCAACTGTAAGTCATAGGCCAAAGACCCCTGGCAAGTGTTTGTTCTCCTGCAAGTGGAGAATGCCCAGGAGAAGCAGGGGGAGGACTTGGGGGAGGGGGGAGAGCTGTGTGTCCTTAGAGTTATGACTTTGAAACTCAAATGCCTTCGTTAAAGAATTCATGTCTACTTCATCTCATGTCAAGCACTGGAGCCAAACCCAGGACCTTGCAGATGCAAAGAATGTATTTTGCACTGTGTTACTCCCCCAGCCCAGTTCCTTGGTGTTCATACAGGACTTGAGACTTGAGGACTAAGAGAGTTCTAAAGACCCTATCTGGGTTTATATGCAGAGGCATTACTGCAGTCCTAATTCAACCAGCGAGAGTCCATCCTTGCTGATTATTTGATTAGCAGGTATGTTAGAAATATCTTTTGTTGGGAGAAATGACTGATAGTCCATTGATGTACACCGAGTGAGAATATACACCTGTGTGAACAAAAACTAAAGGCTCAGGTTGAGCCACCAAAGCTGGCACCTTTGGAGTGATATCATTGGCAAAGGTTCAACCCAGTCTAGTGCCCAACTCAGGCGGAAGTCTGTCACCTGATCCAAACAGAGCACTAACTGGAAGTTAACACATATGGCTCAGGCGGACTTGTCATGAAAGGTGTTTCTTAGCACGGTGGAAGCAAGATTTCCCATCACTGAAAGTACAGGCCTACAAAACTGTTTCAGGCCTGTTAAGAACAACTATCTCCTGACACAGAAACCCCAGGAATGAGGTGTGGGGAAGGGTTCCCAGATCATCCCTGAGAACCAGAACTCCCCTAATAGAACATGGAAACCCCGTGTCCTCTGTGGTCCCCAAGCAAAGTCAGCTGACATCTGTAAGTAGGGCAGTCCCATCCTACCCAGGGTGAAAGGCCCCTCTCTACTCCAATGCCCCAATGGCTGGGAAGATTGTCATTGAGCCCACCTCACCTGAAGCAGCAACTTCAGGGTTAACCTTAAGCAAAGCTGTGGGTTGCATCCCTGGGCAAGCTGTGTCCTAAGGAGTACACTTCCAGGCTTTCTGTGGTAAATATTCCGGAACCTGGTAGACTCAAACACAAAGGATCTTGTCATTGTCCCTGAAGGAGTGTTTTCCTGAGGGGAACACTTCCCTGAAAGAGTAGATAAAATATACAGGGAGTGAATAGAAACACAAAGATAGGGAACAGGGAGGAGAGAACAAGGCTTCGGAGAAACTAACAAGCAAAACCAAGCCATTCCTGTCTGATCTTAGGGTTTCTTGTGTCTCCAGCAAAGCCACAAGTGGGGCTATAGATGCTGTTCAAGATAACAGCTATGCTGGGAAAAGCCTGAGAATTGTTTTTTTTTGTTCTTGTTTTAAGCCTTTTGTTGCTATCTACCTCCTTGGGGATGTGTTCCTCAGAAGCAGCCAGCTGAGCATTTGCCCAAGTTATCAGTTTCTAGAGATTCAATGGCTGTCATTGATAGAGACGTGTGGGGGGAACATTCCACCTGAGCAAAGCTGAGATTAAGACAGGGCAACTGATGGAGGAGCGGATCTGAGTAAACACACCCAGTCAAGGGGAAAGAAACAGCTACTCTACCTGCCCCATTAACCACAAATCTGCGGGGCCAAGCCAGGGGCAAATGACAGGAGAGGGGGCTCCCCAGATCACTATTAAGCAGCTGCAAGTTGAACCATTCATCTCTATGATGCAGCTTAAAGGGGAAAACCAGTTCTGTGGCTGATGAAAATGTTACGGGCTCCATGCTGGGAAAGCTCTTCTGGTCCCAGGGTGGCCCTCCCTTGGGGGAGCTCTAGAGAATGGGTTGGGAGATGGCAGATCATCTGGCATCACCCAACCGTTTTATTATAATCATAAAGAGGAATGAATCGGTGCTCTTTGAAACCCTCCCCTAGAATTTGCAAATGGTTTCAGCTTCACCAACTCGATGGCGTTTCTCAGAAGCATCGGATGATGGAAAGGGACCCACCTGCTTCTGCCACGGGAGAGGCAGTGTGAATTCTATCGGTGGTGCTCTAGGAAAGGGGTTGGAAATCCTGCCGCAGGCCACATGGGCTGTCACAAGCCACCTGCTGGCTCTGCCCTACTGCGGAGTTTGATCTCAGAGGGCGAGAGTACGGGGTACGGGGCTGTCAATGGGGTTCTATAGCTCCCCACAATGGAGTCAGCCTCTTCATCAGGGGTCCAGGCCTGGTTCAGATTTGCTTTTGGGCACGTCTCAGTGTCTAACACTTACTATCTCCTTTCTATGTACCATACGCTGCTCCAAAGGCTCCGTGTGTGCTAATTTATTCAGACTTTAAAATCTCTCTCTCAGTGTGGTGTTGGGCCTTGGAACTCACAGTTTCAATAACTCGCTTGAAGCTATTCAGCTCATGGAGGTAGGTAAAGCCCAGGACGGCTTCCTTTCCTGAAGTCCGCAGTGTGCCCTCCGGCTGTGCCATCAGCTTGACTACTGCACCAGCCACCACGGTGGGGGAGTAGAAAGAAGGTTTGGGGACTGGGGACCTGGCCTCGAATCCCATCTCTCCTGCAGGTCAGCTATGCGAGCTTGAGAAAGTCACCGAAGTTTAAATTGGAGCATCCCTTGGAAGAAACGATGGGTTATCCTTCATGGAAGCACTTAACACAGGGCATAGCCTATAGTAGGCTGTCAATCAATCTTGGTTGTTACCAGGCCTCTTGCTCATGAAATACAGCCACTCTGGATGAAGCAGATGCCTATTTCCGCTGCAGGCCTTTGGAATTTCTGGTGTTTTCTTAGTCACCCCAGAGGAGGTACCGTGGTGCACGTGGGCTTGATAACTGAGTAGGAAGACCAGGGCAGTGTAGACATTGAACCATTAATAACGATGTGGCTCATATGTTTGAAAGCCAAGGATATGCTCAAACAAGGCCAGAATATGTTTTTACAACTCCACAAACCATTCATCCACCTCAGCATGACTTTCTGAGGGCCAGTTGTAGAATTTCAGTGTTTTCTCTTTTCTCTTTACAGAGCGATTTACACGGCCCAGCCGTTTCTGGACTTGGCAGGCTGGAAAGTTGGGTGCCTGGGCATTTCTGTTTCTTTAACTGTTTATGAAGGATGGGAAATTCAGGTTGGAGAGATTTGGGAGCCTAGGAATTTTGTGAAAGAAAAAAAAACCAAACAATTTAGCTCCAACCACTTCTTGAACATAAAAGGAAAATAATTGGTTTAAAAATATGTACCTAAATTTACATGTTGGGACCCTGCCGAAACCTGGGAGGAGGGAATTGTGGGAATGAAGAAAGCTGGAGAATTCCATGAAGGTTGGCTTGAGGAGTTCCTGGGCTCTTGTGGGAGGACTTATCCTGTAGGGAGTGTGGGTCTGGCATGGTGCAAGGGTTTTGGGGAGGAGCGCACTCTGCTGTATTTGTCAGCTCAGAAAACTTCAAGTTCATTCACAACTAACTTCTATCTGAACTTGAATACAAAGGGGAGAAAATTACGGCTTTGGGGGTCTTTTTTTTCTTTTTTCCAAAGTGATTTGAGTTCTGTCCAGCTCTGTGACTATGAAGCTGCTCTCCTAGACTGGACTGGGGTGCATGAAACATTCTCATTATTTGCGGAAGCAGGAGCTGATAAATTTTATTTGTATTAGTCAGGGTTCTCTAGAGTAACAGAACTTGTAGAATGACTCTCTCTCTCTGTCTCTCTGTCTGTCTCTCTCTTTCCATATATGGGACTTATTAATATGACTCACAGGCTGTGGTCTAGCTAGCTCAACAATGACTGTCTACTAATAGAAGGTCCAGAATCCAGTAATCACTCAGTCAACAGGCTGGATGTCTCAGCTGGTCTTCGGTATACACTGGAATCCTGAAGAAGTAGGCTCCAATGCCACTGAGGAAATGGACTTGGATCAAAGATGGGAGAAAGCAGGCAAAAAGATGGCGCTTTTCTCTTCCAGCAGAGGGTGTGACCCATATTAGAGGTGGGCCCTCTCACTTCAAATAATCTAATTAAACAAAATATCCCTCATAGGTATGCCCAGCCACTTTTGGGTTAATGGCAGATGTAGTTAAGCAGAGAACCAAGAACACCCATCACACTATTTCATAAATAATAGTAACTAACATCTCAAAGAGAAAGTATTTGAAAGTTGTTTCTGGCTGTCCACACATCAAGGTGGGCCTAGAATCTGTACCCTTTCATCACTTGAGTTTGCATTTTCTTTATTTCTCCGCCTTGTTTCCCTTTCCAGCCTTCAAGACTGCTGCTGCTTGTATAGACATCAAAGCCAGTGACGTCACCACTGTTGGCCAATGGATGTATGATCTGCGCAGACCCACAGGGTCCCGTGCTAAGAAGGAACTCATATCTGGGTTTCATGTTCTACTGTGGCAGTCTTGGAATTCCCAATATTTGGGGAAGAAAAGACCCATGTTTTCATTTTAAACTGACCCTCCAAATTTTACACCCAGTTCTAGTATCCACACTTCACTCTGCTCCTTTGCTTGGATAGTGGGTCACTTTCTCCCTGCCTCCCTCCTTGGAGTCTGTATGTCAGTTGCACCCATCCCGGGATGTACGTAGCTGGTTTACTTCTCATACCCTCTAAGTGCTGTCTTGGAAACGGAACAACTTGAGAAAGGTTAGGGCTGTGCGCACACACACAGTCCACAGACACACACACACATGCATACACACACACACATACCTACACACAGATGCATACACACACCCACACCCACACACCCACACACCCACACACACACAGAGACACCCATGCGCACACGCACTTCAGATTTGATCCGGAAGTAGACTATTCAGCTTTTGGGCTCCGGGAGCAGACAGTATGTCTGGAGAAAGCACTGTGACAGAGAGTAGATGCTACAAGTGACTGTCCTCATAGTAGGAGGTGTGTATGGACACCTAGGTCAGTGCTTATGTGGTGTGAGAGAGAGGGAGGGAAATCAGGGCCATCATTTTTTTTTTTAAAGTAAAATGGGATAGTATTAGATTGGGGGTTGATGCAGAGCAAGCTACAAGGAATAATGGACCCGGATGTGAAACCAGGTATCTTTGTGCCTGCAGCTGACATGCTCTGGATTTCTTCAGTGAAGTCCTTACTCTGGTTGTTTGCTACTGACACACAAATAAAATTGCTGTCCCAAGATAATTGCTGGCAGTGGCTTCTTCAGGCAGGATTTGTTTATTTTGGGGGATAATGTCTCACCATCTAGCCCTAGCTGGCCTGAAACTCACTGTGTAGACCAGGATGGCCTTGAACTCACACAGATTCACCTGCCTCTCTTTGACTTCCCTGTGCTTGGAATTTTGAATGAAATGTTAGTGCCGGGTTAAGTTTCATAGTGATTGGGAATTAATTTCTGACCAGTGTCTGAAGGGGGAAGGGTGGGGAACAGGCCACACAATCACACGCAGGTACAAACACGCCACTGAACAACTTGGCATAGCAACAGTCTGCATCACAGAAGAACATTCTGGATCCAGTCTCTGGAGTCTGGAGAAGGGGTGGATGGACAAAATACAGCCTGCCTGCCTGTCTGCGCAGAGGTGTTTTGTGTAAAATTTACACACGGACTGGAGAGATGGCTTGGCCATTAAAGGCTGCGCTCATCACTGAAAATACAAAATTCATACAAAGCTGAGGACTGCACTGAGCAATTCTTCAACTCGGGTTCCATTGTAGGATGATAATAACAACAGTAACAATAAACACATATCAGGGGCTGGAGAGATGATTTAGCAGTTAAGAACAGGTGCCGTCCTTGCAGAGGACCTGAGTTTGGTTCCTAGAGCCCATGTTGGGCAACACAGAACTGCTTGTAATTCCAGCTTCAGGGGGTCTGACACCCACTTCTGAACTCCTGCAGGCACCTGCCACTCAGGTGCGCATGCCTCTCTCATACACATAGATACATTTTCTTAAAAGTACGTCTAAGTCAGACATAGCGGCACCTACCTGGAACTCTAGGACTTGGGAAGAAAAGGCAGGAGAACCAGCAGCTCAAGGTCAGCCAGAGCTATGTCAGGCTTTATCTGAAAATGAAAACCGAGAACATAGTGTATTCTGATTTTAAAGGCCAAAATTGATCTCGATAAAAATTTGCAAAAAATGAAAAAGAATTTAAAAAATTATTCATAGTCTTACACCCAGTGGAGCTTCGCAGACTTTCAGAGTCTTCCTCGCAAGGATTTGACCAGAAAGAATGGTCTAGAAGTACAACAGGCTCGAGACTTGCGTGGCACAGCTAGAGAAGACTTTACGTGAGTGAATGTTAGACGTCATCGTATATTCACAGCCGAGAGCATTTGTTACTTCTTCGGGAGGGGTCAGAGTTGGGGAGGGTTCAGCACGGCTAAAGTGCATATGAGAGGGTAGACGTGACATGGGGCATGTTGGGTGCCCTCTTGGGGTTCTTAGTCTCCTTAATGAAATAATCTAAGGATGGACTCAAATGAAAGCTCAATGTCTATTTTATTAGTTTACAAGAAAGTCCTTGCCCCAGGCAGGCAAGCTATAAACCTCAGCAGCTGCCTGGAGAAAGAGAGTGGAAGAATAAAGAAAAAGCCATTTAAGCTGGCATGGTCGGGCACAGGGAAGAGAGAGCAGCCNAGCCGTATGGCAGGGAGAGGCTTCATAGAAAGAATAAGGTCTCAAATGCTGGGGAAACCCAGAATGTCAAGGAAAACATGCTTTAAAAAGACAGAGAAAGAGAAAAAGAAGTTCCTCTTTTCTGGCTGACTCAGGAAAGTGGGCCACTGCATGGCTGTAAGCTACTGCACTGGGGGTTCTAGGGAGGGATAGAGAGTACCATACCTCAGAAGGTCTGATTCCACTGTCTCCTTAGCTGGGCTTGAGGGGAGTCTGCCCTCCTAGGGGTGGCCCAAAAGGAGTTTTTCTTTTCTGACAAGGGCTCCTCCTGTGTACCTGAACCCAGCTTAAGAGAGGAATGTCTCAGGGGTGCCTGGTTAAAAAAAAGAATCTCTCTCTTCACATTGGATTACTGTGGGTTTGTAGTACCTCCTCCCCCTGCCCAGCCTCTTTTATTTCTCCATTGTGGTGGGAGACTGCACATTAGGTCTGGTTTAAGTCCCAGGATCCTTTTCCAGGAGGGAAATGATTATCCAAGCACTCAAATGAGGTTTTAACTGAATCACCAGAGCCTCTTAGGCTTGTGGCCTTCCTGTGTTTGTCAAGCATGTGTCTTCTGTGTGCTTCCTGTGTTGCTCAGGCTAATGGACCCTGTGGGTGACAAACTCACAGACTTGTTTTGATGGCCAGCATATTGGTTTTAGGGAAGAAGAGAGGAGATTTTTCTTTTTTTAATCCTTTGGTATTTCATAATATATACAATGTGTTTTGATCTTTTATATAGCATGATTTTTCCTTTGTTTAGCTAAAAAAATAATTGAAGACATTATTGTTAGGGTGACTTGAAAGACAAGGGGACCTATAGTTGACTTGAGAGTTAAATTGTAACTTGCAATCTTCCAACAAAGACTCCTTTAGCAATTAAAAAGGTAATGAAAAGTCAGTGCCCAAGGTTGGAGTGTGGAGACCCATCTTTTCTGCCTTTGCATTTCAAACAGGGTCTTACACTCTAGCCCAAGCTAGCCCGGAGTTTATTCTATAGTCCAGGCTAGCCTGGATCTCATGGTAATCCTCCTGCCTCAGCTTCTTGAGTGCTGAGATTGCAGATGTGAACCACCATGCCTGGCTGCTTTTTCTGTTTTTATCTACCTTTCATCCATTAATCTTTAAATAAAACCATTTATTGTGTGAACTTCAGTGAAAATAATGATTTGTTCTTTTGTGTTGGTACTTTGAAACGTATTCAGTTTAAATCACTATAATTCAACCATCATTTTGGCATTTATAGACATCTACGTTGTAGGGCCTGGAGCTGCAGGTTCAAATCAGAAGCAGAAGCTCTGGGTACCTGATCTAGAGTGGTACACGCTGTCTAGGTGGGTAAACAGAATCTCACTGAATACAAATGATAAATTTTTTTTTAATTTCCTCAATTCAGGAGTGTTTGACAGAGATGATGATACTATTCAGGAGACCAGACTTTATTAATGTTTCCCTCTAAAGGTTGAAGAAAACTAGAGGCTGCGCATCCCCCAGCTTCGTTGAGAGAGTACAGGGACTGCCTTGGTTATTGTGGGGTTCGGAGCGCTGCCCCAAGTACTTTGGTCCTGAGGGGCTCCAAGCTTATCTAGATTGCTTTCCTGCCCTACTCTGCTTTCCTGGAACTATTCTGAGTAGGGCTGCCTCTTCTGGGATTAGATGGGTCGCAGCCTGTGCCTGCGGAC
The DNA here is from genome assembly GCA_001685075.1 of Bramus lutescens. NCBI lineage: Eukaryota > Metazoa > Chordata > Mammalia > Rodentia > Cricetidae > Bramus > Bramus lutescens. The sequence continues at coordinate 96,673 of LOEQ01001988.1, read as the reverse complement.
AGACGTCGCAGTGGGCTGGCTGAGGTACAGTTCACAGTGACCACTTTCAGACTTCCACAGGACAGATCCAGGAGGCCAAGGCCATTAAGTTCAGGACCTAGTGGTTTTGAGGCCATCGGCTTCTTTTCTGATGCGCAATGACTAACTTGCTACCAGACAGAAGCTGAACCTCCTTCAGCAGTATTTTGTTTTTGTTGTGTTTAATAGTCCGTTGGGCTAATGGTTTGCAGTTAATAGTGAGACTCAGATTACATAGTAGTCTCATTTAGATATATGTAAGGGTCCTATGAGTTAGGTGTGTAGGCCTTTCTCATCTAAGCTCATAGTCTTATCTACTTATTTATTTATTTTTTTGGTACGGTACCTTGGATGGAACATATCGATCTTCCCTTATGTAACCAGTGTATTTCAGAAATATTCCACAGGAGAGCTGATTTGCCTTGGAGACAGTTCTCCTTTAGAGCAATGGAGTTTCTTTTGCTTTAAAATGACTCAGACCGTGCTCTATTTTCTAAGGAGAACTGCAAGTGTTCATTTTATTTTATCTTCTAGATCCAGTCTTTCCAGAAGTTAGGAGTTTAAATATTAAAAATTAGGCTAACAGTTGTGTGTCAGGATGGTAACTGTGGATTTGCTAATTATGGCTCCTTTAAAACTAACCTGACCAGTGTCTTTTAAAGATCATGATCTTATCTTGAAGAAAAGGTACTGCTCAGATGCCTTCGTGTGTGCATGTGTGTGAGTATATGTCTGTGTTCCTCTGTGTGTGTAAGTGTGTGAGAGACTGCGTTTTTGGTTCACTCGTGCTGTGACTGACAGAGCTCTCCTATCATGTTTCATTTTCATATGATAATCACCGTTCAATCCTCACGACCTCTCTGTGCAGCAGCTGGAATGTTAACTATGAAATGCTGCACACTGGAACAATAGTGGGAGGGGCCTCTAAAGGCTACCAATGGCTCAGGGTCGTGTCCTGGGCCAGGAAAAGCCCAACGGATAGCCTTGTGGTCAGTCCCCGGGCCCTGGGAAACGTAGACCTCTAAAAGCAGCGAGGACTGAGAAGTTAGAATGTCTATGGCGACCCCGGCGGCCCTCGCGGAAGAAGGGTCCCACAGCCTCTCAGAACTCCCTTTGATTTGCTGTCATTCCACACAATGTTTAGTAATAAACAGAGTTCAATGGCCAGAGTCTAGACAAACAAATCGCGGCCTGGCAAACCCTGCCTTCTGATGACATGTTATGTCTTTGCCACACAGAAAGGAAGGGGCCAGCTTTGATATTCTAATACGCTGCCTTTGTGAACTAGGAGCAGAGGAGAGACCTAGAGGAGACATGGGTTTGGCTAAATTAGAAGGTATTCCCCACTCTGTGGCTTGTGATGCTCCTGCTGTGTCTTCTTCCTCCAGGCATCCGGAAGCTGCCCTGAACTTTAGTGACACGTGAGAGGTTTAAATACTAATATTTCTGAAACCCTCAGGGCAGGCTCAACCACCTGCTTTCCCCAGAGCAGCTGCCAGGAAAGGTTCTCACAGAAGAGGCACTGGCTTTCCCTTTAAACAAAACATTTAATCTAAGTTGGATTTTAATTGAGCCAGAATATTTTCCTGGGTATTTCGTTTTCCATGCCTAGACTTTTCTTTGTCATCTGGAAGTGGGGTATCTCAGGAGGCTCTCATCTGCTTGCCCCACCCCCTTCTGTCTATAAAGTATGTATCAAGCATGGTCATACTTGGGTACATCTTGTATGTGTGTGTGTTCACACTCGTGCACGTGCGTGCGTAGTGGGTACTTGTGACAAAGGGTAAAAACTCCATTTCTGTCAGGACTGAAATGCGAAAGATGTTAGGCAAGGGCTGAGGTCTTTGAGTTTTATGTCAGATCACCCCCGGAGTTAACTGCACCCTAAAGAAAACATGCCTCTTTTATACAGTCCAAGGTGGATATACCGTGTTTGCAACCAAGAGTGCTTAGACACAGTGCTGGGTAGCTTTCCTCAGGACTGCGTTCAGTCTTTCACTTTGAAGCAATTTGCTTTCTGCCTCTATGGAGGAGTAATCGTCTTTGTTTCTTCAAGGATGTTTTCCTTCTCATGCACCACATTGTTTACCTGTTGTTAATGGTGCCTCACAAATATTTACCAAATGTTTTTAAACTGTCTACTCAGGACTCTGGCAGCCTCCCCTTGGGTACCTAGCCTTTTAAGGTAAGTCTCTCTGCTGGTATCTGTGCAATTAGCTGAGAGCATTTTAATAACAGGCAATCATAATTGCTGTTTGCTGATCGTTGTGAGGAATTTCCCATGTGCATTTATTTTTAGGAGGACTAGATTGCTGTGTGGCACACGGGCACACCGATAAAGACTTTAATTACTGTGTGAGGGGCTTTGGAGGACAAGGAACAAGAATGTGTGAGTGTGTGGGGGGTTCATGTTTTGTGGAAATCTGTGAAGAGAATTTTCAGTTCCTCTAACTGCTGAAAGCATGGCGCTTCTGGAGCGAAAGGTGTTTCCAGATAGTCCTAAGTCTGCACAAATGTTTAGGTGCAGGGCAAAATGTGCAGAGTTCAACAAACTGCCAGCTGACAAAAACCCAAAGCCTATGTTTTTTGTTACTTTTTCAGAGAAAAGGTTTTTATCATGGACATAGATTAATTCTATAGATTTCTTTTTTTCTGGAAGAAAAATCGGCGTTCCACCTATTTAATAAAGTTGTGTTTGCACATATGCTTTTTTTCTAAAGGAGTAACAAATTGCCAGTCTTCTCTCTGTTAATTTAAATGTTAATTACAGCACAAACGAATTATTCATACCTGATCCTCCTCCAGCATTTATCTCAGAGATGAAGATGTTCAGATTTTTAAAGACGTTTTACCTTAGCAATTAAGTTCAGGAATCAAGAACAGTAGATGAACTCAGTTAACACATCTATGTTCACGTTCCAGCCATGCTAATTGGTTGTTGACAGGACAGAAAAATTAAATTCCTGCAAAGATTCTTAGTTTCAGCTTAGTGAGATTCCAGGGGATCTGGACTGAAAAGCAAAAATAACTATTCTTGCTATTAATGTGTTTTCCTTTTGCCTTTGCTTAACTTTAGACTCATTTCTTGCTTGGGTTAAGGCTAATGGTTTTGCTGGTTTAATAATTAAGTAATAGAAGTAGGCCCATAGGTGGTTGACCATTCTCCTTGCACTGAGACCCCATTAAGTTCAGTATTACTGATTTAAGGGATGTGGTTCAGTTAGTGATGAGGTCATTGCAGAATTCAACCCTTCTCTTCTCATAGATGGGAAGATGTCAGCAACACTAGAAGTCTGAGTTTTGAAACCTCTAACCTTCTAGTCTGGGGCTGGTACTCTCTGGGATGTCCTTTAGGTGGTTGGCCTCAGACTCTCTGAATTCTGATGCTGCATCCTCTTGTAGTTGGGGCTGCTAGGACACAACGAAACAAACTAAGTGCCCTATGCCCAGGGTGGTTCTGGAGCATGGATAGCCCAGGACGAAAGGCACTGTTGGGTCTGGTGTCTGCTGAAAGTTTTCTTCAGATATTTTCTGTTGTGTCCTTGCATGAAGGGCTGTGATAAGGACGCTCGCTGCTTTGTCCTTGTGACCTGACTTCCAAAGCTATCACAGTCTAGGATAGGGAAGGGAGTACTTACGGACTCTGGCGTGGTGTTTCCTTAGCCCTCTCATACACTGGATTCTCGTGGTCCAGTCAGGAGAACCTATGGATCTGTGGTCTTTTCACAACCTCGTGAAAGGTACTCTCCTCAGACTGGTTCCTTCTGTCTTACGCTGTGACAGAGTGGTCTCTTGGACAGCATCATAGGGACTTCAAGCTTGAGATACTCTGCTCTGGGGCTGAGTCAATGCGGCTTAGGTGGGAAAAGGAGATCTCTGTAGGGACACAGTGCCCATTGCTCTCATCTAATTTCTCAACACTGCTCCCTCTCAGAAAGATTTTTAAGCCCTCCCAGCCCCCCAGGATAGTTAATTTTGACTGTCAACTTGACTGTACCTGGGACCAACTGGAACACAAGCTGCTGGGCACATCTGTGAGGGATTTTCTTGGTAAGATTATTTGGAGCAGGGAAGACCACACCCTAAACATCAGCAGCTTCTGGGAACAGCCCAGATAAAAGGATACAGAGGAAGAAAACTTTGCTTTCTGCCCTTTATCTTCAGTCTTGCTGGCAAGTTCATCTATCCTGTTGTCGTTGCCACTGCAACATTCCTTCAGTGATATTAGAAGCAAGTTCATCAGGATTCCAACGTAGACCGAAGACCAGCAGCTCTCTGGGAACCACTGAGGCCTCCAGTAAGTATCACTGGGACTGCTGAGATGCCCAGCCTTGTGCACTGAACAACTGCCAGATTCTCGACCTCGTAGTGTGAGGCAGTCGTTGTTGGACTATTCAGGGCACATCCTGTAAGTAATAAATCCCCCTTTAAGAGGATAATAAATGTGTAGACCTGTATTTATATATACATATATTATTTATATGATACATATATATTAATTCCATCAGTTCTGTTCCTTTAGAGAACCCCAACTAATACACTCAGACAGAAACATAAAAACCAAAACAAGCAACAGCAAAACAGACAACCAACCCCAAAACAACCTCCCTGTGCTATTTTCGGACAGCTCAGCTTCTCGATGTGATTTGAAGAAATGTGCCCAGAGCTTCAGGCACTGCAGCACTCTGTTCTCTGGTTGGCAGTGCTGTTTTGGGAAGCGTAGCAGCCACTGCTTTGGTGAGGGAATTTGTCACCAGAGGTAAGCTTTGAGCTTATGCATCCTTATCCCATTGCCCGTTGACGGTCTCTGCTTCGTGCTTGTGGCTGAGATGCGCTTGCTCAGCTTCTGCTCTTATGGCCTGCTCCCGCGCCTCCCTGCCATGGTATTCTCTTATCCATCTTGAGCCATAAGCCCAAATAGACCTTTCTTTCCAGAAGCAGCCTTCGCCATGGTGTTAATCACGACAACGGAAAAGCAGCTAACACAGAGCTGATTTTTCTTTCTTCATTTAGAGCCTCTCTGTGCAGCCCAGGTAGGCCTTGACCTTGGATCTGCCTCTGCCCATGAATGCTAGTCCGCAGGTCAGTTTAGCCAGCCTCATCAGTGCTGGCCTTACCGTGGTCAGTTCTGATGAGCTTTATGTGTCCTCTGTGATGGTTCTGGATATTCCAAACTAGGCTTCTGGGCCACAGAAACTCTCTGAACACATTAAAAGTCCTGATTTTTTGTGAGTCTTAGGGTCTGGGGTTAAGACCCTTGTCTGTACCATGAGCTTTCAACAAGGCCACTTGGAAATGTGGTTGCTTTATTGGCTCTACCACGTTTTGTCCTCTCCTCAGCTAAAAACCCCAGAAATCTAGTTTTTAATGCAGTAGAAGGTGGGGAGGAGCTGGGAAGAAAGACGACGGTGGAAAGTAAATGTAGCAGCGGGAAGATGGATGGACTGAGAACAAAGATCATCAGTAAATGTCTCAGAAAGCCCATTTGCAGGCCTCAAAATGGGAGCTGCCTGACAGGACGCCCAGGTTTTCTCTATCTAGGACACAGCACTCCAAGGTGCCAGTTTCTTTTGTCTGTAACCTTAGAAAGCTCTTTTTTTGGCGACCATTCTGAATCTGACCAAATTTTATGACCTAATTTGCCCTACAAACTATTTTTGGGTCTCCACAGTGGTGCTCAGATTTGCCAAGTGTGAGATCCCAGCACGGAGCCCTTTTCTTGAGAGTGATTGCTGACATCTAGGAGCATATGATGTAGGACGCTTTTCAAAAGCCATTACACAAAACATAGGGTGATGTGAAACAGGAACCGAGGGCCATGAAGCAGGGACACGGTGTCAGGATCGGGTAAGATGAGATTTTGTTGGTTCAAACAAAATAACTATTACTAGATTACTGCTGAGGTCAAATAACCCATTATCCGGCCGGTTGTCAAGCCCCAGGATGCGCTTCTCACCGTCTAATAATTCTACTCTAAAGAAAACCAAACAGAACCCTTGTCTGGATCTGGCCTGGCACACAGGAGGTTTTCATGAGTATCTACCCACTTTCCCGGTGACTTCTCATGGGTCTGAGAGATGATCAGAGCTGCTGGGGCATAATCAAATCCTATCACGTGGGCCATCACTGCATCACTTGGAGCAGAACCTGGAAAGAAAAGAAAAGATGGACATTGGCCAAAGAAGAAGATGGGCCAGGAGTTCCAGGGTGACTAGAGAAGTTATTTTATTTTTTGAGGAAAACTTGCCCAGCTCATCATGTGGTACCACATTTTGCCTGACTCTCAGAAGATCAGGACAGAACCCTTTCCCTTTTAGAACAAGCATGGAGGCACAAAACCAGCTGAGGCCCAGGCCTGTTGAACACAATGACTCTCCAGCTAAGAAATAATGTGATATGAATGACCCTGAGTTCAAAACTTATCTTGGCTATTTTTCTTACTGTGTGTTTTAAGTAACACTTGTGGTTTTTCTTAATTAAATGCAAATATATAAAATTATACATTAACGTAGAACATGTTCTTTCAAATCCCTGCTCCTTCTCATATGTTTACAAGCTGTCCTTCCCATCTGAGGTTGAAGTGTGTACTTGCTCATTGGAGTATGTCATCTGTATGTTATTACCGTTCATGTATGAGCCTGGTTTGTATATGTGGCTTTGTCTAGATCAGCAGTTCTCAACCTGTGAGATGAGACCCCTTTGGGGGTCAAACAACCCTTTCACAGGGGTCCTCTAAGACTATCAGACAACACAGATATTTACATTATTATTCATAACAGTAGCAAAATTACAGTTATAAAGTAGCAACAAAAATCATCTTATGGTTGGGGAAGGGGGGTCACTAAAGCATGAGGAACTGTATTAAAGGGTCGCTGTGTTAAGAAGGTTGAGAACCACTGCTCTAGATGGGCACACGGCCTTTGATATTTGGTGCCAGTGTAGCTCAAAAGGTTTTGGCGCTTGTCAGACACTCGGGCGGATTGATATGCTGGCAAGGTCAGGTTGTGTGATGAAGGCATTGCCATTTCATGTGAGTGAAAAGCAGGGATTCCTGGGATTGTATGGAACACAGTAACTAATGCAGAGGAGGGAGAATTGAGAGTGAAGATGGGACTGGAAAGTCGCGAAAGTGATGACCAGATTTAGGAGCTGTTTCACAGAAGAGAAGGCCACAGAGTGGGGAGCTTCATTCAAGAATGAATCCAGACTGGAGTGTGAAGTTCAGATAAACCAGTTGATTTTAAAGATGGAAGGGGATCTGTTGATCCTACCCAAAGGCAAAACGCTTTACGTCCCTCTCGTCTTGGCTCTGGATTAGAAAGAGGAATGAGACGGTCCCTGTTTTCCAGGGGTTGTCAATCTAGCATCTGGTATGCCAGTGTGTGAAGAGATCCCCAGAGAAGAGGCTGGCACTTGGGAAACACTGCCCAGAAGAAACGACGTTCTGCATATCAGGAAACTAAAGCCCTGTTGTGCAGTGATTGCCTCTAAGATAAACCTGTTCACTTTAGAGAAGACCCAGGATGTCAAATCCAAGGGGAGGTAAGCAGCAGGGTATCAAGTGGGAGAGGTCACTAGGACAGAGGATGTCAAAGGAGGTAAAATGGCAGGATTTTCTAGTGGAGGTAAGACCTCCATCCTGCAGGGAAGCTCCGTAAGCTCAGGAAGTAAACAACTTGGTGGCTTCAGAAAGTTCCTGAAACTGACCAGAGTCTCCAGGCCTCTTCGATCTCAAGCATATGTAGGGAGTAAGGACTGTTGAAAGACACACTCCGACCAGCTGAGTTGCCTAGAACAGGCTCAGACCAGCTGTCTTGGTTAGTTTCATTGTCAAATGGACACAAGCTAGAATCCGAAAGCCCAAATGAGAAAAGGCCTCCATGAGACTGACCTGTAGGCAAGTCTGGAATTTTCATGACTGGAGAATGATGTGGAAGGGGTGTGTATGAGGGTTGCATAAGAAAGCAGGCTGAGCAAGCCATGAGGAACAGGCCAGTGAGCAGTGTTTTTCCGTGGCTTCATCTTCAGTTCCTGCTTCCAGGTTCTCACCCCGAGTTCCTCCTGGGACCTCCCTTCCTCATGGATTGTAAGTTGTAAGGTGAAGCAAGTTGGTTTTGGTGGGTGTTCTGACAGCAACAGAAACCTAAGGCATCAGCCAAGCCACCTGGAAGAAGCAGGGGTTATCAGAGATGCCTGGAAGAGGCTCAGACAGGTTGAGCCACCTGGAAAGGACACTCTCCAGCCTACTGAGCTGCCTGCAGGCTGCGCAGTGCACTACAGGGTTCTAGCTCTTGGGAATCTGTCACCTGTGCTGGAGTGTCCTTTGGTGATACTGCTGTCTTTGAGTCATTTCTACTTCTATGGGTAGCTCTGTGGAAATAATTCAGATGGGCTAGGCGGTGATGGCACTTGCTTTAATCCCTGCAGTAGAGAAGCAAAGGCAGGTAGATCTCTGAGCTCGAGGCCAGTCTGATCTACAGAGCAAGTTCTAGGGTGACCAGGGCTACACAGAGAAGTGATATCTTGTGAAAAAAGCAACCAAAAACAAACAAAAAGTTTTAGACCATATGCCAAGAGCATAGTATAGAAGATAGGTGGATTTTATTTTCAAAGTAGGGTACTCACATGGGTAAGAATGGGCGGTGACCAAAGAGACTGTTGCGGAGGAACCACTCTCAAAATGGAGAGGGGGCAATAATCAGAGAGACTACTATGCCGATCCACAGTTTAGGGTAGGCTTTGGATTGTTTAGAAGTCCCTAGGAAAGGTGGTTTTCCTGAGGGACAATTTCCTGTTCAGGTGATTGACAGGCCCAGGTGGATTAACTCTTAAGGGATGGGACAATAGTGTGTCTTTATTCTTCACTGGAAGCCTCCGGCTAGATACTAATCTATGATCTTTGTGGCAGTTTCGTTTCAACACAGATCCCATTTTTTTTTTTTTAGATTCGTAATCAATGCCCTGTAGTTTCTGTTTTTGCAGAACATCTCATTTTGAGGAAGGAGTCCATCCTTAGTGTTGTCCAAACCTGCTGATGCCTGACCTTACAGACTGAGTTGTGACATGCTAGCAGGGATTTTCTTTGTTTGTTTTGGTATAGGGTGCCAGACTGGCCTGATATTTGCGATGTAGAGCAAGGTGATCTTGAACTTGGCTCTCTGCTGCTTGAGATCTGGGATTCCAGGCACACACCATTAGGCCTGGTGCTACCAGGAATTTTAGCTGGTACAACTAAACAGCCCTGATTATTTCCATAGTGGTTCTTCCAAGCCTTCTGCAGGCTGGCAGGCTAGTGTGGAAAGTTAGCAGGACTCCTGGGAGAATTGTTGATGCAGAGATGGGGGAAAAGGGTCCATGAGACACCACAACAGACATGAGGGTAGGCCAATGGAGGCTGTCTGGGTGAGCTGACTGAAAGATGAGTTTCCTGTCTCTAAGTTCTCAGATGTGCAGTTTCTGGGAACAAGGGACTGACTGTCTGTTGTGTTGAGGAAGGGCCAGAGGTTGGTGGCAGTAGACAACCCGAGTTTTGGGAGATTGAAAAAAAAGTCTGTAACGCTTGTCTCAACTTTCTCTTCTGTCCCCTCTTGATTGGAATGCTCCATCCAGAGTCATGGATCGAGGAAAGTTTTGGACAGCTCCGAGTAGCTGTGACAGTAGTAATTGCTTGAATGTGGTTTCTAAAGACTTTCCTGGTTACCAGGGGTGGCCTTACAGTGGTCTTCTGGCAAAATGTGCCTAAGAGAAATGGCAAGGGATGTCCCCAAGGCAGTGACAAATACCCATCCTGTGGCTTTGGGACTTGATGTTCAAGTTGTATGGAAGCTAAGGTTCAGGGAAGAAATTAGCCTGGAGTTAGGCTGCCCATAAATACTGTCCCTGTAATTAGATAATGAGAAGAGAATTGTAAAAGCCTCCAATTCAATTTCCTTCATTTAGGATATTCTTATTTAATTAGCCATGACCCCGAGGGATCAGCCTGAGATACTGTCGAAAGTAAGGGGGACAAAAGAAAAAAAAGAGAGAAAAAAATGGGAAAATTATTATAATTATAATTTCTTTCACATAAGCTTTGGGGTTCAAGACACCTTTCCATGGGGTAGGTAGCCAAAGACCTCAGGGGTGGGCTACCCAAATAGAGGATCAAGTGCGAGCATGCCGTGGCTGTGGTAACCACTGCAGACTGAGAATGCTTCAAGAATAGGCAGTGCCTGAAGTGCACATGAAGTGAAGAGAAGCAGACATGTTCAGCTTCATCCTGACTGGTTTCCCTGTGTACAAATATAACTGGATTTCCTGGATTCACAACCCGGGATGCACTTAAGATCAGAAACACACACAGACCTGCAGGGAAGTTGGAGTGTGGCCAGGATGTGATGCTCCTCCAGCGGCAGCTAGGAAGGGGAACTGGGGGTACATGAGCAGCAGCATCCACGTGACAGAGCTGGGAGAGCCATACAGAAAGGCACTGTTTATTACGATGACCTCTCTGGATGTCATGAGAGGAAAAATCTGCTTTAATTGATTATCTCGGAAAGACCCACGGTGCTTTATTTGTTTAATATAGCAGATGCTTTTAATTGATTTTGGTCATCTTATCTCATTTCCTGGGTGATCCAACAGCTGAATGTGAGCAAGGAGAACAGGATGTCATTCCTGAGTAAAGCATTATTCATGTTGTCGGAGAGATGGGGTTTCTAGAAGGCAGAGCTTAAAGCTTCGAGCCACAGTTCTGTTTTACTTTGTTTTGTTTTTTATTTCTTGGCTACTTTAAATGTATGTATGCATTTATTTGTGTATCTATGCATGCATGCATGCATTTTGTGTCTTTATTTGTGTTTGTGGATGTGCACGCATAGACATGCCTTAACACGAACACGGGGACACACACACACACACACACACACACACACACAACAGAGGATAACTTGTATGAGTTGATTCTCTCCCTCCACTATGTGGGTTCTGACTATTAACCTCCAGTTACCAGGCTTGATGGCAAGCGTCTTTACCCACTGAGCCATGGTTTGATATTTTTTGCAGGTAATGTCTTCCTATGTGGGTCTGGAAGACTTGGAACTCACTACATAGCCCAGGTTGGACTTGAACTGTGTGGCAGTCTAGCCTCAGGCTCCCAAGTGCCAAGAGTACAGCAGTGTAACGACACTCAGCTGGAGGCCCGAGTTCTGGAGACCATAATCTTGATCAACTAGAGAGGAAAACCAGTGCATCTGTCCCTCTGTCAGGGACTTCCCTTGTTTAGTCTGGGAAAGCTTTGTGACCAGTTTTGCCAGTATGCTAATAACACGAGAGCGAAGACTAATTTAAGCAGGACAGCCAGTTCTTTCTTTGGAACCGAATAACAAATTCCATTATATCAGCTATTCCATTGTATCATTCTAACAGGAGGCTCCTGAATAATTAACATGATCTAGCTTTTTGCTACTATGTGGCTAGAGCATGAAAGTGAAGACAGTTCATTTTCTCTTTCTTAAACTGGAGGAATGACATATCTGTGCAATTGTGTCAACTACAGCAAAGCCCTACAAGTGGGAGAGACAGACAGAAATGCTTTCTTCTCAGAGACAACTCTTCCTTCACCCACTGCCCTTTTGGCCAGGCTCTCAGAAGTGAGATCGCATGTCTGCTCCCTTACGACTTCATGCGTTGCTCGCTCTCAAAGCGCTGCCCATCTGCAATGGCCGCCGCATCTGTGGTCAGTCTCACCCAGTCCTCTGTCAGGGCCGCCAGCCTCGGTTCCTAGAGCGTGTTCTTAGAAAATGTCTACGGTTATTTTTAATGGAGAATTTTGCAGCCACTAGTCTCCTGTGTTTAAAGAGATTACCACACTTTTCTTGTGTGTATGTGCGTGTGTGTGTGTTATTCAAAGTGTTTGCTCATATTTTTATCTCCAAATCACTAAAAAGTCACACCCAAAAAAGTGACAGGGCTGAGTGTTTGCTTTTCAACAGGTGTTTTCTAGTGTTGCAGACGTGTATCTCATATATCTTATCACATCAACTTAGATTCTACTTATCTTATTACTTGCCAACTTGACTTCCATATCTGTGCTTTTGGGGTAAATTTCAGGTATGGGGTTTTTGGTGTTTATTTTTTCTTATATGCATTTAAAAAGGTTTATATTTGCATTAAATATTTATGTAATAGAAGTAAAATTATGAATCTGTGTGGACAATTGCCTAACCATGTTGGCAGAGAGAGGGGAAGAGGGAGAGGAGGGGGAGGGAGCAAGAGAGGAAAAGGGAGAGGGAGCGAGAGAGAAGGAAAGTGTATCAGTGTCTAAGTGGATTGAAAACGTGAGTATGTAAGTCATAACTAAGAAACTTTTAGGGCAAACAAACAAACAAACAAAACCAAAAAAACCCCGAGAGATCTTTGTTTGCTTAGTGTTTGCTTTTTACCTTTTTGGTAACTGCTGCTCATTGCAAAAATGTAACTTCACTGACCCAAGCCTGGAGACTTTGGAATAGGAAGAGATTTGTCATATAAAGAAAAGCATTTATATGTTGACTATGTTAAAATTAGCAACTTAATATAGAACAAAGCAATTTTAATATATGACAATGGTTTCATTCCCTAGTTAATTGCAGACAGTGGGGGAAGGTGTCAAAAGGCAGCATAGGAATGAGGGAAGGCAAATGGTCACCAATAGCCAAAGAAATACCCAACCTCAAAAATGACTGGGAGATATAAATTCAAACAGCAACCTGACACCATTCACCATTGTACAGTACCACCAGACACCACTGCACAGCCACCAGACACCAGCACGCAGCCACCGGACACCACTGCACAGCCACCGGACACCACTGCACAGCCACCGGACACCATCACACAGCCACCGGACACCAGACACCACTGCACACAGCCNTGCACAGCCAACGGACACCACTGCACAGCCATTGGACACCATCACACAGCTACCAGAACCCCTGGGGAGTTGCGTGGTGATGTGGGTCCTGAGACCTGCATTTGGGTGTTTCTAGCATCTCTTAACCAATGAGCCATCTCTCCAGTTCCTGATTTTTGTAGTTTTAATTAATTAGTTTTTACTTTTGTGTTGTTGAGGATGGAATCCAGGCAAACACTTTCTGATAGAATTATGCCCCTAGCCCTAGTTTGTACATTTAAATAAGCTAAAAAAAAAGTCAAAGACAAATAAGTAATGTTTTGTATCTTGCAAAAATTTTTACAAAGGGGCTGGAGAGACGGCTCAGTGGGAAAGAGCACAAGGTGCTCTTCCAGAGGACTGGGGTTCATCAGTTCCAGCCACTATGTGGCAGCTTACAACCAACCATCTGTAACTCCAAGTTCCAAGGAATTTGATGCCCTATTCTGGATTTGTGGGAACTATGCGCACATAGTGCTCATAATACTGTAGTGATGGCTCGAAAGAAATTGGTCCCCATAGGGAGTGACACTATTAAGAGATGTGGCCTTGCTGGAGTAGGTGTAGCTTTGTTGGAGAAAGGGTGTCACTTTAGGGGGTGGGCTTTGAGGTCTCCTATGCTCAAGCTATATTCTGTGACACACAGCCTCCTTCTGCTGCCTTCAGATCAAGATGTAGAACTCTTGGCTCCTTCTCCAGCACCATGTCTGTCTATATGCCACCATGCCCCACCATGATGATGGTGAACTAAACCTCTGAAACTATAAGCCAGCCCCCAATTAAATGTTTTCCTCTATAAGAGTTGTGGTGGTCGTGGTGTCTCTTCGCAATAATAGAAACCCCAAGACAGTAATAGAAACTCTAACTAAGACACATACATACAGGAAAAACACCCATACACATAACATTAAACATGAAAGAAACTATATGAAATATGAATGCTTCCACCCACAGTAACAGTCAAATCTTATTGGGATGTGACTCTACTCGTCAGTGAGAATATTGCACTCTGACTTCCAAATGGTTTGGGTGCGTGCTGGAGTTTGGGGATCGGTAAGATAAGCATGGATTTACTGTTACCTACAGTCAGTGGCTTCTGATGGTGTCTTAATTTGGTAATTCTCCATCCCAGCTACACACGAAGGTCACCAGCAGCATTTGAATCAGAGCCCTATCCTTATCCTAGAGGTTCTACTAAATTTTGCTTGTGGGACAGTACATATCTGTACCATAAAAACCAAAACCAAAATCACTCCTTGGAAGTGTTACTATTACTGTAGACTTTAATGGATAGGAGCACAATGCATTATATAGAAACCAAAGGCAACTAAGAGTGATGCCAACTACAGTTTAGGGCGATTTGACATTCATCTTTCAGAGATGGTCCACACGATGTCCTGGTACTTGAAGTTCGAAAACCCATGTGGGTTGGATTCAGAGGATTTATCTGGGTTCAGCAATGCCTAGTTCTCTTGTCTGCAGCATACATCATCCTTTCTCGGCCTTGGTTTCTCCAGATGTACAATAGCAACAGACCTGCTTCCCAGGGCCATTCTGTGATGGTGGCAGGGGACCTGGCCTTATTTCAGGACACATTGTAGATGTCTCTACAAGGGAAGATTTTTTACTCTAAACATTGCTAGCACTAATTGAACCGGGAAGAAAAACAATGGAGCCAAGACTGGTTTATTTCAACCTTTTGCATAAATTACTGGTGTTTCTGGGCCAGCGTACACAGGGCCCATGTAAAATAGAAATAGCAAAAGCATAAGAGCCAGGTAGTCAATTATTTTCTCCCTTTCTCCCCACAGAATAATAATTTAAAACATTGAGTGAATGGAACTTACAATAGCATTTAATTTTATGATTTCAGAACATTTCTAAGTGTTTATTATTGTTCTTGTTTGTGTTTTTGTTGTGGTGTGTGTGTGTGTGTGTGTGTGTGTGTGTGTGTGTGTGCAGGTGTTCATATGCCATAGTGTGCACATGGTGATCAGAGGAGGGTTTTGGAGAGCCAGTTCTCACCTTCCTTTGTGGGTGCATCTGGGCATTGAACACAGGCCTCCAGATTTAGACAGCAAATATTTTACTTGCTGAGCCATTTCTCTGGCCCTGATTTCAATTCAGACTTCACTCAGCTAAATTTTCAGAACAGCACCAACAAAATGATCAGTTTCCCCATAACCAGTAGTCATAAACGATAACATGAAATATGAGTAAAATCATGAGAGTACTAACATGGCCTTTATTTCCCGTTTGGGGTTTGGTAAATTTTGTGCTTTATATTGCATTAGAGTTAATTTCTATATGTATCATAATGCTTTCCTGTGTTTGCTGAGAAGATATGTAGCCGTACAGACTTTTTCCACTATGAGAAAAAATGCTTTCCAGCTGCATTGCGTTTCTGGAAATGGAATCAACCGTAACCACTGGCACCAAATATTTAGCAGTCTGGACCCAGGCAGACGGCAGCAGGGAGGTGTCTGAACTGCTCCCAGACTGCCTTTGCCACAGGGCAGATATTAGAATGTGATATTTTTGTGCTCAGAGTAACTGAGCTTGTGGGGAACGCCAACATGAACCGTGTCAAGCCCCAATAAGCATTGCCGTGACCTCTCTTTCCCTAGGATTTGTGGGGAGGGGGTCTTTATCCAAGGGCAGCCAATGCTTGCTTTTCTGCTCTGTGAACAGCCCCCTTCACAGTTTGTTCACATGAAACCTCAGGCCAACCTCTTTTCTCCTAGCTCTGTAGCCACCAGTTCCACTCAGTTGGGGTGTGCTGAAGAAATCAGCTTTGGTGCCATCACGCTAGCTAGTGTTTATAGAACGCCCACCACGTGGCTAACTTTTTATTAGGCCGAGTCTTTAGACACAACTGATGATATAAGTGGCGCCATCTTATTTTCCAGATTAGAGAGCCAAGATAGTTGTCTTGCACACGCATTTCAGCCCGGCGTAAGATGACATCTAGGCAAACCATGGCTTTGATAATTTAAGTCTCAGAAACTCCCCTAGGCTGAGACAAAGCTCAAATGATTTTTTTTCAGGTTTGTGTGGAAAATGCTAAACCAGTCTCCTTTCAAATAAGAAAAGCAGATTGTCATGTAATATTTGAAAGGGAAAGAAATAATTCTAATTTATGCTGCCTAAAATATAATTTATCATTTCTATTAGAGTTTTAAAAATGAAACGATTTGGAACAAATGTGGCTAAAGTATCTTCACTACTGGGTATTTTTCTTGTAGGGTGGATTATAAAGGTAGCTATATATATATACATATATATGATGTATATATATTTATTTGAAATACATATGTTTTTCAAAATTTTTGTGAAATGAAAGACATTTCTATGTATGTTGCAGATGACCCCTTTGTTAATATCCTTGTTTAAACCTATGACATCATTCCTTATCCTACTGTACACTATCATTTCCATGGCAACAAGACAGCAGTGGGTGGGAGCAGCTGCTGGTGCTTGAGATGATAGAAATGCATGGAAAGTTCCATTTTCTTGAACATTATGCAGATTTCTTCAGCATAGAATAAACAGCAAAGAAAGTGTTGCCTTCTTGAGGAGGCGTCTTACTTGGCTTTTGGAATGTGTCCATTTTTCTGACAGTTTTTCTATCTTGCGCTATCTTTCTTGCCTCCATCCCTGCCCACCCCGACCAAAATAAAGTCATTAAAAAACAGCCTGACGTTGCATGTGACTCAGTGGCAGATGTCGGGGTTTGTGCTGGCAGAGAGAGGTCCTGAGCAGAACGCTTGCACAGACTTAATTGCAAAGTGAATTTGACTTGAGTAAACATAAGTTGTCAGAATGTGACTGAAGAGTGAGATGTTTCTTTGAAATGGAGAGTTTTGTACATACATATACATAAACATACATACATACAAACACAGACGAAACACACTGTTGCTGTTTTCTCTCAGGTCTTAATAAAATATTGCTCGCAAACTTAGATACTTAATGTATTTAATAGATGGTCTTAACTCTGAGGAATATGATTTCCTTTCTAGGACATTAGGAAAAGGTTTTGGATACACATTTCCACCATGAACATATTTTCAAAATCAAGTTCTTTAAATTTATTTATGGTTTTATTTTATGTGTATGGGTATTTTGCTTACATATCTGTCTGTGCACCATTTGTGCGCCTGGTGTTTGCAGTGGCCAGAAAAGAGTCACAGTCTCCGGACATGGAGATACCGGTAGCTGTGAACCACAGTGTGGACGCTGGGAATCAAAACTGTGGCCTCTGGAAGGGCAGCCAGTGCTCTTAGCTAATGAATAATCTCTATAGCCCTGAGATATTCTTTTATTAAAAACCAGCTTTTTGTTAATTCCTTGAGAATTTTGTACAATGCATTTTGATCACATTCTCCTCCTTCTCTCCCCCAGACCCATGTCCTCCATCTCGGTAGCTCCATATCCTCTTTCTATTTTAAAGAGACGATCCTTTTGAGAAGGCCATTAGAATTGAATGAATGGCATGTGTGCTTCTTATATCTCTGTGGAGAGCGGAGAGCTGCTGTAAGTATCCCTTCTTTGTGCAGTGTACACACTGTGAGCATTGTTTATCTCATGGGAATAAATACAGACGCAGAAATCATTTCCCTGCAAAGCTGAGGAAGTGTCTGCATCTTCTCACTCTGGGGGCCAAATGCAGTTGTTCTTCCCAGCCAATCACCACTGTTGCTGTGGGCATCGTTCCTGAGATTTCCCCTCTGGGTTCACCTTTGTCACCGTCAATGCTAATAGACTAGAGAACAGTGTGGGAACCGCACAACCCCTCTAGTGCATGCACACCTAGTAGCTATATCCGTGGGAGCAGAGTTTAGGGCTGAACGCACACCCCTCCCCCAAGCCATGACAGTCTTCCACGGCCCGTCTTCAGGCTCCCTGTCTCTGGTACCGCACCTTGATGTGGGAGTTCCATTCGTAAGGCCCAGAACCTCCTTCAATGGCACTCCTGTTTTTGTTCTATTTCGTGAAGGTCGATGACCCACAGATCTCAAGGAGTTCTCCAGACTCTTCTATTAGTCACATGGGCAAGCGCAGAGCCCCCAGCCCAGACCCACAGATTCATTTCTGGGTGCAAGACAGGGTAACCTGAACTTTCAATAGATTCTCTCCAATTATTCCTGCTATTCCTAATGATCACTACCCTTTCAATTTACTTCTTTATTTACTTAAGACAGCATCTAACTATGTATCCCGGGCTGGCCTAAAATTCCCTATGAAAATTAGGCTGGCCTCAAACTCACAGAAACCCATCTGCCCCTGCCTTCCAAGTGCTGGGCTTAAAGGTGTGCATCACCACACCCAGCCCATGGGCAATTGCTTTAGGGAAGCCTGCCTTGGGGGCGGTTGAGAGGCTCAGTGCATGAGCTTGCTTGCTGGCCAGGCTGATGATCGAGCGCTATCTCTGGAACCCACATGGCAGAGAGAGAACATTGACTCCTGCAAGTCATCTTCTCACTTCCACACACCGGACAAACACACACACAAAACAATGCACAAACAAATGTAAAAACTCATACTTTTTTTTAAAGAAGCCTTGCCCATAAGTAATGTGGAGTGTGGTGCTGTCCCTGGTGCTAGGGAAATCTTCAGGTCCCCTCTGCACACAGGGAGTAACACCCACTGTTCCATCTACTGTTTTCTTCATGGCCTCTCTCTTTTTTTAAACCCCTGTATTGAGCCTATCATTGTCCTCCTCATCAACCCTTAATAGACAATGCAAATTGTTACTTGTAGGGTTTTTTTCCCCTTAAAGTCTTGAAGAAGCAGCCTCATCTGTACAACATTGGTAGGAATGGGTGTATGGGTGTGAGGGGAAAGTAAGCTTCGAGTTGTGCGCTTTGTGCTCAAAAGCTGTGCTGCAGGGGATAGCTTTGCCTATGTGAAGACCTCGGGTCTTTCTAGGGCCGGGATGGAGGCGAAAGTACAGCAGCCGAGGCCTTGTATATAAACACTTCCATGTAGCAAACATCGTTATCTCCCTAGTAGTTTCATTCAGGTCCACACAAATCCCAGCTTTCAGTTCTTAAGAATCAACCAAACTGTGCTTAAAATGGCTATCGTGGTTTAAATGAGACTGGCTCCCAAGGGTTCACATGTTTCAGTACTTGGTCCCCTTTGGTAGAGCTATTTGGGAAGGATTAGGTGGTGGCCTTGTTGGAGGTGTGCCACTGGGGGCGGACCTTAAGTTTCAAAAGACCTGCATCATTTCCAGTGTGTTCTCTGCTTCCTGTTTTCAGTTTGAGATGCGAGCTCTCAATTGTTCCTGCTGCTGAACTTCGCCCCACCATCACGGACTGGAACCCTCTGAAACCGTTAAGTCCAGTTAAAGGCTTTCTTTAACGTATAGCTTTGGTCATGGTGCTTTATCACAGCAATGTAGAAGTAACATAAAGATGATGGATATTTGGAGAAACCTCCTTGGAAAGCTTTGAAAAACAATCTACAACCTCCAGGGTATAATTTTGAGCTGGCCCAAAGTAGTCTGGTTTCAACTTAGTGAGCTGACATGCTGGAGGTAACAGTGGAAATTAAAAGGAAAAACCTTCTATTTGCCACTGGCAGGGAGTTCCAAATGATGCCTGTCTCAGGATCACAGAAGAGGAGTAATGTTAACAGTTTCACTGGTTGAGAATGAAGAGAAGTCACGAGAGTTTGGAATCCAGATGAAAGGTGGCAGTCACCTTGATCTTCCTCTAGGACAGGGTGGCCATGGTGTAAGAGTGGTAACTGAGAACCCCCCTGTCCTCGCTGAGCTGTGAAAGTTGACAAGTAGGGACCTTCACCCTTTTGAGTTCCTTGCCTTTTTGTCTGGTATGGAAATCTTCCTGGAGAACCTGGTGGGCTTCACAGGTGCTCAGCAACATTGCTTCTTTCTATAACTGCTTCTCGGCCGTACTGGGCCACACTTGGCAGAGTTTATATCAATGGGGAAAAGGGAAGGAAAAGGGAAATGTCTCTGATAAAGAAGAAGCAGACAAGGCCTGTGAATAAGGCCTGGTTTGAATGGGGGAATGGTCCTAAGAGAGTGCTGGGCTTTGGTAGATTGAGAAAGGCATATGGGAAATTCCAGACAGGAATTTAAGCACAATAAAATGATACTGCTAATCCAATCATTGGCAAATGATTGAATATAGTCTTTCCTTTCAAAACTCCTCAGGATGTGGAGGAGGTGGCTGTTAGCTCCAAATTGCAGATGAGACTCAACAATACTGCCTTCCGTGTGGGATGATGTTACCGGCTGACTATCTCTGCTATGCCTCTGTACAGCTTTTGCACTCAGGAAAAATGAGCAGCCTGAATTAACTGGCCGCTTCATGACTTTTGCCCAGGGTTAGGGTGAGAAGCAGAGCCCTGGAAACAATCAGAGAGGAAGGCAGAGAGTCAGCAGACAGGCCTTTCTGCCCGGGCTGGCTTCTGAAAGCTGTTTTGTCAAGTGAAACTGCATAATGGATCCTGAATACGGACCTCCAAACTCACTTCTAACTGACGAAGCTGAAACCAGATCTTCAGAGGTGAAAGATGCAGGCGTTAGCCCAGGGATAATGGATTTCCAGATGGCTGGTCCAGCTCCATCTCTGCCTCTGCACGGTGATGCTGGCAATCACTGCTTTCTGTCTGTAGTTCATGAGATTCTATGCAGGAAAATGGTACATGCAGATCACCTTCACCCACGGCCTTTTCTAAAGCCACCCACTGCAAAATCATTTCCGGGAGAGCCTCAGATAGGAAATGTTCTGGGAAACCTGAAGTTGAAAGTGTTCCACAGGATCTCTTTGTGGGGGTGGAGAGCACCCACAGCGACGGTTATGAAATGAAGGGGGGAGGGAAACGTGTTTGTGCGTGGTTCTGTACATACAAAGCCTTCACCATCACCAGCCCAAGCATTCTCTCACAGATGTAATTTTAGAAGCAGTGTTGTGAGTGACACCCAGAAAGGTAGGAGGAATATCCTTGATGGAACTGTCATTTTCTCCTGGAGAAAATGGTTATTATCTGCTCTGTTTTATGTAAATGTAGTTTGTCTTTGAGGGCCTTGCGCTCCCTGGTGAATCACCCACTCGTCTGAAAAGAGGAGATGTGTCGGAATCTGCAGAAGCACTGACATCCTAGGATGGTTTCTTTGACATTTGCTTTAAGGAGATTGATCCAACAGAGAATGGTAGCTCCACCTCCTTCCATGTGAGCTGCCTGCGTGCTGTGTGGGGGCTCATAAAGGAGAATGCTGGGATCCTCTGCACAGGGGAACTCCTTCAGCAACTTGTGAGAGTACCTCATGTACTTGCAGAAGAGGTCCTTATGAAACACAGTACCAATGTACAATGCATATGCAATCTGAAAGTTTTAAAAAGAAAATTCCTGAAATAAACAAAAAGCCAGCAAGAGTTCAGAGGGTAAAGGCATTGGCTGCCAAGCCTTTCCTTTCTTTTTTCTTTTTATTTTATGTGTATGGTGTTGTGCCTGAATGTCTATCTGTGTACCACATGCATGCCTGGTGCCGAAAGAGGTCAGAAAAGGGTGTCAGATTCCCTGGGACTAGAGTTACAGATGGTTGTGAACAGCCATGTAGGTGCTGGGAATTGAACCCCAGACCTCTGGAAAAGTGGCCAGTGTTCTTAAGCACTGAGCCATTTCTCCAGCTCCAGTTGTCAAGTCTTTCCATCTGAATTTGTTCCCAGACCCACATGAAGGAAGGACAAAACCGGCTCCTGTAATTTGTCCTTTGACCTCTACGTGTGTGCTATGGCATGAGTGGTACACACAAAATCAATAAACAAATGTATTTAGAAATCCCAAACCTCAGTAAAATGTGCAATAAGTATATATACCAACAAGATATTTTTGATGTATTTCAATGTAGGTGTGTACTTATGTATGTATATGTATTTATGTATGTATATGTACACATGTGTGGGGTGAAGTATGAGTGCACATATATTTGGAGGCCAGAAATTGACACTGGGTACTTCCCTCAATTGCTTTCTACCTTCCTCTTCTGAGTCGAGATCCCTCGCTGAACCTGGGACTCTCTAGTCACCTAGACTGGGTTTTCCCTACTGTGTTTTATGAGAGTGCTGGAAATCTGAACTCAGTTCTTCATGCATGCTTGACAGCCATCTGAAGCCATCTCCCCAACCCCTTATGCCAATAAAAAAATTTAATAAGATAAGTTTCTTGAGTGGTCTGAAGAGTAAATTATTTGAATATCCTCTTCATATCAAAATACAGAACACGACTGTAGAGAAACAAAGCCCTAAGTGGAGGAGGTGACACATTAAGAAGCCAGCTTGGGAGGCAGGACCATCAACAAGGCATCTGGACATAGTATCTGGCACATTGGTGAACTGAGGTCCCAGAGACTCAAGGGTTTTTGCAACTCCATCACTCTTGTGGCAAGACTCAGGATTTGGGGCGGGGCGGGGGGATGTCCAAACTCAAACACTGCTTTTAGATTTTCAAGAGAGAAAAGCTGACAAAATCGCCTGTCACTCCCCTCTCAATATTTGCTGCGCTCCTTGGCAGAGTGACAGCCCTGTTCTAAAATGAGGACAAATTCAAAGTTGTCAGCGATGTGAGCCTCTTGGTTCCATGCTTTCCTCCTGCACAGTTTGCAGTTAGGCCCACCCGAGAGTTTGGGACTATAAAAAGCAATGGTGTTAAAATATTACAAATAACTTTTTAATTGTGTTCTCAATATAATCCAGACATGGAGGAGTTTGAATAGTCATGAAAGTTTTCCTAGCCTCTCTCATTTCATAGCTTTTACTTGTAAATGCCAGGCAAGGGCTCTACCCCGGAGCCACCTGCCAGCCCTTGCAAACAGAATTAAAAACCATCAATTCTTTCAAAATAATGAATAGTCCATGAATGGTAATTTTGTGACATGCTGTGTTCTGATATGTTCTGATATCCTCCAGCTATGAGACAGGACCTACGGTCTCCAAGAACTCAACTCTGCAAGGGAAGTGTGAGTAGAGAAAGTTTATTAGAGGGAAAGCCTTTGGATCAGCACTCATGGGTGCTGAAGGTCAAGGCAGAGACAGGAAGGGTGGGCTGAAGAGGGGAAGGTGCAGCACCGGATGGGATTATAGGGAAGGTCTCTCTGCTGCTCACCTGTTGTCTGAGGTTTCTGTCCTGCCCGGTTCCCGCACTCATTAAGTCCCAAAGAAATCACACAGAGGTCTACACTAATCATAAACTGATTGGCCCATTAGCTCAGGCTTCTTATTACCTCTTATAACTTACATTAGCCCATTATTATTATCTGTGTTAGCCACATGGCTCAGGACCTTTTTCAGTGGTGTAGTCACATCTTCCTTCTTCTGTCTGGACAGGACTGCAGAGGGAGTTTCCCTCTTCCCAGAATTCTCCTGTTCTCATNTTAAGTCCCAAAGAAATCACACAGAGGTCTACACTAATCATAAACTGATTGGCCCATTAGCTCAGGCTTCTTATTACCTCTTATAACTTACATTAGCCCATTATTATTATCTGTGTTAGCCACATGGCTCAGGACCTTTTTCAGTGGTGTAGTCACATCTTCCTTCTTCTGTCTGGACAGGACTGCAGAGGGAGTTTCCCTCTTCCCAGAATTCTCCTGTTCTCATTGACCC
>LOEQ01001988.1:44479-63693 GCA_001685075.1 Bramus lutescens | reverse complement strand
GCAGGGAGCCACTGAGATTTTTTTAAAGTCCCGTAGACACCTCTATGAAACCGTTAGGAAGGTATGAGAAAACATGAGAACATGCGTTCTGAGTGTTTGACATATTTCAATCCACAACTGGAGGGGAAAATTAACAACAACAACAACAACAACAACAACAACAAAAGGATAGGATATTTGCTTGTTTGAGAAATCTAGTCTGTGATGAGGCTGTAATTATGGGAAGCAGCATTCCGGCTCAATACAGCATCCAATTTGCTTTATACATACAAACACCCATTCTGGGTGTGAACTTCCAAGGAAGGCTTTCCCGAAGACTCTGGTAGTTCACACCACTTTTGGACCATAAAAACCTCCCTCCACCATGAGAAGATTTATATTTTTTTAATTGAAAATTTAGGGTCTGGAGAGATGGCCTGCTGAGTAAAGTGCTTGTTGCACAGGTGTGAGAGTCTGTATTTGGATCCTGAATTTGCATAAAAGCTGAGAGTGGCAATGTGTGTCTATGATCCTAGAACTGGCAAGGCCAAGACAGGAAGGTCCTGGAAGCTTACTGACCAACTTAGGGCAGCCTAAATGGCAAGTGTGAGGCCTAGTGAGAGACCCTGTCTCAAAAAATAAGGTAGGGCTGAGCATAGCGGCACATGCCTTTTAATCCCAGGACTCTGGAGGCAAACAGATCTCTGTGAATTCAAGACCAGACAACATGGAAATTTCCAAGTCCCAGGCCATCCAGAGCTAGATAGTGAGACCCTGTCTGAGCAAACAGTAGACAGCAGTAGAGGAAGACTTCTGCTCTCAATCTCTGGCCTCTCTATGTACACACACGGGCAAGGGCATCTGTACAGGTATGTACAAACATACACAAACACACACATATGAGTACACATACACACATGCACATCAGTACACACACAGACGCACACATGCACATCAGTACAACACATCAGTACACACACATCAGTACACACAAACAAACATGCACATCAGTATACACACATGCACATTAGTGCACACACAGATACACACACATGCAGATCAGTACACACACAAAACATGCACATGCACGTCAATACACACACAGACACATACACATGCACATCAGTACACACACAAACACACACATGCACATCAATACATACACACATGCACATCAGTACACACACAAAACATGCACATGCACATCAGTACGCACATGCACATGAGTACTCACATACAAACACACACACACACATACTTAAATTTTTAGCAGAATGTTTTGTGCAAGTCTGTAATGCCAATACTTGGGAAACTGAGGCAGGGAGATCAGAAGTTTGAGGCCAGTCTGGGCATTTAGTGAGACCCTGAATTGGAAAACCAAATTAAAAAAATAAACATTTTTTTCACATTAAAGAGACACGTGTTCATATTAATTTAGAAAATACAGAAAATGTTTGGAAAAGGCATCGATACATCCATCATCCTGAGATGACCACTGCTTGAAATGCAGTATTTCTCCCTTTCTGAAACAGAGGAATCACACGCATGCACATCTACATCTCATTACTGTTCTGAACTTCAATTGATTTACCTATCTGAGGTATTTAAATTGTTTCCAGGGGCTAGAGAGATGGCTCAGCAGTTCAGAGTAGTTGTTGCCAGTATCCACATGGCTTGTTACTCCAGTTCCAGGGGGTTCGATGCCCTCTTCTGACCTCCACAAGCATCAGGCACACATGTGATACACAGACGTATGTGTAGGAAAACACTCACACACATTAAAAAAAAATTAAATTGTTTCCAATTTTGGCAACTGTTAATATTGGTATAATGAACTTTTTTTTGTATATAAGTCCGTGTTGGCTGTTTTTTGTTTGTTTGTTTTGTTTTGTTTTAAGCTTTTAATGATGGAAACAAAAATATACCAAAAGCAAAGCTTCTGGAAAACCCATTTGTTCTTTTCTGTCTCGTACTGTTCCTCAAACTTGACCTTGGCTTCCCACCTTGCCTTGCGTTTCAGGGCTGGGTTCCTAAAGACATCCTTGTTGACAACAGTTTTGTTCAGGGGGATGTCCACAGAGGACCTGTGGGCATCAGGTGATTGTACTTACAAGCTTTCGCAAAGGACTTGATCTTTGATCTCTTGGCGATTTTCTTCTTGCCCATGGCAGCTGTCACTTTTCGGGGATACAGGTCAATTCCAGTTATCAGGCACAGCTATAAGGGCAGTCTGAGGTGCCATCATCAATGTTCTTCACGACGATGACTTTGCATCTGGAGAAGCATCCAGCCAGGACCAACACCACTTTCCTGATTTCACAAATTTGCCCATTTTGACAGCAAGCAGCTGGTTCCCAGCAGAAAGGAAAGGAGGACACTCTGCTAACCTTTCACCTTCGCCAGCTGGTTTGATGTTAACTTGACACAAGATAGAGTCATCGGAGGGATTGAAAAAATGACTCAGTAGCTAGGATTATTGAGCAAGCCTGTAGGGCATTTTCTTAATTAGAGATTGAAGGGGAGCAGCCCATTGTGGGCTGGGTGAGTCAATCGCTGGACAGATCCTGGTTCTATAAGACAGCAGACTGAGGAAGCCATGAGGAACAAGCCAGTAAACAGTACCCCACTATGACCTCTGCATCAGCTCTGGCCTCCAGGTTCCTGCCCTGTTTGAGTTCCTGCTCTGGCTTCCTTTGATGATGAACAGTGTAAGCCAAATAAACCCTTTCCTCTCCAACTTGCTTTTGGTCATGGTGTTTCACTGCAGCAATAGAACCCTAATTAAGACAAAGTCTTCTCAAATTTATGATTATTTCATTGTTCAAAAAGACAATCTCCTGGGAAGTGGTGGTGGCACGCACCTTTAATCCCAGCACTCGGGAGGCAGAGGCAGGCAGATCTCTGTGATTTTGAGGTCAACTTGATCTACTAGAGTTAATATCAGGACAGGCTCCAAAACTACAGAGAAACCCTGTCACAAAAACCAAATATCATCAACAACAAAAATCCAATTTACCTTTCTAAGTAGGAATTAGGAGAGCAGAAGTCTCTCCATCCACTGCCTTACCAGGAAGCAATAGCAGTAACTTCTTGTTTTAATTTGAACACCTATTGCTAATTCCCTGAAATTTGTCTGGTTGTATATGCTTACCTTTTGAGTCACTATTTTTCCTATTAATTTATGCCACCTCTTTATATATCAAGTGATACCCACAAGCACAGGTTTATAGCTGCTGTACTCATAGCAGACAACACATGGACACTTGAATGTTTTTCAGTGATCGAATGAACATTGAAAATGTAGTATACATGCATAGTGGAATATTATGCATTCATTATAAAGAATGAGCATTCTGTCATTTGAAGCAAAATGGGAGTGGAAGACATCTGCTAAGTGAAGTAAGTCAGACATACACATAAAAATACTGCATGTTCTCTTTGGTATGTGAACATTAAGAAAAAAACTGAACTAAATGTATATTAATGGTTACTAGAGACTAAGAAAGTTGGGTAATTGGGGGACTTTAAGCCATAGGTCCTCAGAGATAACAAGCTCCAGTATCCTTTTAAACTTTAAAAAAATTATATATTATTTATTTAATTTATTTCTGTTTTATGAGCATTAGTGTTTTGCCTGTAGGTATGTCTGTGTGAGGGTGTCAGGTCCCCTGAAACTGGAGTTACAGAGAGTTGAGCTGCCACGTGGGTGCTGGGAATTGAGCCTGGGTCCTTTGGAAGAGCAATAGGCTCTCTTAACCACTGAGTCATCTCTCCAGTCCCACAAGTTCCAGTACTAATGATAACTTATTTCATAGTAGGTGATAACTAGAAGAGAGGTTCCAAACACAGAATAATGCTCAGGTGAGCGATGCTACTATCCACCATTATTTAATCAGTGTGCATTATCATTCATATTCTATAAATGAACTGAAACATTACTTTGTCGTGTGACAAAACTTCTCCTGAGGAGACATAGCACACACATCTACTCACTTCAGATAGGCATCATACAAGAGACCCAAGTATGGTTACCACCAAAATCCAACTTGGTGAACCAATGAATTTTATTGGAATTACTGTTGCGAAAATTCATTCAGCCAATAGCCTTTGGGGTACCAGCCCTTAGGGTGTGGTCTGAGAGGCTACGTGTGGACTGATAATAAGTGGGGATAAGAAGCGTGCTCACTCTCTTGAGAGGTTGGAACAGAAGCAAGCTTGTGCTGTTGTTCATAGCTGCCCAGGGCAGAGCTGCAGGACATGGTGGCTTCCACCTGGTCCAGTATACCTGGCCCGGTATTCTGTGAGTCTGTGTTTTCCCTTTGAATCCCAATTCCTTTGTTTCCCCATCATAAAGACAATTTGTAACTCTTGCATTAACTTACAGGAGCAGAAATAACTCAAAGACAGCTGCATCACCAAAGCCCGTGATAGCTCACAAAAACTGGGAAACCTGAAGCACATGGCACAGCCTGCAGGCAGTTCAAAATGTTGGAAAGTGTCATTTACAAGTTTAGATAAACCTCTTCCAGACAGTTTGACTGGTTTCTGTTTCTCCCAGACCGCTGATCTGGTGTCAGAATCTTCTTTGAGGCTTGGCTCCTTTGAGAGGGACTCTCAGCTTTCATTGCTTACTCTGGCAGGGAGGGACCTGGTGGATCTGATCAGTTTCAGGGACTTCCTGAAGCTATTTATTTGAGTTGTTTTCTTTCCTGTTTAAGGAGCCCCATTCCAGGACGGAAGGAATAAATGAATGGATCTTGAAGGGAACTGTTATGCAGCATACACTGTGCTCATAAGTGTTACGCATTTCTCCAACCTACAAGCCTTTCTCCCGATGCAGTAATCCAAATCAAACCAGATCAGACCGAATTAGAAAAGACCCAGGTTTAATGGATGCCAGTGCTCCTGGATGGTCCCCAGGAAAACTCAGTGAGGGAGAAAGAACCAGAACAACCACGGAAAACCGGGAGACCATGTGTTCATTCTCTGGGGGGACAGTTTAAATAGCCTATGGGAGTGGTCTTAACCCTCCCTGGGGAGGGGTCACTGTTTGGCAGGCTTTCTTGGAGGTGGAGTCTGGACTGTGGCCACTCCCAGGGGAGGAGGCTTGGAACTTTCAGCTAAACATTTTATACTCTTTGTATATATGGATGCCAGAGGGCTGGGGTGAAACTCCCAACCAAACAATAATTATCATGGGCATAATTATCATGAGTCAATCAAAAGCTTTACAAATTCAGGGGATGGAAATGTTAACTGCCCGATTTGATGATTACACCCTATAATGTACTGAGTTTGCATACTATATACTATAAATTTCTTCTATTAAAATTATAATTTAAACATTTTTCGTATCTGAAAATTGAGCTTATCATTTGATTCTCGTTTTCTTTAGTACACTTTCTGACAGAGAGATATTTAATATTTAACATTGTGGTATATGCCTCTAATCCCAGCACTTGGAAGACTGAGGCAGAAGGGTTGTGAATTGGAAGCTAAGTTTTTCACCATAGCAAGACACTCTCAAAAAGTTTTTTAAAAAAAGGTTTATGTGGTCAAGCAACTTAAAGCTGTATTTATTAAACTGTCAAATGTGGAAGCTTGTTACACAATTCTTTTGTAAATAAAATAAACTGAAAGCCATTCTTCAGTAAAGACCTTGTGGGTTTCACTCATACTTTAGAAACTGTTCTCTTCCTGGTCCAGTTCACAAAAGAATGCCCTTCTTCTCCCTTGCTCTGCTTCCTAGGGCTCTGTGAATGCTACGTGTAACTACAATCAGCATGTCGCTTTTCCCACCTGCTGCAGTCTACACTCTGCCAGTCCACAGTGCCCAGTAAATCTCCCTCCATGTTGGTTGAACAAAGGAAAGAGCGATCTCTGGGGCTGGAGGGCCCATAACAGGGATGCTTAAGACTGCTGCCTAGATGGTGGCAACATCTTCATCCTGAGGCTGTGGGAGATGGCTTAGAAATGAGAACTGCTCAACACAGATTTCATGGTAGACACTCAACTGCTCGGTACTGGAGCCAGCACAGTGAGGATGCACCTGCCCCTCCACTCATGTGTCCCATTTCCATGGCTTAAACGACATGTCTTCCCTGGTCATTGGTGTGCCCAAACCCAAAGTAAGGGCTGGACTTTCCCAGTGCCTCCATTATGTAGGAGCAGAAGCTAATGAGATGACATGGCACTAATGTGTATATTGCGTGTGTGCTTGTGAGTGTGTGTGTGTATGTGTGTGTATCTGTCTCTGTGTGTGTATGTGTCTGTATATGTGTGTGTTTGTGTGTATATGTATATGTGTATATATGTGTGTATATGTGTGTGTGTATGTGTGTGAAGCTAATGAGATGACACGACACTAATGTGTATATTGCGTGTATGTGTATATGTGTGTGTATCTGTCTCTGTGTGTATGTGTCTGTGTATGTGTGTGTATGTGTGTATACATATGTATGTGTATGTGTGTATATGTATATGTGTATATATGTGTGTGTATGTGTCTGTGTATGTGTGTGTATGTGTGTATACGTATGTATGTGTGTATATGTATATGTGTATATATGTGTGTGTATGTGTCTGTGTATGTGTGTGTATGTGTGTATACGTATGTATGTGTGTATATGTATATGTGTATATATGTGTGTGTATATGTGTATGTGCATATATGTGTGTGTATGTGTGTGTGTACCCACGTGCACGTGAGCACAAGCACACTGGTGTGAGGCACAGGGTGAATGTGGAGATCAGAGGACAATCTGGGGTGCTGTTCCTTGCCTTCCCCATTCCTCTCTTCCTGTTGCTTACTGTGTACTCCAGAACAGCTGGCGTATAAGTTCCCAGGGAGTCTCTGTCTCCCTTTGCATCTTGCCATAGGAATACTGGGGCTACAGACATTGGCTACCACACCCAGCTTTATGTGGCTTCTGAGGACTCTGAACTCAGTTCTCACACTTGTACAGTAAATGCTTTATGCTCTGAGCCATTTCTCCAGCTCTTGATGCCCAATTTTGTACCAGTAAAGGCTTGTTGGAGAGGGGGACACGGGGGTGGATTCTGACTTCTGAAAGGAAGGTGTATTTCTTGAGGAACCAGGACATGCCAATTTCATCTTATTACCAACAATGGCCAGAAAATTGCTGAACGAATCAGAGATGCTCAGTGAATAGCAGGGATTGTAAATGACCTTTTCTTTTGCAAATTGTTATTCTGAACAATTTTGTGTAAAATAAGGCTTTACAAGACTTTTTATCCATTTTCATTTTAAATCTAATGCTTTAAAAAATATTCAAGCTGAGAGTAAATCCAGCTAGAACACTAAATTTCCATAGACTCTATGGGTTGTTATTAGTACCATTTTGAATTCGCATTTCAGCCCATAGTTCCCTTGCAATTTCCTCCCACAATCACAGTGCTGGAAGATTCCTCTTATCTAAAAGCAGCTGCTTCTTCCTGAGATCTACAAAGCAGTTTGTTGCAGTAAATCTTGCCTCTCTTCCTACCTAGCTTTCTTGATTTCAGGCTAGAAACAGAAAATCATCAAATGACTGGGGAAAACTAGGTAACACAGCAGAGCAATTTGACAAGGGACCTTGAAGCTAGAAGGGACCCAGTGACAGGGAGAGAGAGGGTGTTCGTTGAAAGGCACCGACTTGCCTTACTTAGAAGGAGCTGTTAGCCACACAGTAGCTGTGCAAGAAGGAGCTTTAAATGTGTTAACAGCTACTGACTTCTCTGGTTCTTATTTAGAAAAGAAGGAGGAGGAGGAGGAGGAAGAGGAAGAAGAAGAAGAAAAGAAGAAGAAGAAATAAAAGATGAAGGAAAAGAAAAAAGTAAAAGAACAAAAAAGTAAAAAATAAGATGCCAAGACCTAAGAGCCCAATGATACTATTTGAAACTCCCGTTTGTGGGCCAGTCAGAACAAAGGTGCACTGTGGGCAGTGAGGGCAGAGGTGCATTGTGGGCAGTGAGGGCAGAGGTGCACTGTGGACAGTGAGAGCAAAGGTTCAGTGTGTGCAGTGAGGGCAAAGGTGCACTGTGGGCAGTGAGGGCAGAGGTGCCCTGTGTGCCAGTGAGGCAGACAAAGGTGCTAGCAAAAGTCTTGCTGCAAACCTGATGACCTGAGTTCTATCCATGGTGGGAGTAGAGACTGAGTCTTTCTTGCAAGTTGTCTTCTGACTCCACGTCTGCACCATGCACTTATGTGCCCCTCCCACGCACATGCACACGCCACACAAAATAAACAGCATTAAGGTAATAAAATTTACCAGACAGTGGTGGCACATATCTTTAATCCCAGCACTCAGGAGGCAGAGGCAAGTGAATCTCTGTGAGTTCTAGGCCAACCTGGTCCACAGAGTGAATCTCTCAAAGGCCCTATGTATAAGTGGCTTTGTCCAGAACAGCCAAGGTTGTTGCACAGAGAGGCCCTGTCTCAAAAAACTAAAAGCAACAACATCAACCAAAACCAAATAAGCAAACAAACAAAAATCAACCAACCAACCAACCAAACAAACAAACAAAAAACCAGACCAAACCAAAACACCAAAAAAAAAAACCAAAACAAAAAACCCCAAACCTCTGAAACACTTTCTACATTCTGTATTTGCTTCTTTTCATTACATTTTTAGCCTGAAGTATAACTTTTGTAAATTATTTCCCTATTTTTATTGTCATAAAATACAAAGAACATACATTTGACCCATTTGTAAGTACAGACTTTTAGATTTAGTGTTGTTAAGTGAATTTCTATCTAGTCTTTGCTAGATTTTGGGCACTGAGGTTTTCTTGTCAGGGTTTATGCCCGATTCTCAAGGCAGCCGGAGGGCAAAGAAGTTGCTGTTGCTTGGTATTGTCTGAGTGAGTCTGAGGCTCATCACAGTTAAAGCTTTTAGATGCATTGGATTTGGAGTTTTTAAAAGGACGTTGGTGGCAATGGTGTAGCTAACCATGAGACATGGCTTCGTTATCAAACAGGATATTAAGGGCTCTTTTCTGGTATGATAATTCAGACTGAAAGTCTTTGGAAGCCTGGGAATTAAATACTGCTCAGATATGAGAACTGCTTCTCTGGCGGGGTGTTCAAGCCTCGACTGGGTTCCACTTCTGGCTTCTCTGAGATGTCTCCTCAGGACTGCAGCAGAGATCTCTTTACCCTTACACATCTGTCCCTGTCAGTCTGTGGGACTTAAGGAAAGTCACTCTCTTATTCTTCACCATCCTTCCTCCTGCAGATGCTAGTAGCATTTTTCACATTTCCAAAGAATAAAAAGGCATAATGAGGTTTGTGCTAATGGTGTTTAGGTCTGGAGTGCTCCTCAAAGGCCCTACATATAAAGGGGCTTTGTCCAGGGCAGAATAGCACTACTGGGCGGTGCTAGGACCCTTAGGAGAAGTCTAGTGGGAAGTCTTCAGGTCATTGGGAGTTTGTCCTCAGAGGCCAGGGTAGAACTCTTGCCTCGTTCTCTTTCCTTCCAGACCATGACGGAACTATTTTGTCCCCTTCTCCCATGATGCCTCATCACCTAAAAGTCATGCCAATCATGGACTGAAACCTCAAAAACTGAGCCAAACAAAGTGCTTTCTCTTTGGAAGATGCATACTAGAGGCGTTGGTTACATGAAGGACGGCTGAAGAACGCATCCGTGGACAGTGCAAGAAAACTGCATAGCTTCCGTGGTTTATGATGTGAACAAGCCCTGGCTTTGTTCTTACTCTGTGTCTCGTGTGTACCATGAGTCTCAAACATCTTGGGGATGGGTGCGTGCGTAGAATATATGTTGCTACTATAATTAGCCACTGCCTCACAGGAGCATGGTAGCTCTTATTTCTTGTTGTTCACTTGGCAGGAATCCCACCATGCTCCAAGTGGGTGGTATTTGCACAGCGATCTTACCGACTGTGCAATAAAAAGGGGAGCCAGCTCAAGGCTTGGCTAGACTTGTACCTTGTTTCAGCAAAAATAGCTTGGGTGGTAAGGGTTAAGTCCCTTCCTCCCACTTCTGCTGCTTCCTCCTCCTCCTCTTCCCCACTTTCTCTCTAGCCGAGTACTCCACCCAGTCAAGATCATCTTTGAGAAATGTCAATGTGCTTTTTGGCTATCACAATCACAGACACAGCTATTATCTTGACTGGAGATGCTCTTACTGATTGCGGCGGGTAGCCTCTGCCCTTACATCTGTGGTGTTACTGCCAATACAAGGAATTTTGCTATGTACATTTTTTTAAAAATTCAGTTTGTACTTTATAATACCCTGCATTTAAAGAACATGATTACTGCTAATTATCATTTAGGAATTTTTTTTTTGCTTGATTAGAGATTTTAGCTGTGTGTACTTAAGTCTAGTGGGCCTTCATTACATGGTGTACTTTGTAGTGGATACCGGCTTAACTATTAATATATGGAAATTCAGCTTCATCTGCTGTAACTTTTGATGTCAGAAGCATAATCAGTATAATTGGCTTAGAATGTTTTCCCCTTATTTGTATTTCATACTAGCTAATGTCATTAGTGCGCTAACTACTGAGTGGGGGATCTGCATTGTAGAACTGCTTCCTGGGCACATTATTATCATTGATTTTGATGATTCTCATTCCCAGCCACCGCAGGCAAGCCCTCAAGCTGTGCCATGTTGTTCAAAGACCTGCTCCCTTTGTCCCCCATTCAGAGAACAAGGCTTTCTGTGTCTGAAAGCCCATCCTTGCTCTGATAAATGCTGATGTTTTCGGTGGATCTGGGGCTAGCTTGCTTTTCATAGCATAAGGCAGAAGATGGATAGCTCAGGGCCGTGTGTGCCCAGGCTCTGAATGGCTGGAACATGATAGCCACTAGTGTTCACGAGGAGGTTTGTGCCTGGTGTGGGTGACCCTCAGAGACTGGTGCATCTCGGAGCATGGCATTGGGGTTTTGCCTCTTTACAACTCCTGTGTAGCCTTTCTGCCAGGCCACAGCTGTCAAACCTCCCCTCGACCCCTAAGGCTTGCAAGTCTGTCTTTTGTACTTAGAAAACAATGTCTGGACCTACTCAGGGATTGGAACCTAACTTCCTTTTGGGTTTAGATATATTCCAAAACCAACCGTAAAAGGAACCCCACATTAAAGTCTAAATTTGGCTACGGTCAGCCCCAGATTCTGCTAACCCTCTGGCTGGGGGACACATGCTTGGTTTTTGTTGGTGGCGGTCATGAAGCCATTTGTACTTGCATGGAGCTCGAATATTAAGGCTGCAGGGGGAACTTAACAGGGCCTGTTTCTACTGCCTTTTTATGGATGAGGAAGCAGAGGCTACCAGCGGTAAATAACTGGCTGAGGTCACACAGCTGCTGAATGATAGAGTCCCTTCGCCCAAGTAGGGTTCTTTACTTCTTAAGAGGTACCTTGTTCACGGATGTTGTGTTGTGGCAACATATTGGGCACACCAGCTAATCCCTCTATATGTGATTGGGAGCTGTTATGTGCACGCGTAGTTCAATATGGTTTGGAGGCCAAGAGCTTTTGTAAGGGAAATGAGGGCACAAGTGAGAATATAATTAAAAGCATGTATGTGTCTCAACACATACACAAGCTACATGTTAAGGATTGTTAGCAGGGTGACTCTTCCTGAACGTGAATCACCTAAGTCATTAAAAGCCTATGTTGGTTTTCTCTGGAGAACCAGAACCAATAGGATATGGAAAGGTACAGAAAGGGATTGATTGTGAGGGTTGGGTCGTGGAGGCCTAGAAGATCTGCTGTCTGCAGACTGATGCCCCGAAGAAGCTGCTGATGCGAATTCTAGAACAAACCTAAGCATGTGAGGACCAGGGAGCTGACGGTGTCACTGCCAGTCAAAGTCCAAAGACCTGAGAACAAGAGCTCTGGTGTTGGGGACAGCAAAGATGGAAGTCACAGTGGGAGCAAATTCGCCTCCACAGATTGGATGCTGCCACCTGATGTTAGTGACGTCAGCTGTCTTTCCCACACGTATGGATTTAACTATTAACCTCAGCCAGAGGCTCACTCGCAGACACGCAGACACACAACTCAGAAATAATGTGCTGTCAGCAATTGATACATAACTTGACCATCGTGAAGGTCTTTCTGCTCTTTCTCTGATGAGGCCAGTTCTGGGCTGTAGACCTGAGGAAGTGCTGCTGTCTAATCCTGGGAAATGCTCTTGAATCAGTCCGTAACTTGGGCGGGTACTGTGCTTCTCTGTCTGGTTAGAATCCGTGACTTTGAAATGTATTCCTCTTCCTTGAGAGAGCAGAGGAGCGGAACTGGGTAGGAATTTTCTGTTTGAAATTTCTATTATGTATTAGAACCTACCAAGGTGTAATTCCTAATGTATGTCATTATCACAGTGATTCTTAATTATTAAAGGCACTTTGGAATTTTTAACGGAGACGCCTTTAGGGTGAATATTTTAGACTATGTGACACTAGTGGTAATAACCAGCAGTTCTTCTAACAGTTGGTTTAAGTTAATTTGGCTTCATCAAAGGAAGCAAATAAAATTAATCCAGACAATATTTTACCACATATGCCTAGAAACAAGACTCTTAATCCTAAATAATCATTTCCTGCTGTTTCTTCTCTGAGCCAGCCCTCTCCATGTTTGAATTTGTCTGTTCGTGATAGAGGGAAGGGAGCTAATGGTTTTCTTTTCAAGTCATGTGTGAGGTCTGGTTTTCAGATCTGCCTGGCCTGTGCCCCTGGTGTGCCACCTTCCTCTTCAGGTCACTTGAAAATGTCGGGCAAGTGGGTCACCTGGCAGTGAGACAAGCTTGGACACAGCCAGACATGTGGAGCCTGGGCTTTGTCCCAGTTGCCAGGGAACTTTCCAGTTGAGTAGACTTGAACACATCCCATGCTACGTGAGACGAAAAGGACCATGGAAGGATTAGATCAGTGGTGCTAGACTTCTGGATTTCACCACCCAGTGCATTTTCTAGAATTATTTTGGAGACTATCACAGGCTTATCAACATTGATTTCCATGTAGTATCATGAAAAAGTACCAAAAGGCAGCCTTCTGTGAACACAATATACATATGGGGTAGGGTGTAAGAATGCATGGCGTGTGTGTGTGTGTGTGTGTGTGTGTGTGTGTGCATGAGCATGTGTGCTTAATTTAAAAACTCTATGGAAAAACATGCTATACTGACTACTGAACCAAGAGACCTATAGCTCTTAATGCCCCTCCTAGACAGAGCACTGACTTGGATTTAAGTTGTAATCTGCCATGACCCAGGCTGCTTTTCTTCCTGGTTCCTTCTTTGTCTCGTGAGTCTTTTTTGTTTGTTTGTTTGTTTGTTTTTGAGACAGGGTTTCTCTGTGTAGCTTTGGAACCTGTCCTGGAACTTGTTCTGCAGACCAGGCTAGCCTCGAACCCACAGAGACTCACCTTTCTCTGCTTCCTGAATGCTGGGATTAAAGGCCTGCTTCACCACTGCCTGGCATTGACCCATTTTCTTGTCTACCTCTCCTGTTTTCATCCCTGGCTGCTTTCCTTGCCATACTCTTTTTTTTTAAGATTTTATTTATTTATTATGTATACAACATTCTGCATCCATGTATGCCCACACGCCAGAGGAGGGCGCCAGATCACATTACAGATGGTTGTGAGCCACCATGTCCTTGCTGGGAATTGAACTCAGGACCTCTGGAAGAGCAGTCAGTGCTCTTAACCACTGAGCCATCTCTCCAGCCCCCTCCTTGCCATATTCTTCTCCCTAGAAACATCGGTTTCTCTGAAGTCCCAGAACAGCAGAAAGGTGGTCTCTAGGCCCAAAGAACTCTTTTTTTCTCGCTGCTGAAGTGGTGCTCCCAACATCTTATTGAATGTTCTTTTATACAAAAATTTTAAGACATAAGTTAAAATGATGTAATGACATCTGTTTTGAACCAACAAGGCAACCCAGAGGGTAAAGGTACTTGCTGCCAAGACTGATGACCAGAGTTGTTACAGTTAGGAATTACAGTTAGGGCGTCATACCCACGCCACTTTAAATGGGGATATGACCCCTGGTCCTCTTGCCTTGGTATCAAGTGCTTTACCTGCTGAGCCATCTTTTCAGGCCCTGAATGCTTTTCTACTTAGTTATTCTTGCCACGTGAAATCAGAAAACAAAACAAACCCAAAAAACAACGGGGCTGGAGAGATGACTCAGCAGTAAAGAGTGCTGGTTGCTTTTGCAGAGAACCTGGGTTCAATTCCCAGGGTGCGCAGAGCAGCTCACAACTGCCTATAACTCCCATTTGGGGGAATCTGATATCCTCACAGAGACATAACAATGCACAGAAAAAATGCAAATAAATAAAACATAAAAAAGCCTAAAACCAAATAACAATAGCCCTGACCTTTGTCTAATAGAGATGCAGTATGTGTTTTGTCTCCTCCAGTCTATGGGGTGTTCCTCTATCATAGAAGAACAAAGAGCTGAAAACGTCACTGAGTGTGGTAGTTTGAATGCCATTGGCCCCCATAATCTTAGAGGGAGTGGCACTATGAGGAGGTGTGGCTTTGTTGGAGTGGGTATGGCCTTACTGGAAGAAGTGTGTCACTGTAGGGGCAGGCTTTGGAATTTCCTAGGCTCAAGATACTGCCCAATGTCTTGGTCAACTTCCTGTTGCCTGCAAGATGTAGAACTCCCAGCTATTCCTCCAGCACCACATCCACCTGCATGACACCGTGCTTCCCACCATGATAATAATGGACTGAACTGTGAGCAAGTCCCCTCAATTAAATGTTTTACTTTACAAGAGTTGCTGTGGTCATGGTGTCTCTTCAAAGCAGTAGAAAATCATAACTAAGACAGGCACATTCAAATCCCATCACAGTGGGGGACAGGCCTTCCCCATGTGACTCTCGGCAGGGACACAGACACTCGGCGCATAGCAGATGTGAAAAATGTATAAAAGAGCTATAGATAAGGATTCATTTCACAAGTGAGAGCAGGCTCAGAAGTTCAAACACTTGTTGGGAAAGCCACAGCTTGGACACTCGGAAATTACAGCTTGAACCCTGACCTACAATGTGCTGTGGGTCCAGGAAGAGCCAGTCTAGCGTATGAAGACTACATGTTTGCTAGGGAATTCACTACCTCATCCTTCAGTTCTAGCTAACTTTCCACTCTTTAGACATGCATAATCCTTCACCCCGTTCTTCTCCACTCAAAACTCAATGGCTTAAATGTAAACTTCATCTAAAAACATTTTCTCAGAATAATGCTCGATTGAACACCTGGGTGCTGAGGCCCAGTTAGACTGACATAAAACCAAATAGTTATCACAGGTGGATTTTATTTTAACAGTGATACTGTATTTCACTTTTGATGCTCTTTTGATAACAGAAATATCCCTACCATGGTAAGAAGTCTGTAAGACCATCTTGAAATTATATTTCCTGATAACCTAATTTATTTATTTTATAGGGGGTGTTTAGCCACAATTTTGAATCCTATATCATGGTAGAGGATAATAAGCCATTTTATTTAATTTGTACTGGGGCAGATCATATAACTTAAAAAAGTTTCGAAAGTTTTACCACTGTATTCCATTAGTACCACAAATGTGCTCATGTGGTCCTTGGTACGTTCAGACCCTTCACTTCAGAGGTGATGTGGGGGCGTGGTCATTAGGGAAGACCTTAGCATCCTGGGTTTTTCTGAAAAAATTTTGTAGAAACCAGTGATTTGTCTGAAGGATGTCAGCTTTTAAATGAGATCTCGGAATAAATGTTGTTCTTGATTATTTAGGAGAACATTTATATAAAGGGAACAAAGGCAATATCCATACGGGTGAATTTTAATCCTACACTGCATGTACAGAAAGACTAGCATGTGGTTCGGGGGATTTCACAGGGCTCCCCCGTACAACCCCTTCCTTTACCTGTCAGGAGGAAAACGGTGGCGAGATGGAGGGATGGAAGAAGACGTCATTTCTCTGGAGGAAGTAGGGTGGAAAAAAAGAACCCCTTCTTGATAGCTCCTCGCTCGGTCTCATCACCAGCCTATTAACAGCACTGAGTGATAGCCACATGTGCTTGGGAAACTGAACGTTCTGATATCAAATAAAAAGTCAGTCTTTCCATTGCTCTGGCCATCTTTTGAAAGGTGAGCAGCCACACATGGCTAGAGTTTGCACACTAAGCAGCAGAGATCCAGAGCATTCCATCATTACAGAAAGTCTTACTGGTCCATGCTCTCCTCAAAGAATCTGCTGTTGTGCCTGTCACAGGATGTGTCACGCCTTTGCGTGTGTATCCCTTGCCTTCTGGGGATGAATTATAAGACAACATGCAACTTTAAAGCCAGTTGGTCTCTCTATCCAGGACTTTTCTCACCTAGAGTGGATCAGAAGAAGCCTGGACCTCAGGGGCATGCTCTTGCCTCACGGAAGCAGAGTAGTGAAGTATTCTTCTGGATCCCTCCATGGATCAGAGGTGCCACTGACATTTGGCTCCATTCAATCTATAAACATCTAACAAGTTCCAGATGTATAAGTAGTAGATTTAAGGTCCTGTCAATACGGACACCAAGGTCTGAAATGAAACACTTGGTGTTCGATTTGGCTAAAATGTTAAATTCACAATTTATTGGCTCAATAAAACATGAATGCTAAGAGCCAATTTTCAGGTTGGAGCCTCTGCATGTGCGTATGTGCGTAAAACATATGGACAGGTTTCTCAAGACAAAGTTAACAGTATTAAAAAAAAACAGTGTTCAAAATAGGGCTTCAGAAGGCAGAATCGTTTATAATGGACCCAAAAGGTTATTCATGGTATACACGTAGGTACACAAAACTTTTTCCTGTGTTAGATGATAAAACAAAGTTGCTGAAAAGGTGCAGTATCTGTGAAGAGTGAAGAGAGACAGTGGAGGAAATTGAAGCTGTCAGAAACGTGGGCTTTCCCAGGGGCCGTGATTCTGCCGTCCAGTGTTTCCTTCTGGCATGGGGCATTAAAATTCACTGTTAAAAAGGACCAGCCTTGGTGGAAGGTGAAACCCCTCCAGCCCTGGAGCTGTGGAGGGAGATGAGCAGACAATCACAGTCCTAGTGAATGCTTGGCTCGAGGTAAGGGTGACAGTCAAGACCGAGNAATGACATTTCCCTCTGACAACAGTCTCCTGTCCTGTTTCTGACGTGGAAATGAGGAGGTTGAGGAGATACACTCTCCACTCTTCTTCCCACGAAACTTAATGAAACCTGTGTCTCCTAGACAAAAGAAACAGAGCCTGAAGAAGTGAAGTGGAAGAAGCTGGGCAACCATAACACCATCCAGTGTTCAACATAGGAATGAAGATGGACGTTCCAACGAATATGTGCTCTATTTAGCCCAAAGACCAGGAAAAGGGCAGATAAGGACATTAGAAAACAACCTCCTCTCTCTAGCCAACCACAGAAGAGCTATGGCGCTTCCTGCACTTGGGCCCACAAAGGTGGATGGAGCCAAGATGTTCCCCTTTCCAGAGCATGTACCCAGGCACCAAGTACAGATCCTGGACTGTTGTCCCGACTCAGCCCCGCATCCACTTCCAGAGTCAAAGACCGTGTGGGGAGCCTGAATTTCTACCTCTCCCCACTTAGATGAGGCCCCGTTGTCAAGAGAGATCTGGAGGATGTTTGTCATGACCACTGTCAACAGTGGTTACCAGACCGCTTCTGTCTCCTGAGTTCTGAGCAGGAGCAAAGCACCATAGCCAACCTTCCCAGCAGCAGGTCTCAGGGAAGCCAAATAGCGTGGAGGTCTCACACCAGCCTAGCTGCTGTGACCCTTTGGAGTGCTGAGGGTTGAGGAAGAAACAGGATGAGAGGGAAGGACACCGAGAGGAATGTTTGTGAGAGAAGAAAGGTCACATATTGATTGTGTCCATATCTTAGTCGTGATACTCTGCTATATAAGTTTACTATAAGCTTCGAGTAAAACCACATTTAAAAAAAAGCATGGGGGTCATTGTACCATTTCTTATAACTGCATTTACAAATGTAACTATCTCAAAATATTTTGCTAAAAGTGGTAAATCATACGCTTTCTAAGATAAGTAACTTTGTAAATTATAATCTAATATCTGATTTTTAATACCTTCCCCACCTCTAGTATAAAATTCAGTAAAATACAATATTCTCTGTTAGAAAATCATATTGGACAGTGGAGGACAATTTAATTCTAAAGCACTTTGCATGTGCTTACCATGTTTGTATGTTTCCTTTAACATTTGGATCCTTTGGAGACAAGTGTCTTTTACTAGTTATCACTATGACGCCTCTTTTCCCACACCCACCCCTGGCACGGACACCACCCACGTCTAGGACAGCTGTCAGGACAGACCGTTATGCATACTATTGCATTTTGTGACTATAACAAAATAACACCATTATTTTGTCATTGGCAAAATAACACCTGTTCCTTTAAATCAGTGTTTCTCATGTAGGAGGACCGTGTGAGCATAAGAGAGACACAGATGTGTTCGTCTGTATCAAGAAGGTAAGAATTATTTATTTGGAAATGAACATTTTTCTTTTCCTGATCTCCTGGATCTGCCTGGAACCAATCTACATGCTGCACTTGGAAAAACAATGACGGGCCATAGCAATTGTTTTTCCATGGCTCTGGCAACTGGATGTGAGACCTGGAGGCAGAGAGATGTTCGCTGCAAGAGCATCTGCTTTATTGAAAATGCATTTGAAGGCTTTACTGACAGGACTGCCCCAGAGTCAAGCGCAATTAAGACAGCAAACTCTCACTTCATAGTACTCGAAATCTGCCATAAACATCATAGCTTTGGGATCGGGACGCTAACCCCACCATCCTCAAAGCTGAATGCCTTTGTGGGCAGAGAATGGGTAAAATTGACATCTTTTGAAGAGAAAAAAATTTTAAACTATCTTCAAAGACACAAGATATAACAGCCCTTTCTCAACACGGCTATGGGATGCATTGATGTAAATACATAGAAGAATGGCTATTAAATTTCCATTCTACTTCATGCACATGGGTTTAATATTAATAATTAAGGAAGGAGAGCTGGCAAAACACATGTAAAACATAGCCAAACCCCAAATGCTTGTAAAATAACTCAAGATTTTTCTAAAAACATAGACCACTACTGGGTTTGCCCATCCCTGGTGACAAGAAACTGAGAAACTGAAACTAACTCCATTGAACTTTCCTCTTTGTCCCAGCAGATGCTGTAGTCCCTGGCTGCCAAGGAGCCAGTGGGTTGGCCTTTGGTGCCAAGAATAAAGCGTGGG
>LOEQ01001988.1:32873-44450 GCA_001685075.1 Bramus lutescens | reverse complement strand
GCACTCGGGTCCACAGGGTAGAACTGTCTGCCCGCCACCCCCAACCAGATGACAGATTCTAATTTTCTTAACCTCATTCTCAAAGGCAATCATCTCACACTTTGGGGTTGCAATAAATTGTCGCTGATCCCAAAGGATCTTAGGTTTGTCTCTGTCCGATCTTGGAGTCTGTTGGATGGTGTGACAAGGCCTAATGTAATTGTGTGATAAGACTGATGCCCGCTGCTGTTATGGAACCGACAGAGGAAGGCAGGAAAGTGAACTGGAGCCAACCTTGGTTAGTTGAGAATGCAGAGGGTATGATGTTGGCAGGGAGTCCCTGCCAATTCCTGACCATATCTGTTTGG
Source organism: Bramus lutescens (assembly GCA_001685075.1). Taxonomy (NCBI): domain Eukaryota; kingdom Metazoa; phylum Chordata; class Mammalia; order Rodentia; family Cricetidae; genus Bramus; species Bramus lutescens. The sequence goes on along the minus strand of LOEQ01001988.1, from coordinate 44,103 downwards.
CAGTTTTGTACAGCTGAAGTTTAGTGATAGGAAATAGGAACACAAAATTTATAAAATACCTTCATCCGGATTTCCTATTATGGAATAATCTGAAATGTCCTCCAGAGGTCCCTGTTTGATTGAATGCTAGTCCCCCAGCTGAGGGTACTGTTTTGGGAAGCTGTAAACCTTTAGGAGCTGAAAAGTAACTGTTACACCCAGCCTCTTCTTCCTGCAGCTTTCTCCTCTTCCTGGCCCACCACCCTGTGAACTGCCTAGCCACACACTACTACTGCAAGAAAATCTGTGTCTCCACCACTATAAAGAACTGAAACCCTTTGAAACTGTGAGCCAAAATAACTATTTTATCCCTTAAGTTGTTTCTGTCAAGTATTTCGGTCACAGTAACACAAAAGGAACTCTGACGCCATCTAATCTTCATGGGAACAGATATTGCCGTCCTCCAGATGAAGAAACCGTGACTCAGCACGAGGACAGAGAAGGGCGGTGCCCAAGTCAATAGTGGGTAAGCTGGGGCTTAAATCTAGCATTCCAAACCCAGCGCTCTGCCCATTTGCTGTTGCTTCGGTGAGATGGCATCATAACCCAGAGGGGAAGGCTCCGCAGCTGATAGGATGTTGCGGTATACATTCAGTGCTGAAACACATACGGACACGGTCATGAAAGAACACATGCGCTCTCAGAGCTCCGCTGCTCTGATTCAAACTGCTAAGCCGGGAGCTCGCTGTCACCTTCCACTCACTTGAAGTTTCTCTTATAGATGGCATGCACCACAGCATCTCTATGTGGCTATCCTAATTTACAGAGCTCACAAGTACATAGAGCTATCAAGTGCCATCTCTGAAAACATGTCTCAAACCATAGAACCTCACTAACACATGTCTGTTTACTCGCAAAACAGGAATAAATGCCTGAAGGCTGAAAAACCGTGTTCAGTGTTTTCTGTAAGTAAAAGATATCTAGTCTTTGAATTCAAACTTGGACAGGTTAACTAAGTTGTTAGTATATGTGAGTGAGTATGTGTTCTATTCTGGTTCAAATACAAGTCTATAGGTTTCTAAAGTGCTTTGTTTTATACTAACAGAAGAAACCAATTGCCTGCTAGCTGTTTGAGTAAGAAGCCAAACCAACTGGATCTGCTGATACAAAAAATGTACAATCTATTAAAAAAATGGGTTTTGCTCTTCGCTCTTACATATTTTGGAATCATTTTATTGAAACTCTAAAGCCAAATGTTGAAAACCAACCAGACCTACAGTTACTGTAAATTCTGAGCCAAACAAAAGTATTCAAATCAGCAAAACTCAAAGATAGCAAGCTCTGTGTCACGGCCACTCATAAAGGAAATATCTAATTGAGGTGCTGGCTTACAGTTTCAGAGGTTCAGTCCGTTATCACCATGGCAGTTGGCATGGCAGAATGCAGGCAGACTTGGTGCTGGAGCTGACCAAGACACCCATAGTGTGCCTGACACATAGGAGGCACTGGTGACCATGGGTGTCTCAGTCTTTGCCATAGTGTGAGCCAGCACCTCTTGCAGATTGAGTCCTCCCCTCACTTGCTGTTTGTCCCAGTCTGGTGGCTTCCCATCCCTTCTCTACTATTCAGATTCTTGCCACCCTACTTAGCTGGCTCATATCCTGTTTGCACAGTACAGCTTTTCTAGATGATTCCAATAGAAAATGAACCTTCCCCCTTTTCAAACTCTAGTCTATTCAAAATATATGCCATTAATGTTTAACACTTTTGCAGACATTCCTATGGTGGCTGTCTCTAACAGTAGCCACCATGAAGAGATATGTACTAGGCCCCAGGAAGAAAACAAGCACTTAGCACATACAGTCGGGCTTAATTCCCAAGAGACTCTTAACTGCAGGCATTAATATGCACACTTTTCGTTTTCCGAGCCAAAGATCCAGCATGTATGATTGTGCTCTGGCAGAAATGAGATTTAAAAGACTCCCTGATGTCTTTCCCCCTCGGCATTCTGGAGTTTCCTTTTTTCTTACTAATCTTCTACTATTAAAGTTAGTCATGAGTTTGTTTGTTTGTTTGTTTGTTTGTTTGTTGGCCTAAGAGAAAACAGGGATGCTTGGAATACAAGGCTTTGGTATGTACCCTGGCTTAGAATTTCCTTTCCCAGTCTCCTTGGCATCAGAAGAGTAAATTCATATCAAAGTGACCTGAGGAGACATCTATGTGAGCTTAGGGAGAAAGACTATCTTACCAAGGGTCCCATGAGCAGGAACTCAGATCTTCTTTGTCTTTCTTTTGAGGCCACAAGCAGGGCTTTGCCACAGAAACCATTTTACTGCCAGAGAAGGCTGGCACCTCCTGAGAATGGCTGATGGGATTAGAGGAAGATTCAGCATCCCTATTGCTGCTGAGCCTCAGAGCAACCCTTGGCTTGCACACTTCTTAGATTCGTGTGTGTGTGTGTGTGTGTGTATGCGTGTGAGTGTGTGAGAGTGTGAGAGTGTGAGTGTGTGTGAGTGAGTGTGTGTGAGTGTGAGTGTGTATGTGTGTGTGTGTGTGTGTAGGGGGAAGACAGATCCTCCAGAGTTCAAGCCTGTGATGATTTGTTATTACAGCTAACTGCATTCCAGCATCTCCAGGTGCATCCTGCATGTCAGCTTCCACTCTTTGAGTCCCCAGTGAGGTGATAATCTTGAGAACTAGACTTTCTTTGAGAAACAGATGGATATGTGGTTCCGGTTTCTCCTTGCTCCAACTAGCCTCAGCACATAATCGGGTGGAGAAGAAAGCAGAGGGAAGCTGTTCGCCTAGGCTGTGGGTCACCAGGGAGGTTAAGCCTTTCTTCTGCTAGCTGGAGAAAGGAAGGCGGTTCCATCCCAAGAGATATCCCCACATTGGAGATTGGAGGAAAGAAAGCAGCCAAAGGCCAGGGAATAGAAACCCCTCTGACAGAGGCATCTTTCTGCTGGCATGGGAAAGTGGCTATTGGGTCCTATCTGCCCAAGGTTTACAACAGCTGTGGTGGGTATATAGGGAATAGATTGGGTTACACACCACTGGAGATTGGGAAAGGGCTGGGTCCCTGCTGTTTTCTATGCATGCACTGATCAGGTCACATCTCAGAGAAACTGGGGTGCTGTGAGGAAGTAGAAACGATTCTGAGAAGGCTGTCAACAAATGTCTCTACACCAGAGCTGTCCCCACCCTGTGATGCTGTGATCTGGGAACTGAGAACGGGTGTTCAGACATAAAAACCTGACAAAAGGATTTTTAAAAAGATTTATTTGGTTTCATGTGATGTGATTCTGAGTGCTTTCCTGCATACATGCATGTGTAGCATTGTGTGCCTGGTGCCTGCAGAGGCCAGAGAGGATGTTGAATTACTTAGAACTGTAGTTACAGATGACTGGTGAGCCACCATTGGTATTGGGAACCAAACCCAGGTCCTCAGCAAGAACAGCAAGTGCTATTAACCACTCAGCCATTTCTCACCCATCAAAAGCAATTTTGTTTTGGTTTGGTTTGTTCCTTGAACCTAATACTGAAGAATTTGGGCTGGCATTATATAAATTTTTTCATATAATGTCCTCATAAATTAACTTTTACTGTACTTATTATAGTCTGGGAAGATTTTGTTTTCTTATCTTACAAACTAATGTGGGTGGGTGAGAGTGTCACACCCCTTTAATCCCAGAAGTTGGGAGGCAGAGGCAGGCGGATCTCTGAGTTCGAGGCCAGCCTGGTCTACAGAGTGAGTTCCAGGACACCCAGAGCTATTACACAGAGAAACCCTGTGTCAAAAACCCAAAACTAACTAAATAAATAAAAATTAATGTGTAATTTACATGGAGTAAAACCACTTCTCAGGGCAAGCTTAAGATGTGTGTATATTTTATTGCCTATATTCCTGTGGAAACATAGGAGGATTTCACCATTCCCGCAGAACTTCCCTGACACTCTGCTGTCAGCTCCCCTTGACGCCTTGTGTGACTGACAAGCCTAATCTCTTCTCAGTCCTGCATCTAGGTTTGCAAGACCATTATAGAGAACGGTCATTCATAACTATGGAGCCTGGCTGCTGCTTGGCACGATCCATGGGAGAGTCTCCATTCTTTGTGTGTTCCCGTTTATTACTGAATAGTACTGCAAAGATTACCATACTTTATTTTCATCAGTTTCCCTGCTGAGGCACATTTGGTTAATTTCCAGTCTGGGACAGTTATGCATAAAACTGTTTCCAACATTTGTGTTTACTGTTGTGTGTGGCTGTGTGTATGTATGTATGTGATCATAAGCTTTTATCTCATCCAAGTAAATATCCTAGGATTGGGTTGGTGGATCACGAGGCAAATCTTGGTTTACATTAAGAGAAACTGAAAAGCTGCTCGTGAAATGGCTGTACCGTCTCACATTCATTCCAACTGGCAATGTACCAGACCTCCAGTTGCTCCCTATCCTTGCCAGTTGCAGGTATGACTGGTATAAAAAATGTTCAGCCTTTGAAAGAGGTGCGTAGTAGCGTGCAGCTCAGCTTTTAACTCACTTCTAGCTTGCAGATGACTGTGGTTCATCCTGCATTAGTATGATGAGCAGCATTCCAAGTGGCCACTTGCCACCTGTGCATCATAAAGATGGCAAGATGTCTGTTCAGTCTTTTGCCAAATGTATAAAACAAAGACACAAACAAGCTTGCTTCCTATCATTCAACTGTGAGCATCTTCTGTGGGTTCTGGATAGGAGTCCTTTATCCGATATGTACTTTGCAAATATTTTCTCCTGATCTCTCTTGTCTTCTTATTCTTTAGAGGGAGAAGTACTTAGGACTGGTAAACTTGTGTCTATTATTTCTTCTTTTAGGCATCTTATTTTGGGTAAAATAGTGGGCCTTACAGAACTGTTTTGGTTTAGATTTTGTATTTAGGTTTATAATGCATGTTGTGTTAAGTTTTGTAAAGGATAGAAAGCATGAAAGCTTTTTTTAGAGTGTGGTTATCCGATAGTTTGAGCACTATTTGCTGCGTGTCTCTGTGACCTGTGAGTGATTTAAAATCAGCAACAAACCAACTGGTCCTTCGGCAAGCACAGCCTGAGGGGTGTCAACATTTCCAACAACTTCATTAACTGCCCCCTGCCTGGGTTCTGATCTCAGCTCGTGGCCAAGATGCTCAAATGTGCTTCCCGTGAGCCAGAGCTGCTCACCTTCCACTGGGCCTGCTCTCAGGCTGGACTAACAAAGCAGAAATGATCTCATCTCTGATTAATCAAAGCACAGCTTCTTAGCTCTTTCTATTCGGCACAAAAAAAGGCATCCTTAGAAATCTGATACAAGGCTGCCTTTCTTTCGTTTTTTTCTTCCCACCCCCTCAATCTTTGAACAATCAAACTTGTAATTTTTCTTTCCAATATGTTACAAATCTCCCTGTCTGCTGGAAACATTGGGTAAAGATTCCCGCTCTCCCCTCTTTTTATTACGCATTGCTCTATTCCGAATAGTTGGAAACAGCTGAATTTTTTTTCATTAATCTATGGGAAACTTGGAAATTGCCAAAGGCTGGCGAGCGGCTCAAATGTATGTGTGAAATGCGACATCAGATTCCAGAAGAGAAAGGATTGCAGCTCACATGGCACTGGTTAGCAGACTCCTGCAGAGGGGTATTTGGCAGTAGGGGGTATCTTGTTTATCGGAGTGGTCATGCTTACACTTCTGGAAGAGAAACGAGGGCCCCATCTCTTGTGTTGGCACCTGAATAATTAGGCTGGCCCTCATATTGGCCTGAGAATTGCTAACCCAGGTTGACATGGTAACCTAGTATGGGTGGGAATGGTGTGCCTGTCGCTAGAAAGTGCATTTTATCACAGGGAGGATAATCAGTTATTCTTGGCAAGGCTGTGTGTCCTGGCATTAAGGCTGACTCGAAGGAAGACAGGCGCAGCTCTGTCTCTGTCTCTCTTCTGGTAGGGTGGTAGGCTCTGTGGATTAGTCATCTTGTGTTCTGCTGCTGGAGGAGGGTGAGATGTGTTGGTCTGAGCCTCTATTGCTCTGTTGAGTGGTCCAGAAACTCAAGAATGTGGTTGTCTAATTAATCTAAGCCCATTCCCTAAAACAAAAAGATGTTACATAATTGGTGTAAAATGTAGGCGATCCCCTTTCTGATCTACAGGAGGGCTAATGGAATAAGCCTGAGAAACCTGAAACCACCTGCCACTTGAGGGGCACACTATCTCCCAGGCTGTGTTTGAACTCTATCAGGCTCAATACGTCCCTGTTCTTACCTTAAGAATTCTTTAATACAGCAGGGAATTGCATTTGGTCCTGGAGCCTACAGGTATGTGGAGGGACAAGAGAGCTCTTCTTCTCTTCTGTAGGCTTCACTTCCCCCTCGCTCACACAACACCCCTTCTTTTCTTTCGCACTATGTGGCTGCCCCAAGCTCAAGGCTCTAGAACAAGCATCTAACCAAGGAGCCTCTGAGCCCTGCCTGCCTTTCTGAGAACAGTTTCCTGGCCTGGTCCTGTCTTCACTTGGATGCTCATTCCTCATTTGATCCACATGGCTCGCAGCCAGTGTTGTGGGGTTTGCGGTGTGATCAAGGGTGGTAGGATGGTCATACTCTCAAGAGGAACGTGGCAGGACAAGCAAGCTGTCCAGCAAGACCACTAGACAGGCTGCCCTGTGCATACCAGAATTGTGAGTATAAAATGGACGGAATGCTATGTGACATGAACACTAAACCCTATTTAGAAAGAAACACAAGTCCCCATATCTTCCCTGTCTACCTGGGGCTAGGCTAGACTGGGAGCATCTGGAGAGGTCTGTGCAGCTGCACCAGGCAACCTCGGAAATCTGGGGAGCTGAGCCAGTCTCCTTCTCTGTTGACTTTGCAGTGACCCACACAGCTGAACAAATCGAATTATTCTGTACACCAGCTCAGCATGGCTACAGTGTCCCCGGAGACTCCCAGGGATGCTTATTGCTCCATTCAAATGGTGAAATCGCAGCTAGAGGGGTGCTTGCAATATGGCATGAGCCTTCCGCAAACTGTCCAGGGAAGTCTCCACATGGAGAAAGGAATGGTGACGGACCTGAGAAAGTTGTTTCATAATGTAGGATTAATAAATGGGTAGAATCAGACTCATCACGCACTTGTGTTTCCACACATTAGCTTCTCCGTTCCTTCCTTCCCTCCCACTTGTCTTTTCTCACTGTTCTGAGTTCTGATTGTACGTTTGACAAGTATTCCTCTGCCTGTCCTCTGTAAGTGTCCCTATTAATCAGTCCATCTGTCTGTTCACACGGGCCACTGCACTACCCAAGAACTAAGTTCAATTCGGTCACCTTTGTCAAGAGACGCAGTAGGGACAAGCCTTAGTCCATCTCTGAGGCCAGATCTTTTACTGAGGCACAGAAGCTTCATTGGGAAGGAGAGGCTGTTGTGGGGCAGGAAGAGAAGTCAGAGGTCAAAGACTGGGCCGTGTGCACATGAGAAACAGCAAGTGGTGGGCTTCAGAGAGTCAGCAGAATGGGAGAGAGGAGGTAGGTAAGGAGGAGGGGAGGGGAGGAGGAGGAGAGGAGCAGGGAGAGGAGGGAGAGAGGGGGAAGAAGGAGGAGGGAGAGGAGGGAGAGAGGGGAAGGAGGAGGACCCTCTCCTCCCTCTCTCCCCCTTCTTCCTCCTCCCTCTCCTCCCTCAGAGGGGGAAGGAGGAAGGAGAGAGGGGGAAGAAGGAGGAGGGAGAGGAGGGAGAGAGGGGGAAGAAGGAGGAGAGAGAGGAGGGAGAGAGGGGGAAGAAGGAGGAGGTTGTTAGGAGGAGATGATGGGCAGAACTGGGGCTCACTGAGAGAGAAGAGCTGAGAAGGGCCGTTCAGCCCCTGCATGGGGATCTCTGAATCTCCAATGCAGGCTCTGCCCTACAGTCCCATTGCTGCTTTTATCCCAGCACCAAGCAAGGGACTTGGAGAAGCTTGAGAAGGGAGAGGAAGACAGAGGAAGGGGCAATTTTAGCTTCCTCCCAATCTCCCAAGGAACTCTGCAGGCAAGTAAGTTAGACCTTTGAAGGAAGACTGCTCTAGAATAGAGTCTCCTGGATAAGACAGAACTGTTGCACCCATGGGAGCTCTCAACAGTAGGGCTGTACATACAAGACCACATCCGTCAACATTCCCGTATGGGTGGGGAAAGGGCTTAGAGGGTCCAAACACTAGTTGAAGAGCTATAGGTAATCCAGGCCTACTGAGAGAGGGAGAATCAATCTTCTTCAGGAACAAGCTGCCTAATAGATTGCTCATCCCCAATGGTCAGCCCTACATCCTAGTATACATGGACAAGTCTAACTGGACTCAGTAGATGTCTATCTATAGAGAGTTAAATATGGCTATCAGTATCATATATACCAATAATAATAATAGATAATATAAAATGTATCAATAATAGTTGTAAGGGAGGAGAACATGAATTTGAGAGAAGTTTATAAGAGGGATAGTAGAGTAGAGGAACTGGAGAGAATGGGAGAAGGGTGGATTTGATGGAGATACATCATATTCATGTATGAAATTTTAAAAGGAGCATGCTTTAGTCCATGCGAGGAAGCAATACCATTCTATGGACTGATATCTTAGAATAAGTAAACAGGTAGGTGATTACATTAAGTACTGGTGTCTATTGAGACCTTACTGGGTAGCTCCTACTATGCCAAACACTAGGGATGTACTTAGCTCTCCAGAGAAATCTCTAGTAGGTCCTTGCTGAGATGAGCTATAGAAAATGCTCAGGTTGGTTAAAAGAATTAAAGTGTGTGTGTCTGGGCACACACAAGCATATATGTGTGAAAAAAGTCTATCAGCAAAGTGGCTTGTGCTGCTTCTGCAGAGGGCTGTGGAGCTTTGAGGACAACGTGAAAGCAGGGTCTGTGTCTTACCAGCACTGGCACCAGGACAGCAGCGTGCCTCACAACAGAACTCTGCTTATTCAGGCTGCGGAGGACATTTCAAGCCCATCTAGCAAACGTGGCTGCTTACTGGCAGCCCACTCCTTCCGGCTTCTGGCAACATTTTTGATAGCATCCTGTAAAGCACTAGGGAGGTGAGAGGAGATGGAGAAAAAAAAAAAGAAGAAACACCAACAGATTCTTTACATTAGAGATGTCATTTTAAAAACTAGAAAGCAGAACTTTCCTTTGGGTGATGCCCAGGAAGCAAGCCTTTAAGTCAATGCTGCACTAAACTTTTAAGTGATTTTGATTTTTATTATTGTAGGTAGCCCTTTTAATTAAAAAAAATTGATTGTAGAAATGCCAGATGTGCCCTATGAAAATGCTGATCAATAGGTAAGTGTCCTTGGCTGTTTTCAGGCTGAAACTGAGGGAATTAGATAGGTTAAGGGTAGCAAAATGCCTGGACGCAGATCCTTGATCCAGTGCCTTCCTCCCAAGTAAGGATGCATACAGCAAGGGAATAAACAATCGGATTGGTCATGAGGCCAAGGCAATGTTTTTGCTTCTCTCTATAAGTCATGGGGATCTCTATGCATTGTGGATAAAATCGGTCATAGTCCAGAGGCATTGCCAGATGGAGTCATCTTGTGTTCAAACTTAGAATCTGTGTCTCAATGTAAATTGGCTTATAGGATGTCTCCCTGGGGCAAAAGCTCCCATTGTCCAGATGGCAGGATGACCCCAGTGGAAGAAACATATGGTAGGCTCTATCTGTCATTCACAGAGCAAGGATAAGTACACTGTTCATGAGAGCCAATTAAGCAGGAGTCATTGCCATAGACAGTGGACCCCTCTGACCATAGCTGAACAGAAAAGCAAAACTCTGATGACCAGAGAAGAGGAAAATCTCTTACAAGGATGCCGAACTTTGGCAGAAGACAGGGGTGGAGAGGGGGAAGGTGAGATTAGGGTCTGGATCTACTCGATGCTCTGAGGTTCTCTATGGCAGAATTGTCAATATCTACACAGCATCGACTTTTGTGTATAGTTTTGGTTGGCGCTCATGTTCTCTGGAGTGATTGCCTTAGCCTGGGGTCCCCAGAATAAGATCAAGTTGGTAGGACAGGTGTAATTCAGGAGATACTGGAGGAGTGCGTAGAAGTGAGTTAAGGAAGGGAGAGAGAACAAAAATGGTCCTGCCATGAAGCCAGTCACCAAGAAGAGCCAAGGAGACTGACTGTCTCACTGACGGAACTCCATCTAAGTGAAAACACTCCCTCAAAGTCATCCCACTCTGAGCCACCAACTCTATTTAGTGGTGAGTGCTGGAGGACTCCCGGGGATTTTAATGCCACAATCATTAGCCTATCTGAACAACAGCACCGTGAGCCCCAGGAAAAGGCAAACGCCAAGGGACAGAGAGGGTGTACCTGCCTTTGGAAGCAAGCAGGATATACTGCGGTGGATCATACCAGAGGACACCGGCAGGGTCCCAATGGCATTAGCGACTCTAATTTCATAGTGGAGATCCGATAACAGAACACACTCGTTTATACAAAAGAAATGAAATATTTTTGTGTGTTGAGGAAATTATGCCTGCATGTGGTTGGAAAATGGCATAGAGAAGTGTAGGGAAATCTTCCAATTCTACTTAAGAAAATAAATAACCCTCCACCAACTGAATAAAATCCACCTTTCTGGTTTTCTCTCTGCTATTCTCACCTATATTGAAATGGGGTCTAGCACATGGAAGAATAAATTCCTGGGGCTACATGGTATTTTAGATAAAGACTCTCAGAGTAAGTGGGGGCATGGAACTTGCTTGGAGTCTACCAGGAGCCAGGCTCTGCAATACCATCATAGGCTGTAGGACTGAACATTCCCATGAAACAGATCCCATTGTGTCTTGCCAGTTACAGTTTTATGACACCGCTTGCTGCACTGACTTATAAAGATAGATATTTAGTTATTGGATTGACTTTATGAGCCTGTCGCTATAAAGGGGAGTCTAAGGACTGCCTCACCTTGATGTTGACATAGACCTTCTCCCCAGAATAACAAATAAGGCAATATAGTCTCAATGTTTACAGGAGAGCGGGAATGAGATGGAGACATCTGTGTGTGGCCGGGTACTGTAAGAATATACAGAACAGAAAAGAATATCTGTTCTTATCGGTGGCACATGGCTCTAAAACTTCATCTCCCGTCTGTGAGGGAGAGATATATGCGTGAGGGCTCACAGTTTAGGATCTTGGTCAGAAGCCAATAGGACTTCCCAGGCCCAGGATACACTCTTTCCTTCTTAAGATCCCAGTGGAAATAGAAGA
>LOEQ01001988.1:0-14301 GCA_001685075.1 Bramus lutescens | reverse complement strand
CTCTCTCTCTCTGTGTATGTGGTTTCTACAAAGTCCACATGTTGCTGACTAATTATTAATTGTTTCAGGAAAACTTATTCTGAACTCTGGACAGTGAAAGGAGCAGATAGAGGATTTGATTTTAGAACCTCCCTCCCCCTTAAACTAGAGACCCTAGATCTAGCAGCATTTATATTTGTAAATAAAGCTTTATTCGCAACCAACTGTGGTCATTTGCTTGTGCATTATCTAATTCTATTTGCCCTTCAATGGCAGTGTGAATACTTATAGCAGGAGTCATATGACTGAACTGTTTGTTACCTGACTTTCACAGGAAGAGATTGTGGGTTCCCACCTTTGACTATTATGCGGTCTTTCAAGAACTAAGATCTCGGAGCAAAAAACAACCATAGGAATCATCTTGTCTCTTTTTTACAGACAAGGAAAGCAAATTCTTTTATTGCCACAGCCAGTTTAATATTGTATTTTAAAAGAAGATGCAAAAACTGAATATAATTTGATGAAAATCAACAGTTATTACATGCCCTTAAGGAGAGTCAAGCTTTAAGATAGATTGGAAAGCTAACATTGTGACGATGGTCTCCAGGCTATTCAAAAAGTCGGCAGATGCTTAGTATTTTCTATCTCCATATAAGAAAAGTCCCTCCCCCCACTGCCCAATTTGAATGGTTCATATATTGGAATCAGGTTACGGAGGATGATTAGAGCCTGGAGATCTTTAAAACAGCTTAGGAACAGCTGTTCCAAATGACACACGCTGAGAATGGTTACTATTGCCAGACAGCACCCCAACTCGTCTTTATTCTATACCAAACAGTTGGAAGCCAGGTACAGGTATCATAAAAGTACATGAAGACCGATACTCAACTACATACATATGTATGATTGTTACATATGTAACCTTGACTACACTCAAAATCACCTGGAGGCTTGGGAGTTGCCTGCCAAACATGGTAGAAGTATCTAGCATATGAGATGAAGGACCCCTTGGCGATTGGGGTTCTGAAAGCAGTGATAAAGTTATTACTGTAGGCCTTAAGGAACATCTTCAGCAATAATTCCTAACACTTGTAGATTCAAGGAAAAAATGTGCAAAATATCGATTTGTCACAGTACATGTCATGGCCTAATGCAGTCACTATTAATGGAAGTCAGCTTCAAAATTGTTGAACATTTCTTGGTGGAAAGTTTTTCTAACTCTCAGATGCTACAAGCATTGCTGTGAGCTGCATAAAGATGAACACATCCTGTGCTCTGCATGTTTGTAGACTAAAGCATCATGTGCACTGCATGTATGTAGACTAAAGCACCCCATGTACTGCATATATGTAGACTAAAGCACCCTGTGGACTGCATGTATGCAGAGTAAAGCATCCTTTGCACTGCATGTAGACTAAAGCACCTTGTATGTTGCATGTATGTAGACTAAAGCATCCTATGTACTGCATGTAGACTGAAGCATCCTGTGTGCTCATGTAGACTGGAGTATCCTTTGTACTGCCTGTAGACTAAACGGGAAATACACAGTGACTTTATTTTAATCGTGAGGTCTGAAGGGTAAGAACTAAGTATAAATCTCACTATTTCTAGTTCTTAACATAGCCTTGCACAATGTAGATACAAGAAAAACAATCCTTTTAGTGCAATGGGAGCAGAGCAGTCATATCAGGTGTGCACTAAGCATATATTCAGAGAAAGCAGGACCACTGTGAGCTAATTAACACTCTTCTGCTGTCTGGGAGACAGTTACTTCCAGGTTTTGGTCTTGCACTCTCCTGCCCTTCCCACAGCTCTAGCAAGTTCATCTCAGTTTGGATCTGCCCACAGGTAGCCACCACGTTTAAGCTGCATATTTCTACAAGTCCACACTGTGTCCGGACAGTAATGCTTGGAATTTATATTGAGCCTTTCATCTTTGAAGTTCAATGTTCTGGCTCTAATCTTTATGACTTCTTGGTGAAGTAGGAAGTCATTGTTTTGATTTTAATTTTACAGGCAGAGGTGTGAACATGTGACAGACATCCAGGTTCAAGGGTCTGTTCAGGGGCCCTGCATGAGTCAAAGCTGAGGTGGGAACAGAGGTGGACATTTTGCAACCCTAAATTAAAGTTTCAGTTTTCGCTCTTTTTCAATTCAAAGGCAGTGCGTCATTGTCTCCCCCTTCTCTACCCCATAGGAAAGAGAAATGAGCAATGATTCTAGTTCATTCCAAATACATTTAAAGACAGAGATGGAAATCAAGCTGCAAAGTCTAAATTTTCTAAAATCTTTTCTGAAGTACTTCTAATGTCTTTGGTCCACCTGCTGGTTTTAACTTGAAGAATATATCTCTATCTATCTATATATTATAATATAATCATTTCTCCCTTGGCCTGGCTGGTCTTAAGGTAGCTAATTGTCAACTGTCCATGGTTTCACAGGCTTACTTTGCCCTGATGATTACCAGCCACACGGAGGCTCTAGGCTGAGTGCCTTTTCTCTGATCCTAAGGCAGCAACACTTTCAAACTCAAGACTTTATAATTAAGGCGGATTATTTGCAGGACAGTGCAGGGTTGTAATTCAGTTTGAAAACAAGTCTCTATGAATAATAATAAAACCTAAGGGTGGCTGGACAGGCCCATGAAAGAATTCATGTTAGATGAACCTGTAATATCTGCTTCCTTGAAGTATCTCGTTAGCATTTATCAAGCAGTTAATGGTCTCAAAACACTTGACAGTTAATCCATGGAACATCCTTTGTAGATAATTAAATATTCTGATTTGAACTTCCAGAAGCAGACCCACCAAGCAGCCATGAGACTTGACTGGAAGGACAAGACAGGAAGCCAAGGTTGAAGTAGGCGATCAATAACTGCCTGTTCCTCGGAGAGATGCCTGTCCGGGCATCAGGAAGCACTTTCAGAGCCATGGTGAAAACCCAGTCAAGAAGAAACTTTCACAAACTCATATTTGGTTCAATAAAAATGCACTTAATTTACATAAAAAGTGTTCCTCAGTTGCTGCCAGACTTATTTGTGGAGACTAAGTAGGATGTCACCCACTCACTGGGTGAGCTTGGAGGTACAGGAACTTGGGCCCCCTCGCCTCATGCATTCTGAGGATCCTGAGGACTTCTAAGTGCATTTGCTGGAGGTCTGACTGTCTTGCAGAAGGATTCCTTGTTCCAGTTCCGACAGCACCAGTGCCATCTCTTCAGAAACCCTCCGTACTGTGGTGCTGAGGGAAGTACTGACAACATTATCCTGAGACAGTTTCTAAACTGAAATGAATGATTTCTTTCTTTTGTAGACTCACTTAATACCCTTCTCTCCACTTCTATATTTCTTTAGTAGTACTTTATATTGACAATGCAGGGAGATCCAGGAGAGATTTGTATAGTGCACGCACCAAGATAAGACATAACATATAAAGAAAGCTTAGAACAAGTGAACATTTTCAACTTTGGATGAAAGGTAAAAAGTTACACTTTTTCTTACATCTAGTTTTACTTGAAATTTTGTTTTGTTTTGTTTCGAGACAGGGTTCCTCTGTGTAGCCCTGACTGTCCTGGAGCTCACTCTGTAGACCAGGCTGGCTTCAAACTCAGAGATCGGCCTGCCTCTGTCTCCTGAGTGCTGGGATTAAAGGCGTGCGCCACCACAGCCTGGTGAAAGATTTTTAACAGCACTAAATGCAGGCAAACATATATACTGCTGGACCCAGAGCCTGGTCGTGCTAGGTAAGCGCTTTACTACTGAGTCCCATTCCCGTCCCCTTTCAAGGCAAGGTCTCACTGTGTAGTTTGAACTGGCTTCCAACTACAAGGCTCCCTGCCTCTGCCCGTAAGTGCTGGGGTTACAGGTGAATCCATCATGCCTGGCTCTACTTTCTCTTTGTTTTGTTTTGTTTCCAGTGTGACGAAAATGTGACTTGAAAACAACCCTGGAGACAGAATTTTATAAAACAGTGTTAACCTGAAGAAGGAAAGGTTTCCTTTGACTGTTATTTTCTGAGGGGTCAGTTTTTTTTCTTTAAGTTTTCATTTTTATCGCACAGAAAATATGTTCAGTTAGCAATTTCTGACAAAGCCACGTCAGTGACGATGTTAGCAAGTCCCTCGTGTGTCAGCTGTTGCTCCCACAGCGTTGTCACCAGACATCCACCAAGAAGCATTTTGTGGCAGGGTGAAAGTGAGGCGCAGGGAAACACACAGTAAGAAGGTCAGGCACTAATTTGCCGGAAGTCAGGATCTGAACCGGGGCAATTCAGCTCCAGGCTGTTAACCAGTGTTTATAACAGTCGCCAAACACGCCTTTTGATCCCAGGGTGAAGCGGGAATGTTGAAGACTCGTCACAGGATAATGGGCTGTTTTAAGGAAGGCGTTTTCAGCCAGGATAGCCAGCAGAATTGCCTTCGATTATAAAATATTTCCAACGTGAATAGTCAGCAAGGATGCTTTCGCTTTGGGTCACCCAAAGGTCTGAATGACGGGGAGGGTCTGTCCTTCCCTCTGGCATTGATAACAGAAGACAGGAGAACGGTGTGAAGACAGGAAGCAGTAACTGTGGCTTCCAATGGCTTCCGTCCTTCCTGGGCTGGATGATTTTCCTGTACTGCTTTAACATACATCTACACGTGACATTTGCATGACAGAGGATTTCAAAGGCCACGTACACATCCTGGTGTTTGGAACGGGTGCTGACCACTAACAGACTCCCCGAGGCAGCCTCTTTACAAACTGCAGAGACAGGCTTTTCAAAGGGAAAGAAGTCGAGGCTGGGAAAATCTGAAACAGCCCAGATGGCTTTGCTGTGAGGCCTTATCTCTCAGAGCCAGGGCTGAAAGGTGAGAGGCCGGGCAACCTCTTCCTGTTTATTTCCACCCTCCTGTCCTCTCTGTGACTCCTTCCTCTCTGTGACGCTTTGCCCCCAGAGCTGCCCTATTCTATTTCTCTTCCGCCTCCTTCCTGCTCTCTGAGAGAGTCTGAGGCAGCCTGCTCTGGCAGAAATGCAGAAATATTGTAGACCACTGGAGGCGGGCAGGGTCCGGGAGCAGTAACGCACTAGCAATAGATGCTACCATCACGGAGTCAGTGCTATCAGAAGCCCGGTTCTGCAGAGTCAGGCAGGGCTGCATCTCCAGGCTGGAAGAACAGTGCATGCTTTGCAGAGGGAAGGTTGCCGGGGGTATGGCTAGCTTCATTTCTGGGACCTGTTTATGTGCTTATTTTATTATTTAAAAACCAACTCTAGTATTTTATCCCTTTCCTGAGATACTTGTTATGTTATTTACAGTAGATCTTATGTTGGAATCATCTCTTAAGAATAGCTTTTCCTTCCCTCCCCCTCCCTATCTTTCTCTCTCCCTCCTTTCTTCTTCCCTCCCTCCTTCCTTCCTTTCTTCTGTTCTTACTCCATTTTGGCCAGAGGGTCTAGACTTCTGTATACCACCAATTACTAAAGCAAAAGAAAGTAAGAATTGGGGGAAAGGTAAATGCATGATTGTATAAAATGTAAAGCAACGAACTGCTTCTGGGTTGCCAGATTTTATATATTTGCTGAATAAAACTGTTGAGGCAAACAAGTATCATTTCCTCTCATTGTTTCACAGATGAAGGGATGATGTAACCACGTAGAATGGGAACCAGCAGCATCCTTCCTCAGAAACAATGCCCCGCAGTGTTAAGCCTATGCACCCATTTACAAAGAAGTATTTAAAATTTATAAATGTAAGAAAATGATCAAGTACAGTTTTAGTTCATCACACACCCTGCAGACACTTGTTTTTGCTGGAGGATTATCAGACTTACAACATGAAGGGGAGTCCGGATGCCCGGCTACTGGGAAGGATTTAAAAAGTCAAGTTCAGTGCTCCAGATCTTCTCTCCTGTAACACGTAACAGGAGAAGTCATTGCTGGTGTGATTCCATCCAAGGTGGAATATGCTAGGCAGGATGAAACTCGATGCCCGAGGCTACAAAATATTTTGGAATCATTCTCCCACCTATAATGCCTAGGCTGTACCTTGAGAATCTGGGTGGGTGCTAGTCATGGGGTCAGGGATGGGGGAAGCAAAGAGGTGCTGTGGTGGCAGATCTCAGCCTTGTTTTGACCCAACTGAACAATTAAATGTTGCCTTTGACCTTGGAAACCCTGCTTTCACAAACCCCAGGCCCCTTAGTTAGTGAAATCTGTTCCTATGAGGATAAACGGGAGGCATCTGTTGTTCCTTGAAAATGCTCTCTGGAGTCTACACCATTCTACTCAACCTGGTCAAGACAGTTTTCTTTATATTCTTTCATCTTTCATGATTCTAAGTGCTCCTGTACTATCCTTACCTGGCACCCAGGAACAATATTCTGCTTTACAGGGTTCCATTTGGTGTGAGCCCCAAGTCAAGAGATAGGAGCATTCCCCATACCAGCTTGTCAGCTGGCTCCCTCTCCCTGCATGGAATTTGAGCAGCCAATGGCAGCATCAGGTGATGGGGAGGGATATAAAGGGAAGCAGGGAGCCTCGTGCAAGAGACAGGTGTCCTAGGTTGGCCCTCATCAGGATAGACAGACACCATTTAGGAGAGGCCAACCAGAGGCAGATGTCACCGCCACTGCCTTCTTTATCTGTGAACCAGGATGTGAGGATTACTACTTAGACATTGTTATGCCTCCTTACATTTCCCTAGTTAACATCCCAAACTCCAGTACCTCAGAGCGCAGGTGCAGATATAATTAGGAGAGCTGAGCTCACATCCTTGAAGCTGGTTTCTAGATGGGCACAGCTATGCTCTTTGTTCCCTTTTCGTCTAGATGGTTTGCTGGTATGGCTGTAACGTGCCCCTAGGCCAGAAGGATGCTCTGGGAATTGGTATGAAAGCGCACACATGCCTTTTTGCTTTCCATTTAGAAGCCCCCTAACTCAGGCATCTGTGGCGATGAGCTCTTCTGATTGGCCTGGGGTTCCTCAGGCCATAGGGAGAACATTAGAAATAGATGAGTGTTCCCTCGATAGTAGGTCATGGGAGAATACTCTAGACCACGGTATGATTAACAAGAATGAAATTCTCGGGAGTCTAGTAGAGATTCAAATGAATGGGAAGCAAGGGCCACGCCTAAAGTTGCTCTAATTGGACTTCACCCAGATGTGAAAGTGAAAGCTTGTAAACTTCAAAGAGCAAGGCAAACATTTGCTGATTTCCTGAACAAGTTTGTGGGAAGCATCTTTGCCCTTGTTCTCCAGAATGGCACCTTAGGCGGTAAGGTGGGCATTTTACAGCTGCAGTGCCCACAGGCCAAACTCAAGTTTCCCCTCCCGAGCTTTCAGTTGTTCTCAGTGCCAAAGACAGAGAGGCACATCTGAGAGTAGGGGTGGGGGAGGGGAGGCAGGGGAGGAGAAGGATGGGGTGGGGGAGTGTGTTGGTAAAAACAAGAGGCAGGGTTTTTAAATGTCCAGGGTTCTGGTGACGTTGCTCCCTCCTCCTCCTCGGAGGTTAGTATGTTTAATTATTAAACACAGAAGCTTCATCAACCTTTGGACTCCTTGGAGACAACCAGCAATTATCTCAGATTCTGTTCCCACTGCCACCCCTCCCCAACTTCAAAGGGAACTCATTACCAGGCCCCAAATTCTTCAAATTACTTTCCCATCATCTCAAATGATGTTTCTAAGTAGTTCATAATGAGAGTCTAATCTACCCTTCAGATTACCAAAGAAGCTCACAGAAGATGGACTGCGATAAAATTATCCCAACTTGGGGTGATTATCTTCGGATCATCCCTCCCAACAAGATCTTAGTCACTGGTTTGTTAGAATCTTAGGAGATATTTTATGTACATATATTTACAAGAATAATTTATACAGACTTCTCCCTGGCTCTTATTTGCAAATTAACATCCAAATGAGGCTTCTCAAAATGAGCTATTTTATGTCTTGCAGATGAATAATTAAAAATGTATATTAAACTGGAATGAATGTGATGAGCCCGTCTTTGAGGTTGCCAGAAAAATATAGCCGCATTTGTTTTATGGAGGATTGTATTTCATGAAGGAAGATCAAGATGTCCCAGAGCTCTCGAGCCTTTATTAACAGCCGCATAGCTTAGCTCATTAATTTGAGCAGTCTCAAGGTTTGCCGTTGACATCCACAACAACAACAAAAAAATAAAAATAAAAAAGAAGAGACATAGTTATCACATTTTATGTTGGTTACTTAAGATTTTTTTCAGTCGCTATTCGCATGAGTAATTGATAACACATGTAAAGAGTGAGCCAGGTAGGGTCAGTGGTAAGAATTTTCTGAAAATCATCTTTATATAGATTTAAAAACTCTCATGCATGCATGAGGCTGAGCCTTTATTGTCTGCTGTTTTCCCCTCAGCTGCCTGCCCTTGCAAGCAGGCTCCCCTCTTTGGGCGGGTGAGGTAGGCTCTCTGCTCCTCACTGTGTCCTTACAGCTTGCAAAGGGAGATGAGAGGATGCAGTATAGGGATGTGTATGCCAGCGGCTGCCTGCAAGCATTTCAAGTTTTACAGGGACAGACAGCTACTGAGCTACCACAGCAATTCCAACGCAGAGAAATAGAGAGCAGGAGGAGAGGCCAAGTTTGTAATAACAGCATGAGCAGGAAGACTCTATCACAACCTTATCAGGCAGCATCCATCACCTGTGTCAAAAAAGACCAGGCATATAAGTCAACAGAGATGGAACATGGAGTAGAAACTATAGCTCCGCTTGCTACAGATTCTGTAACAAGGGACCTGCAGATCATGACCTGCTCGTTGTTGCCTCTACTTTATCTTTCTTATTACACTTTTGTTCTGATTTTGTGCAAAGCCAGAGAAGTCACTTAGGGGCATAAATCAGGAGAGGTTACATGTCACCCAGCTGTGGGGGAGCCGAGTCTTTCCAGAAAGGCGTGAAGGTTGTTGCGACACCTGTCATGTTCTTGTTCATGTCTACCTATCTTTCCTTCCCTGCCTGGGATCAGGTGCCATAAAAAATGGAAACTTTGCCATGTGATCACATTAATTTTTAACCCTGAACTCTTGGCACCAGAGATCAAATCACTGAATAGAGATAAGGCTTAATCGTCTATTCCCTAGGAAGAAGTAAAGAGACTTGTAAAAGAAGAGAGGGCAATACAGGTAAAAGGGAAGAAAGGCCGGCAGAGGGCTCTTCTCATTTCTTTCTGTTCTT
This sequence comes from Bramus lutescens, assembly GCA_001685075.1. Taxonomy (NCBI): domain Eukaryota; kingdom Metazoa; phylum Chordata; class Mammalia; order Rodentia; family Cricetidae; genus Bramus; species Bramus lutescens. Next base: position 5,129 of record LOEQ01001988.1, on the reverse strand, counting down.
GGGGTGTCAGGTCAGAGACAGTCTTCAGTGTCCTGGCCACTTATTAATAAGAAGGGCATTATACACAAATAGGTGAGGACCAGATAGACAGAATGGATTAGGAGTTGTGGGGAAGACTCAAACAATGTATTATTGACATGAGTACGGCCATGTCGGGGACCCCAATACCTCAGACCTGTGGGAATGGTAAGGTCTTCCCTGCGTCAGGTTCAGGAATGGCAAAGCCATCCCCTGGTTGAGGAGTACTGATGTTGAGAGTGTGTGTAGAAAGTACCAAGTGCAGTTTCCCTGGGCCACAACTTGAGAGACCTCCAGAGACTAGCCAGCCCACATCCTCATCAATTGTGTTCTATATAATAGATATGCCAAGTTCCCAGGCTGCTGTTGGTCTGTCTCCATCAAAACACATGGCCCAGCTGATCCCAGCTTTTCTCTGTTATCTCTCCATCCCCTGTTACCCAAGTCAAGACAACCCCAAAGCTGTGTTAATCTTGGCAGGAAGTAGAAAGAAAGAAGAAAAATCTTTTCTTATCAAATAAACCGTCTGTCAAATGGACACTACTTGAAGTTTGTGCCTCCACTGAGCCAGTCCTCCTGAGATTCCTGCTTACTGGGGACTCCAAGCAGAGAACAGCAACCACCACCACTGTAAGAAGCCAGAGGAATGTGTGTTTACATGTAATGTGGGCTTCTTATCATTCACATCAGAGGAAAACCATGTATAGCAAAACTAAGTTGTTTCCAAAAGCTCCGCTGCTTTCTCTTAAATGCTTTGCTTGACACAGACACAATTGTGTGTCCTCTTGCTTCTATAGGGCTCCATTTGTTTGCAATGACTGGCCAAATGTGGTAGTCTGAATATAACTGGCCTCCATAAACACATAGGGAATGGCACTATTAGAAAGTATGGCTTTGTTGGAGTAGGTATGGCCTTGTTGGAGGAAGCGTGCCCCTCTGGAGGTGGGATTTGAAATCTCATATATGCTCAAGCCATGCCGAGTGTCTCAGACCACTTCCTGTTGCCTGCAGGTCAAGATGTAGAACTCTCAGTTACTTCTCCAGCATCGTGTTTGTCTGCATGCCACCCTGTTACACCAGGATGATAATGGACTAAACCTCTGAAGCTGTAAGCCACCCAACTAAGTGTTTTCCTTCATAAGAGTCACCATGGTCATGGTGTCTCTTCACAGCAATAGAAACCTTAACTAAGAGAAGTTAGAATCGTCTAACATCATTAGTGTCATCTCTCTGATTAGTCCTGATATTGAAAGACTCTGGACCAAATCCCCAAAAAACAGAATAGCAGAGCAAATAGGTTTGTAAACTGCTTTAATGCCTATACAGCAACCCAACCAATGGCGATAAAATGCTGACAATAGAAAAAGTCTGCAGGGAGTTGGAATGGTCACTTCATCAGAAGTCACTAGTGGATGCCTACATGCAGAAATTTGGAAGAAGATTTTGGTGCATGGCCAAATTCTGTACAGATCTGAATAATTGGGTTGCTATGAGCATGCTAGTCCAAGGACCAAGAGAAACTGCTTTGTCTGTTGTTGATTCCTATGTGAAATTTGAAGGTTCCTACCATCACCCTATTTTTAGTAAGCCCTTGTGAGGCTCTTCTGAGTCTGCTACTTTACTAATTTCCTTACCTTGGAATATAAGATCACAGCCTATTTACCTTTCCCCAAAAGTTGACTTCTGGGTTTTGTCTTACTCCCCCAACAAAGGATTTGTAGAGTGGGTCTTGGCCTTACCTGTATCTTTTGTTCCTTGAAACACACACCCATCCTTTATCATTTACTAGCTTTGAAACAGACGGCAACAGAACTTGGAACCGTGGGAAAATTAAAACACTCTGAAGTATGAAGTCACTGGATTATAACTCCCAAATGTGCTATTTCCTGAGTTTTCATATGTCCTTTGTGCCTTCCTCTCTCCACACAGTAATGCTGTGGGCCTCCAGGGTAAGGGTCTCATCATGTCTCTGAGCATTTCCATCCTGGTGATCTCAGCTTGTCCCTTTCACTCTTCTGCATCCTTCTATGGGGCCCTGACACACAAGCACAGCAGGCACAGCCATGACCAATGGCTGCCAAGGCTGGTAGGATGATTGTGTTAGCATATGTCCAGTGTGGGATACAGGCTGCAGAAGTAGAAGCACTTATTAAAACGCCTAGTACAAGGGTTGGACAGCTAGCTCAGGGGCCAAGAGCACATATGCACATACTGTCCTGGCAGGGGACCTGGGTTCTATGCCTAACACCCACATCAGGAAGCTCATAGCTGTCTGTAGCTCCAGTTCCAGGAGGTTTGATACCTCTCTGACCTCCTCATACACAGACACATGCATGTACACACACTCACGAAAACAAAGAAATGCCTAGTGTAGAATTTTGCTATGGTGGTGTCGCTCCAGGAACTTGAACACAGAATCACGTGGCCTGAAATGGAAGGACCACCACGTTGCTGGGGGTAGATCCTTCCGGCCATCTTGGAATGCCTATGTTTTGTTACTCAGTATATTCAGTGTGTTTTCCTCTCTTTTAATGAGCTCCTTCCCAAAGGTTCCTCAGTGCTCTGATGAGAACGACCAGACTACACAGCCTCTGACAGTGGGTAAAACGTGGTCTCATTCCCAAGAGGATGTTTGGCTCTCAAGAGACTTGCATCAAGATCAAGCTATCAATACAGCTTCAGGGAAAGCTGATCCTTAAAAGAGATGAAGGAAAGTCAGGCTAAATCTGAGATCCCAGTTCAGCCACTCACGCTGCTTCCCGGGTTTGAAACAGTAATATCTACCTATTGACCCTTTGCTTTGCAATTGATTTCTGAGCATAGGGCTTCCCATTAGAAACTGTATAACTGTGGGTTTATGTCCTGACTGTGAAAGCCTATAGTATGAGCCATGTGCTCCTGATGCCAAGGACTATTAGATGGGTTGCTGACTGCTGCCTTTGGCTCTTGCCACATCATGGGCATGCCTCTCCAAAGGCGTTGGCCTCAGGCTTTCACAGAGAAAATTATCAAGTTCTGGGCACTTTTATATAAATTCAGAATTTAGTGGGATCTAAATAAATGAGATTTCCTGATTTTAGACTTTCACATTGAGTTGGTATATGGTAAATCTTAATGGGAGTATTTTTAAGAATAGAGTCAAATTTTTTGTAACCATAAAACGTGTAATGCAAGCTACTAGTATCTTAAAAAAGTTTCTTCTTTGCAGAAAAAAAAGTAAAACCAAACTGCAGATGTCAGGAATGTGTTAGAGGAAGATAAGAGCCAATTTGAAGTAAGTAAAACATTTCCTTTGTCAGCTGTTAAGTATGTGCTTGATTCTGAAAGCCCAGTTGTCAGTCAGGGACCCACAGGCCCAGCTGCTGTGACTATGATTTTCTTTGTTCCTATTTTTTTTCTGCTTCTTTTCTTCCGAACTCACCCACTGTCTCTCCTAGCCCATCCCATCTTGACTGCACGTCTTCAAGTCTTCAGGCATCTCTGAAATCCAGTGCTGCAGTCTCCAGCGGTGGCATAAGGTGTTCACAGCAGCTTCCTTGCCATTATCTGTGGAGTCCTGCATGGAGGGGGTGGATTTATGATGCAGTGTTTGGAAACTACTTAGAGATCCTCCTGTGAAAGGCAAGATCCGAGTGTTCTGAGCTATTGCTTCCGTGTATTCGTCTTTTGTCAAGCTCCTGGTGCCATGACAATATTCACTAAGTAAATAATAAGCGGAATGAAACTCACTTCCTTCTCCATTTTAATAATGTACTATTCATACTTTTTTTTGTGGGACAAAGAATCCTTGTAGGGAGTTGCTCTGCCAATATTAGCCTGATATCTTTATTGCAGGCAGAAGAAAGAGATAAAATGGCACGGTGCAGGAAAACTGATAAAAGTCTCCTTTCAAAACAAAAGTGAAGAAGGCAACAGCACAAACTAAGAAAAGCCAAGATGCAGTTTAAATCTATTACAGGAACGTGAATGTATGTACTCAGCTATCCCAGTACTTGTCCTGGTTATAAAATGCTGAGCTGCCCAGAGGAAAATTATAATTATATTTTCCTGAGCAATTCTCTGTTGTTTTTGGAAGTCTATTGTTCTCTGGTGTGATCAGGGCCTTAGGAGAGGCTGATGGAGATATTTAGCAGAGAGAACTGTTGCCAACCATTTCCAGTGGGAATCTAGCTACCAAATATTTTTCCCAAATTATAGAAAATTGCCATTTGTGGAGTCCACACTGCATTTAACTTCTTAATTTAGGATTAGACATCTGTAACTTATTGTTAGGACATCCGGAGAGCTTGTAAAACCCTGCAATATGAATATATCTCTCAGTTTTGTCCTATAGCATCTCCGGTCCCATGTAGGAGGGGTCGCGAATGGCCAGAAGAACCGCGCTGTAATTTTACAGCTGAAAAGCTGAGGTTTGCCCCAGTGCAGAGTTGATATGTTTTCACCCAGATCAGCCACCGCTTGACCAAGGACCCTGACAGTGGTTACCCTGCAGGCTGCTGCACTTAATCCCAACTGGATCCTGTGGAGCAGAGAACAAGATTTCTCATTCCTCAGTTTAGCCGAAGACTAACAGCAGGGCAGTCGAGGAATACAAACTTTAGAAGCCAGGGTTCCTACTCTTCCTCTCTCTCCTGCTAGTCACACACAGGTGCCATGGATGAGTAGGTCTTAAATTGTGGCTATAAGGATCATTTCATGACGAATACAGCCAAAAAGGTTTAGGATTTTTTGAAGGTTCCAGAGATGTGCAAAGAAATTAGGATCTTTTTTTTTTTCCTTTTGTGGATTTATTTCAGTTAGGCCAAAGATTGCTCCCGAGAAAAGGCTACATTGAAGCTGAACCTTGAAGAATGGCAAAGATGATCCTGGGCTAAGATCCAAGAGACTAAGAGAGCAGTGTGGGCAAAACAGGGCCAGGAGAGTTGATGGCCTTGAATTCCCCAGAAGCACAGGGGAAGCTAGAAAAAAGTCTAGAAAACCCACTCAACAAGTTGTTGGCATTGGTGATGCTCTCTCTGTAAAGTCGTCTCTGACGTGCGCTGTAGTGACTAGGGGGAGCGGGCCCTGCTTTTTGTCCTGCCCGGCTCCCGCACGGCTAGCTTATACCCCAA
>LOEQ01001987.1:259734-277483 GCA_001685075.1 Bramus lutescens | reverse complement strand
TGTAGACCAGGCTGGCCTCGAACTCACAGAGATCTTCCTGCCTCTGCCTCCCGAATGCTGGGATTAAAGGCGTACACCACCACCACCCAGCCTATTGGATCCTTTTCTTATCCATCATGTACATGCTGAAGAAAATGACCTAATTTAAGACCCCACAGTTATTAGTGCTTAGTTTATTCTATTCTACCATAGCCAGACTAGCTTTAGCTTGATTAGTGTATAGTCTCATTTTTTATTTTTATTTTATTTTATTTTATTTTATTTTTGTTTGGTTGGTGGTTTGCTTGAGACAGGGTTTCTCTGTGTACCAGTTCTGGCTGTCCTGGAACTCTCTTTGTAGACCAGGCTAGCCTCAAACTCANGATCTCCCTGCCTCTGCCTCACGAGTGCTGAGATTAAAGGGGTGTGTCAGCACTGCCTGGCCTAGTCTCCAGTCTTAAAACTATTTTCTAGAGCTGCTTAAAGGGGAGATGTTGAGAATAAGAAGGACAAGTTGTGTGTGTGTGTGTGCACCTGTGTGTGCACCTGTGTGTGCATACTTACACCACCGTGCTCATGTGGATGACAACTTCTGTTGTCTGTCTTCAACGTCCATCTTTTCTGAGACCTGGTCTCTTCTGTTTCGCTGATGCACATAGGCAAGAAGGCTCATAACCTCCAGTGGATTGTCTGCATACCACCTCACCACAGAAATACCAGACATACACACTTTGTCATCTGGATTTATGTGAGTACTGGAAATTAAAACATGTTTTGTGTGGTAAGTGCTTTATGCATTTAGCCATTTCTCCAGGTCTTCCATAGAGGTTGCCACAGGGAGTTATTCAACCAGTTACGAATAATAAATCTAATACAAATACTCAATGCAACAAAGTCTTTCAATCCTTCCCTACTTCTATGTCTAGGCTTTAGTATATAGAGTTGGAATCAGTACTTGTTTGCAGGGATAAAGGGGTCCTGAAAAAATCCAAGTATTCATTTGAATATAGAGCAATATCATGGGCTGGCAGAGCCAAGAGAAACTTAAGGACTGGTGTGGTTATTCTCTGCTGAAGAACAGAGAAGAGAATTCTCTCTACAAACCCACCGCTGATCCCTCATTCAGGTCTTGATATTTCTAGGAACAAGAAGAACGAGGCTACATCTATCTGGAGTAGTTCCGTTGGGACCTATGGTCTCACAGTGACCACGGATGAGAATCATTGTCCAGTATTCACAGTGGAGCTGCTTCATCTCTGAGTGACAAAAAAGTCATGTTTTCCATTTGACAGTTCTTGATGTGGAACAGTAAGGCCCTGTCCCTCACAACCTGAATGTATTTTCTCTTCAAGGTTAAACACTAATTTCCATTTGTTAGCATCTGATGAGTCTGAAAAGATCACAAAACACCCACAGAGGCACAATTGTGTACATTTTTACACATGGTTTGATATTTGCTGAGATTTGACAATGGACATGATTGCTTGACCTATTGATTACAGTTTCAGCTATTTCAGAGGATAATAAATGTTTCAGGATACTAAAGTATGAGAAATTTACCAAGATTTGGAACTGTGCTAAGTATATTTAAGCTATTTCTTGATGCTTTCTGAAATTATATACATACAAATAATATTATATAAACTGAACACCCTTAAAGAAAAAGAGGTCACAAATTTAATGGTGAGCAAGCAGGGTATGTGGGAGAGGTTTGAGGAAGGAAAGGGAAGGGGAAAACTTCTGCAATTATATTTAGTTTCAAAAATATCTAAGAATTAAAATGAAAAAATGTGTATGTGTGTGAATGTGTGTGTGTGAGTGTGTGTGTGTGTGTGAACTTGGGTGTGTGTGTTCAATAGTGTATTTGGCAATCAGAGGACAACCTGGGATGTCAATCCTTTCCTTCCGCCAAACTAGCTGGACCCACAAGCTTGTAGGGATTCTCTAGCCTCCACCTCCCATTTCCAAAGGGTAGAGCCAGAGCCAGGATTACCTTATGCTATGTGTTTAGCTTCTTTGCAGGTTCTGGAGATTTGAACTTAGGTCCTCATGCTTGCAAGCAAGGACTTTTACTCATTAAGTCCTCTTCTCATTCTCTAGTGCAGCTTTCAGAGCCGTTTTTGTTTTGTTTTTATTTTTTAAATTTTGGTACTGATACAGAGAAGTGCTTTAAAAAAACAGTGATCTGATAATAAAACAAATCTTGCTAGTAACTGAAGGATTAGTCAGCATGATTTCTTTTTAAAAATTATTGAATGCTTACACATTATAATCAAAAAATACAAAGATCTAGTAGCTTCAGGCCAGTAGATAAAAAGCAACCAGGGAACACAGAAAATTCTTATTCTCACTGAATTGCCTCTTCTCAAAATATTACTGATCAAATATTGCGTATAATTAAAATGTTTAAAGGTAGAAAGTGCAGGGGAAAGTGTGATATCAAACAAAGGGACACCTTGGAAACCATTTTCCCTAGAATAAAATCAAGGTGTTGATGAGCAAACTCTCAAATGTTTTTAATTTCCATTTAGGCAGCAAGGCATCATTAGGCGAGATTAGGACAGATCTACTTCCTTTGTTTCATTTGGCAGCAAGGCATCACTAGGTGAGATTAGGACAGATTTACTTCCCTTGTTTCATTTGGGTCTAGACCAGCTGACAGGAGAGGGTTTGAGCAAACTGTGTTGTGCCGATGTGTTTTCCTTTTCCTTACTACTCACAGGGTTGGTTTGTTTTCCCTGTCAGGTTTTCACTCTTGAATCTTTGCTTAGACCTTTCTCAGCAACTAAAAGGATTTTCCAGACATCTAAACAATGGTAATAAAAATATTTCCCAGAATTACCAGGTCGCGTTCCAAACCACAGAAAGCATCTTCACAATCAGTGGCCACAACTCTGTTTTTTAAAGTCTCACTGAATCAGGCCCACAAAATTGCCTTTAACCATCAGGACCTACGAAAACCACCAGCTATGAAGTGCAAAGAGCAACATGACCGACCTTCAGGGGAGAGATATGAGACTGTAGGACGTATCCATGAACATTTTCTATTTGTGAGAGGTTCTTCTCCGATACGTGCACTAGTTCTGGCCCTCTTACTTCATGAGTTAGCCGAGGTAAGGAATGATCGTGTGGCCCGTCCTCATCTTGGTAACGATACTTCTAGGAGAAAAGAAAAGAGGGAAGAGATGCATCAGTGTTGAGAGGGATTCCAATAGTTTGGACTTAGCAGGACACACTGTATGACTACAGTTGGCTTTGCCAAACGTTGGACTGCAAACTCTTCCAGGGGTCACTATATATACCTGGTCAAGTCTAAATAAAACTGCATCGGTATTAAACAATGCTTACTATTTTGTCATGACAATATACTCTATTTCTGAGACAAAGAAAAATTGGTAACAAATAACACTGAGAAAATTTATTTAGACAGAGAGGAGCTATTTCTCCAAATAACGAGACCAGCTACAGAGTGGCTAATACAATTCAGTCATGGATGGAAACAAAAGCAGAGAGGAAGAAATTAGAACTGTTATGTCTTACTCAGACACTTATTTTGCTGCTGAATCTGTCAAAAGTTAAAATTCTCTTAGACAATGAAGTAAAAAAAAATGCCACCCACAATATTTCTATAAGCTTGAAAGGAAAGATAGTTGCTCTTCAGTTCGACCCCTATGAAGAACACGGCTTTGGGTTTGCTGCATTCCAGGACAAAATATTACCGTTTCTAGGAATTAAGCTAGTTTTTAAAGGACTTCAAAAGCCCAAACAAGAGTTTACTTAGATGACTACTGGAGGCTGAGGGAAGACTTCCTTCTCTTTTGTTTTCTTTCTCTCTGCGCTCACCAAACCTCTGCATCCCCAGAACAGCAAGGGCTTATCTGGCAAAGGCTAGTGCTAGGTATTTTCACACAGCTCTCAGAAAGATGGCCAGGAGAAAAAGGTCAGAACAAGAACCGGTCTGAGGAAATGCAATCATTCTTGTTGGATGTTCTCCACCTTCAGCCGTGGTTAGAGTCTCCAGGACCTAGGACTCTAGATCGTGGTAGCTTCCTGACCTTCCACTTTAGAGCTGTTCCCTTGGTGAGGCGCACTGTTTCAAAGTCTTTGGCCATGTAGGGAAAGAAAGGGACACCATTCTATGTCCAACTCCCAACCTAGCTAGTCCATTGTTTGCAGGTCTTGATTGGTCTGTTTGTCCTATTCATCACACAAGGGCATTGGGGTCAGGGATCCATACAGTCATGAGTACCTTCTCAAGTTTCTTTCACTCTGTATCAAATCTGTTCCTAGTGCCCCTCTGTTTTTAGCACACCAGGCCACTAAAAGTTTATCTTCTTCTGAAGATACTCTTGCTTAATTTTGAGATGAAAAGTAGGCTGCCTTGAAATCAGTTTTCAGAGAGACTCATAATTTGACCATAACAAGAGCCACTTTGGGAGTTAATAATTTATGTTGCCATTCAGTTTTAGATGCTGACTATCAGCACATGCATTTTGGGGGAATCTATGCAATGTCCAAAGCATGTCAACCTCTAAGTAAAAGCAAAACAAAACAAAATGCACACACACACACACACACACACACACACACACACTAAAGAAGTGTTGGCAGTACCATAACTGCAGCTGACAAAGGACTCGTGAATTCTGCTTGACTCTGTGATCCTCCATTTTGCCTAGGATACAACTGACATTTGTGGAGGTGAAGGTTACTTTTAAAGCTCATCATCAAGAGAGGGGTTGAATACAGTGTCCTGTCCAGGTAATTTAAACCTGAACCTTCTTTCTCCTATCTTTAGTCTACTGTCTATCCACATAAGGAGATGAAACCAATTCTGGTGGTTAACTGGGAGTCTGATAGAAAAACACCATGGAGAATACATACCAAAATGAGGTTTTAATATCTCTGAAAATTGTAAATATCATATGATTCTGTTATTTTTAATGTTGTGAATAATTTGAGGAAGCAGTCTCCCTCAGAAGCATGGACTAGCATTTCAAAGTTATCTTAATCAGTTATGGTTTCACTGGAGTAGACAAATGTTATATCTGTCACTGTTTTCATTTCATCAGCTCCTGTTTATCCTCTATCCACCTTCACATCTGCTTCTCCTTGAGTTCTGCTTCCCTGGGGCACTATCAGAATCACCGCAGTCAAAAGTAGGAGTGAGTTAGACGCTATCTCCTTCTTCACGCCTTACCATACCTGACTTACAGCCTAAATACATTTTATAACCATTCCCCCAGTATCCTCCCAATTCCCAACACTGACCAGTATCAGCACTTTGTTGGGTACAGCACCAGCTTCTTTTTGAACTGATTTGATGATGTTGTTCCCAGCTATTTCTATCCTGCCTCGGGGGCATTCTGAGTTTCCTTAACGTGTTCCAATGGCTGCCATTGTCTACACGACAAAGTTCATGTTTCCTTATGAGATAAACTGTTGGGAAGACCACTGCAAGAGCCTAACCTCAGTGACTTCTGAATACCTTTTCTCAACATTCTCACCTAAGTAATTATGAACTACAGTAACATCATAAATTGGCTTAAAGTTTTCTTTAACTTTTGCAAAACATACACACACACATATATGTGTATATATATACACATACACACATATAGACACACACACATATATGTGTATATATATACACATACATACACACACACACACACATATATATATAACATATATATATATATATATAGAGAGAGAGAGAGAGAGATCTCCTGATCATATTTAAGAGTATATGGTGTGACCAGGCATAGTGGCTGTATGTCTTTAATTCCAGTACTCAGGAAACTGAGGCAAGAGAATTGTGAGTTTGAGGCAAGTCCAGGCTTCTGGACAGTGAGCTACATAGCAAGATTCTGTCTCAAAAAGTCATTGTTGAGGACTGTCTAACATGTTCTTAGATTCGCCTTATTATATAACAGATGTCAATCTTTTAATCCTCAATCTGTTCTCATAATTCCTTGTGCTTGCCATATATAATCCTTTATGCTATAATATGCATTGCCAATTTTCTATTAATCTGTATTAATTTTGAGGTTTGAAATAAAGTTGGCAGAGTTCAACCTCATATCTTATGCTCCTTAGACAAGTACCTATCATGTAATGTTCAACAAGATTCACTGAACGAAGCGATGCATGCATTTTGAGGAAATGGGGAGGAGGGTAGGTTTCAGCTAGATGAGATACAGAACTGTTTGGGGCTGTTAGTTGCAACCTCTTTCATTATAAAACCGTTGAAAACCAGGTTTAAGGAAAATCACAATGATATTGTTTGCTCAACACATAACAAAAGACATCAGATTCTTAAATACAATGTCCTCTCCTCATTATTCATGTCTGGATTTGCTGAGACTAGAAATTGAAAAAAAAATGCAGTTTTGGAGTGAAGAATGATGCAATATTTTAATTGAGTTATACTTACACAATGAAACCATTGTACACCATGATGAGGACCATATGTATAATCAAATTCTATGGAAGCAAAAATGGGTCAGAATCAACTTTGCCTGAAGCGTTACAGTTTAAAATGGAATCTCATGTAGGAGAGGGGGCTGCTTGTTCACAATAATCACACAGAAACTATATTAATTAAATCACTGCTTGCCCCATTAGCTCTAGCTTCTTATTGGCTAATTCTTACATATTAATTTAACCCATCTCCATTAATCTGAGTATCGCCACGTGGCTGTGGCTTACCAGGCAAAAGTTACCAGCGTCTGTCTCTGGTGGGCTACATAGCTTCTCTCTGACTCTTCCTTCTTTCTCCCAGCATTCAGCTTAGTTTTCCCTGCCTAACTATGTTCCCCTATAGCTCTGCTATAGGCGCGAAGCAATTCCTTTATTCATTACTTGTAATTACAGCATATAGAGGAGAATCCCACATCAATCTCAAATGTTTTATAAAGCAAAAGAATATTCTGTATAAACTGCAAAGTTGTATAACAATCCCACTTTCAAGGCTAGTCTGAATGACATAATGATCTTGACTTGAATAAGAATATGTGTAGCAGGAAATTATGACAATAAATGGAAGATCAAACAATGAGATCTTGGTTTCTTGGGGAATATGGCATTGTCTTCCTATCCAAATCCACGGTGATATCTTTTCAGAGCTTATCTCTACACTTCTTAGGAAGGTATTACTTGGGTAATGAAAGAGTCCTCTCTCAGATGGACCTAGGAGTGACCTGAAAAGCTAACTCCTATAGGAAGGAGAAACTCTACCTATTGTGAAAATCACGGTCCCATAGTACCCACCTACCAAAGGACATTAAACAATTATGTTGGTGCCATTCCCTGATAGAGCCACCCTTATTGTTGTAGAAAATTCTGAGTCATCTTTCATTCTATGAATCTTTGGCCAGTTGCTAATGCCATTTAGGGCTCCTTTGGGGTGCTTTTTAGTAGTAGCAAAGAAAGAGGACTATGAGAAAAGACCTCTGTTTGAAATTTATGCCCTACTCTTCTCAGCTCCTTGCCTACGTGTGATCTAATCGAGAAGACTCCGCTTGGGGGGAAAACTTATTCTTTGTGAACAAACATTACTTCTTTCATCTTTCATGAGAGTAGAAGCAAAGATAGTGCTCCTGCCTGGAGTACTGCAGTACCATCTCTTCTGTTCTAATTTCATTTGGAGCATTTTTTCTCTGTCTTCAGGACTCCTCCCTGTTTTTAAGCTTAAGCTTCCCTTTAACCCTGGATTCCAACAAAGAAACTTTTTATATTTGCAATAATCAGATTGGGCATTATTTCATTGGAAGTCCTCTGTTACTGTTAGAAATGTCAAAAGATTCCCAACCCTCTGTATCCTCTTGGATGGTCCCATAACATTCTACACTGATTCTAATCAGTGAATAACAGCTATATTGTAAATGTGTGCCCATGCATATACAGTTTGTGATTGCCTGGTGGAAACAGATTTATCTCTGACACTTCAGTGTCTACATGACATGAAGTGAGAGACCTATTTATACGAGGTTAATGGAATTAACTTTAAATTATCTGATCAAGGCTATGGTCCATCTAATCAAAAATCCCACCAGGCAGAACATGCCTGAAAATATCTTCATCTCTTTTTTCTACCACAGACTCTTACATGAATGAATTAAAATGAACAAGTCTCACCGGAGCCTGTTTAGTTCACTCTTCTGATATTAGTGTGTGAGTCAGAACCATCCCAAAGTGCCCAGAATTCAGAGGAGCATAAACATGCTTGATCCAGCACAGGAGGTTCTCTGGTAATTTGGAAGGTGTTGCAGTGCTGGCAAAGTACATCACCGCTCCAGAAGTTGGAAGTGTGCCAAGTTCTCATAACTAAAAACCTGTTTATCTTTCGTGGAACAAAAAGTACTCTACTCCCCGCTTCCCGCTTGCGGTGGTGGTTGGCACAAGATTGGCAGAAGAGAAAGAGAGAGGAGAAAACACGGAGATAGAACTAGAGGGAGAGGGGAGGAAGTGAAGTGAGGCGGGGAGAGGTATAAATCAAGAGCCGAGGAAAGCCAGAATATGCCTGTGTGCTTCTGAGTTCCTAGTGATACTGAGGGATCTTTCAACTAGAAGATACCATCTGAAAACCCTTGCAAAGAATGTGAAAGAGGATCGCTATCAAAGCCATGCCAGGAAGCAGAGGCAAGATCAAGCAATAATGCTAACTCTTCGTACTAGACTGATACGCAGGAACTGGTCAGGGTGGCTTCTGTTACTTATACTGACAAAAAGCATTCTCTGTGCCCGAATACATCTCCTGTCTGCTAAGCTCTCCGAGGGTTGGAACCAAGCCTTTACTTTTATCTCCCACAATATTCACCCAGAACACTCCATAGTCAGTTGACGAAGGGCCTTGGCGGAAAGAAAATGTCTCTGAAGAAGAAGTTATTTCACAAACAGGACAAACCTATCTCAGAAGTGGAGAGTCAGTAAGAACATAAGACAAATAACAAGTCTGCAAGGGAAGTGATGATTCCTAGGAAATACGCAAATATAGCTCAGAATACAGCGAAAAGCCAAGTGAGAGAAGGAAGCTGGCTCAGAACTGAACCACAAAAAAGGAAGGGCTTTTGTTTCCTCCATAAAAATTTGCCACGGTCGAGCAGAACTACCAGCCTCCTTCTTGTGTTATGTAACACAATATTTGCATAGTTTAATAATTATTTTAACGCTTTCCTTATTTGAGGCCTGTGCACATAGATCTGGCCCTTTTCTGGTTCCTTCCTAGATTCTTCTGTAAATCTGTGACCTGCATCCATCCTTGCATCTGCTGCAGACTCTCTAACTTCCGCCTCATTTCTGGGAGAAACGAGTGGATGAGGAGGTGCTGGAGGAAGAAAGAAAGGGTTGGTGTAGGAGGAGGAGGCAATGGTAACCTCGAACAGAAGAAAGAGACGAGGAATGGTGGCTGGCTGATCAGTTCTTGTATATTCACTTCATTGATTTAAAATAAAGTACTTGAACACCATTTTGACTGGACCAGGGTTCTCTCTCCTCTTCTCAGGTGTGACGGAATGGAAGAAAGATAGAAAAAGCAGGGGCAGGACAGACATCCCATCATTTCCACAGTTTCTTTCATGAGTCTTTATCCCCTACCACACTGCTCCTTGCTTTTCTATGTACGTATGTATGTATGTATGTATGTATGTATGTATGTATGTATGTATGTATGCGTGCATTTTTTTGAGATAGGGTTTCTCTGTAGCTTTGAAGCCTATCCAGGAACTAGCTCTCGTAGACCAGGCTGGCCTCAAACTCACAGAGATTGGCCTCTCTCTGCCTCCAGAGTGCTGGTACTAAAGCTGTGAGCCACTACCACCCGGCTCTGCTCCTTGCTTTAAAAGCTTTCTGGGTCAGCCTGGTCTAAAAGAGCTAGTTCTAGGACAAGCCCTAAAGCTACAGAAAAACCCTTTCTCAAAAACCAAACCAAACAAAACATAAAGCTTTCTGGGGACACAGAAGACATGCCACTTCTTAAATTCGACATTCAATTCAATGATTATTTTCCTGATGCTCATCTGTCCCGTCAACTGACTCTTCTGTGAGAATGGGGATGCTATTTTCTGTTGGTCACAGACCTCTAGCACCTGATACGCAGTAGGTTTTCAATAAATGTTGAATGAATTGTCTGGCCCAATCTGTCTTCAAAATCTATTGTTCAAAGACCCAGAGAAAGTAGGTCAATGTCAGTGCTTGCTGGACACACACACTCCTGCCCTAGTGATAACAACTTCTAAGATAAATCTCCCACAGCCAGCCATACAGCTAAGGCTGATGAGTGCCTGAAAGAAGAAATTTGATCAGATTTGGAACAGGATACAAGCAAGAGCACCAGCTTGAGAGATGAACAGCTCTTCCAGGTGTTTCGTTTGAATTTTTTTCAGACCAGTTTCCCAACTAAAAGGAAATACTTTCCTGCTTTTTTGCCACAAAGAGCAGGACAAGCCAGGTTGTTAATTAAATTACAAATCAGCTGTCTCCTTGCAGCTGACAGACCTTTGTGTGCTTCCAAGCAACGTTGGATATTTTAAACCCTCTGTAATTACCTACGATGGAGAAGCTACCAGGAAGGATGCCTCCATGAATATTTAATCGCTCTCAAAATTCTTTTTAAAGCACCAATGATTTAAATAGTCAAGAGAAACCCTACTGTTGATCTGGGCTGCCCTCCATCTGCCCACAGAAGATTCTAGAAGGCCAGTCAAGAGTGCAGCTTTTTCCTGAGTTAAGCCCACATATGAAGGAGGCCAGATTCATTCAGGGAGTCACGAGGACCTGAGTAAGTTCTTTGAGTATGTCAGTTTGGAATCCCAGACTGAGTTATGCAAATGTAATGGGTGTGGTATTGTGATATTTACATAAGTAGCATACAGTCAGGATTTTTTTTTAAATAAAAAGGTATTTTTAAAAGTTCACTCCTTGGGTCAGTCTCAGAAGAACTAGACAAAGAAGATGATGTCATTCTGATATCCAAGTGAGAAAGAAAGAGGTTCAGGAAGTCTTCAAAACGTGAAATACACTGTGAAGATATGTTTTGTGACAGCCACCTTCGGACTGTAAGCTGTAGCCCGATAGAGTTGATGGGGAAAGTCTGTCCTTTCTATGGAAACACAAGTTCAAACTTCCATTCTGATGCTTGGTACCCTGGAGATCTTTGTGAAGTTCTTGAGTGTCTCTGAGCAGCATCCAACTGCAGCTACACATGAAGAGAACAACATTCATTTCACAGAAGTCTAAGGACTGGGAACGACATTGTGTTCTGGGTGCATACTAAGTTTCTTGACAAATCTCAACTCACGCTTTTATGAAGTCTCAATATCTTTGCACTTTGCTGCTTTGTTATTAAAAGGGAAAAATAGTAGTTCCCAAGAGTGAACGTTTCATATAGCCATTTCTATCAGCAAGATGAAGAAAATACGAATAATTATTTGGATTATCCAAATATGTCTCTCTGAGAACACTGAACAAGAGTCGTGTTCTGAAGAGATTGTTTGGATTACTCCCAGTCCATCACCTACCATCTGGGAAAGTCACTAAATACTGTGAGACTTAGCATCCTCACTGTGAGAGGAGAAGTTTGCCCACACCACAGGGAGGCCAAGAGATAGAATGCCTGGGAAGACTTTGGAGAGAGCCTGGGCCCTTGTATGCAATCAGTTTGGAAATTCTCCCTCCCTCCCTCCCTCCCTCCCTCTCTCTCTTTCTCTCCCTTCCTTCNTCCTTCCTTCCTTCCTTCCTCCCTCCCTCCCTCCCTCCCTCTCTCCCTCTTTCCCTTCCTTCCTTCCATTCATTCTTTCTAACTAGGACATTAGATGTTTTACATGATTAGTAATGATTTTTAAAGTGGTATAAACTAGGGAAATAATTCTACCTTTTTATCTCAGTTTTTAAATCTGTTTCCCTTAATCTGTGACACAGCCTGTCTCAACGCCTATAAACACAGCAGATTTACCGAACACCTACTAAGTGCAGACACCATAATCATGTGTTAGGGAAGTAATATTGCACAAGACACTGGGAGCATTTCCTGGTGCTCCCTGGAGCATACAATTTTAAAGCAAGAAAAGAATGGTAACACAGAAAAAGAGAACTGAAAGTATCCCCTGTTTTGCTAGCACTAAGTCAGAGAGAGCAGAGAAGTATAATACAGAGATAAAGTCATCTCAGGCAGTGCTCCTCCAGACTTACCCGGGTGCTCCTCCAGACTTACCCGGTCGCACACAGGGGCATAGCCAACTCAGATAAGCAGGCTGACACATACTGAAGTAATGGGAGAAAGGACAAAAGTCGGGAATGGCAAATGTTAGCATGATGATAGTGGCTATTTCTATGTGGTAGCTAATTCTGTATTTTGAACTACACTTATTACTCGAAGGGATTAAAAAAATTAACAGAGAAGAACATTCAAGCACGATCAAGTTTTGGTGTTGAAGAGAAGAAGGTCCAATGTGTTTTGGGGTAAAGGAAAAGGTCTCTGGTCCTAGGAAACCTTCATTCAATTTCTGCTGAGTTAATATTGGGAACTGGATGGGGAGACCAGGGAAGTTACTGCCGGCTGAGAAATTTAGGAAGGAGGGAACCAAGAATGAACTGACTGTGGAGAATCAGCTGTGAAGTCAAGTGGCTTCCGTACCAAGAAATCAAAGCGACGCTTTCAGAAAGAACCCGGTAATTAGTTTGTTCATTTGAGGCGAAACTTCAAATACGCTATGAGTAATGTTCCATGGCTCACTGCTGCTGGATTTATGGGAGGACAGTAAGATCCCGTGGGCACTCTCCGTCTGACTCAACCCACCAGCTGTGAGTCTGCACCATCCATCCGTGAGAGCTACTACAGAAGAGAGAAGCCCATACTGTTCAGGAAGCTTTGGAACCCATGAAAAGAGAAAATGTTCACTTCAGCAATAGGCTTAATCAAGCAACGGCAAACCTTTGTGCCTCAGTATCCTGGGATTCAATTCTGCTTCTACTGCTAACCAGCGAGATGGCTTCTGGCAACTGTGGAAGTTCTCTGAAACTCATTCATGCTTTTTTGAAATCGGGCCAAAGGCGCAGGAAAGTTGTTGGTTTGGGAAACTAATCAGAAAATATGAATAAACATTTTTTTAGCCTAGCACTGTGTTATAAAGTCATTGTCATGTAAGTACGTATTACACAGTGAGCATGTGGCCGCCTATAGTACTGTATTCCCCTCTCAGATCAGCCCCTGCTGTCAATACACTACACAGACATGATTTTATCTCTATAAAATACAGGAACAACAAGTGAGACAAAAACACGGTGTTGATCTTTTTGAGACTGGCATCACACAATATGGCTTCAGATGTGAACCTTCAGTAAGAAGTGTGGACATTTTAACCCAAGCCTGCACTCCGAATACAGGCCTAGGAACTCTAAGTATTTTACCATTTCTGTATCAATGTCAAACAGGCTCCAGGCTGAAGTACAGTAATTAATGAGACCCTACCTAGTAATGGTGGGTAGGCCCTGCCAGGATTGGAGGCAGCTGACATCCACTGAGCTTCTTCAGACATCTAGAGCACTAGAAAATAGCACAAACCATCCGAACACAGTCAGACTGAGATGCAAAGTCCTCCATATGATGCCCCGAAGATTCAGAGGATGGTGTTTCTTTCTAAATGTCAGGAAGCCATTCTGCTCACACTTGTATCTAGGTAGGTGCTACTGGCCTCTCTGGCTTATGATCCTCAGTTCTGCTTAGGACCTGCCTATGGAGTTAGTTTGATCCATGTGCAAGCCTTCCAGCCATATCTGAAACCCCAGGAGGAGATCACATACACAGCTGAACCTAGAGTGGACTCTTTTGGCCAGGTGGTATGCCTGGATGAAGAGTTTTCCATATATCTGTCTGTTAGTGTTTTCTTTTTGACACTCAGAGATGGAAACTGCCTTTTAGCACAAAGCACTGCCATTCATTCAACAAAACATTTATCTTGAGTGGCATGTCCTCATCATTGCATTTAAAATGTCAGGAATGCACAAGTTAATATAAAGCAAGAACTGAGAGCGATTGGGTTCGTGCTCCAGATGAATTTTATAGTTTGACTCTTTGCTTCCTTCCCCAACTGTCTCCCCACCACCACCACCTGTGTGTGTGTGTGTGTGTGTGTGTGTGTGTGTAGATGGATGTGCTTCTGAGTGAGGCACCTACAGAGACAAGAAGCATTGTATCTGCTGAAACTGGAGTCATGTGCACTTGTGAACTGCCCTACCTGGGTATCAGGAACCAAATACGGGCAGTCGGCAAGAGTAGTACACACTTGTAACTACTGAGCCACCTCCTGGTCCCTCATTGTGTTTTCTTTGTCAGAGTGAATAATTCTGTATGATGGAGAAGATACCATGGCCAGAGTACACAGCCTCTCTATGGAGCTATGGAATCTGAGCTGGTGAAAACATTGGGGTCCATCAAGGTGTTCTGGTCAAGCTGCCTCTGTTCCATGGTATCTATGAAACAGGAATATAGGCTAGGGGAAGGATCAAAGTAGAAGCTGGGATCTTAATACTGGTAATAGTTTCTAGTTAAAAGATATTATTTTCTACTTAGACCAGAGTGTTAATGTTTGCATTTCCACGAATAAAATTGCTTTATATGCCATGCTTCTTTATGGTGATATCTAACTATTTTACAAAAAGCAAAACATAATGTAATGTTTTTGTAAATGCATTTTATAATTGATTGAGGGGCACACACAGGTAACTGAGTGACTACTGCAAAAAGTAATTTTGTGTAAAGTCTTTACTATGGCAGCCTCCTACACACAGTGAAAGAATCTGGAGTCCATCTTAGCAGTGATCGTCACTCTTTTCTTTTTGTTCATTTCCATGGCTAATTCTCCCATCAAGCACTCATTTCTCTCTCAGGAATATCCCAATGTGCACCCTGCTTCGCCTTCTAAACGTATCTTCCACCTTTTCCTACTCAGCCCGCGTCTTTTCTCTGTATCTCCGCCTTCTCACATCTCACAAAGCAGATTTAAAACACCCCAAATCATTTGCAACCATAGAAATTAGGTCTCTTCTGGAGCATTCTAACACTCTCCAGGTACATTCTGCCATTCCTTACTTCAGGGATCAGCTGGGGTTAGGGTGATGCCAACTCTCAGGAACGTCCATGATTTTACTGGTTAGAGTGGAATGGAACTTAGGGCAAAACTTGCATCAAATGTGCACAAACACAACATATTTGTTTTCCATCAGTTTTGCCTATTTTTTTTCTTACTATATTTTTTCTGGACTGATTGTAAGATCTTTCAGTGCTGTGTCATTTATTTGAAAAATGCTAAATGAATGCTTGTTGAATGAAAAAAGCCATCCAATAACTACTTTTTTCACTGGTATCTTTCAATCAACCAAAGCATTCAACAAATAACCCCTAGGTATTTCTTCTTTAAATATAAGTTTAGCTACATCAAACGCGTCCATAAGTTTGTTGCTGCTCAAGAATAAAGCACAGAAATGTTGATGCTATATACAATGGCTCTCATGCTGAAGTCCATCTCTTGTTTGTTTGGTCTGAGACACGTCATCACTATATAGTCCAGGATGGCCTGGAACTCAATAGTAACCAAGTCAAATTTCAAACTCTGGTCCTCCTGCCTCAGCCTCTACAATGTTAGGATAACCACTCCCTGTCCTCAGGGCACATCTTATATGCAAATTAGCTAAGAGGCTCTTTTTTGTTTTTCTGAAGTCATTTGGTATTTCCCAACTCCCCCACTTCTTGTTCTTTCTTGATATCTTAAATTGGGCTCTCTCGATAAATGGACTATGATTGTTGGCTTTCTGCTGGTTTTGTTTTCTTTTAGGTTCTGTTCATCTGTAACCTTCCTCACAGTCTACGGCCATCTTTTCTCCCAAAGTGGGATCTGCTCACGTCCTTGCTTTGTCTTAACTCCGGCAGGGAAGTCTTCCAATACTGAAAAAGCAGCAGTTCATCCAACTCTCTTTCCACTAAGCATTCATAACGAGTGACTAAGTATTGGTATAGACACTGACAGTATTCAGAGGCAATGTGAGATCCTGCCTTCACTGGGCTCCTTTTTCAACAGATGGGACTAAAAGTTGTCAGTTAGGACTAGTTTGAGAAATTCTGTATTTAACATATACATATCAGAAATGATGAAAACCCACATAAAACATACTATGCGTATATTCTCACAGAGGTTTTCGGTTTTCTTAACCTAGCTTTGAGGTTAAAACATGACACTTTCTTCAAGAATAAGATATCTCTGAATACTCTTAAAGAGCAAAGTCCTCAAAGTGTTACAAAGATACCAGATCACAAGTCAGGGGAGATAAGTGATAGAGCATATTTTTCATTTTTAATGCACTGAGATGCTTTTATCCAGGTCCTTAGATTTAGTGCCTTGAAAATTTTTGATGTGACATCATAAACGGTTGTGGTAGAATGAAATTAAAATGCATTGTAGGGTAATTTCATTCCTTATAAAGACAGACCC
Organism: Bramus lutescens; assembly: GCA_001685075.1. Classification (NCBI taxonomy): domain Eukaryota; kingdom Metazoa; phylum Chordata; class Mammalia; order Rodentia; family Cricetidae; genus Bramus; species Bramus lutescens. The sequence continues at coordinate 261,020 of LOEQ01001987.1, read as the reverse complement.
AACATCATCTTAAAATTTCCAAACTTTGAAGAATAGATTACATGAGAGAAATACTTACTTCAAAAATTTAATATTGCTGACAAATTTTACCATCCATGGAAGTGGGATTGACACAATTAGAGTATTTTATACCTTGGATGGTCACAAGCCAGTAGCTCTACAAGGCCAAAAAAGCTCCCTCAGCACATAAAATTTAATTCTAAAATCCCTGAGCAACATTTTGGTTTTTCTTCATCCTTATATCTATTTAGAGAGTTTTTTTTTTCATTCTAGATATGCAACCCTAGTAGGCACAGTGAAAATGCCAAAATATGATACTCTTAACTTCGTCTCTATTTTGGATGAAATTTGATTAGCCATGAGGGAAGAATCATCTAGGTTGAGAGTTGTAGTCACTAACTGTTAGGATTCAATAATAAATAAGAAAACAAAATATATTTCAAGCAGAACTTTCAATGTAGTCAAAGTTACAGTTTACTGTAGTCAAAGTTGCCTGTTTAACAAATTAAGGAAATGAGAAGATACTCCCAAAGAATCTCAAAGTAGAAGCTCGTTCATTAGGAGAGGTGGGGACACTGTCCAAGGGGAATGAGATCATCTCATTGGAAGAGCGTGGCCAACGGCATGGTTAAGGAAAGTATTACCAGGAGAACCTGAGCTAGGAAGGAGTTTAGTGTGAGCCCAGCGCTGATGCAGGATGAGAGAAGTGGGAGGATTTGGGGGCAGCACAGCTGCCCTACAATCAGGCTGCTTCTATTGTAGAACTTAAGGGCAGAGGACAAGAAGCATTTACAGGAGGAATCACAAGAGCTAAGAGAGAGGAAGAACTCTGGTATGTGAGGGCAGAGGAAAGGCTAAACAAAATGAAAGAAACGCACACGAAGAACTATTGTCCAGCCATAGAATGAAGAGACCACACCTTCTCCCGCACAGATGAGCCAGAGGGCCCGCGGACTAAGTCAAACAGGAAACGGCAAAAAGACCATTGCTGCACAGTTTTACTCATGTGCAGCGACGGGAGGGCTAAAATTCACAGACAGGGCTAATAGGATGTGGATAGCAGCAGTTTGCAGAGGGAGACACGGAGATAAGCTGCCTTAGAGTCTCTGCTTTGTGAGAAGTTCTGGGAGTGTGTTAGCCAACAAGGTGGATGTAACCACTACTTTTGAGATCTGCATTGAAAATGGTTAAGATGGTGCCGTGCTGGGTGGTGGTGGCGTTCGCCTTTAATCCCAGCACTCGGGAGGCAGAGGTAGGCGGATCCCTGTGAGTTCGAGGCCAGCCTG
>LOEQ01001987.1:243343-259661 GCA_001685075.1 Bramus lutescens | reverse complement strand
AAAAAACCAAAACAAAACAAAACAAAAAAAACCAACTAATAGTAGCTGGTGACTAAGTCAGCTCCTCCTTGGGGAGTCTATCACCTGGAGGAACAGAGGAAGGGTCAGGGCAGGCAGACACTGGAGAATTCTAGGCTCAGGACCAAGGCTCTATGAGCAGTGGGCACTGGGGCCCTTGCGCAGTCATTCCCCACAAATGCTCACTAGTTGCAATTAATGGATCTGAACATCTGGCATAATGCCGAGCAGAAATCTTCCTTCTTGACTTATGTTTTTGTTTGGGATAACAGGAATAGCCTTAAATGGTCAAAACCAATGAGAACAGATGGAAGACTCACAAGTTCCAGATTATACAGCGAGAACCCCTAAAGTCTCAGAAAACAAGTACCTCATGTTTTGATAAAAATCGATCAAGATTCATTATGAAATCATCCATGTGTTTATCATAGTCTCCAGCATCTATTTAAGCAATAAAGAATAACATAGCACATATTAAATGTCAGATACTCAACAGAAGCCCCTGGGTGTTCACACCTATTCTTAATTTTCCAGAAGTTTCATATTGTCTGAATTAATTTCTGCTGTTGACAATGGTCTTATTATATGGGCACACATCTGTGACATATCCATGTCTTCTTAACTTTAATTTTTTTATTTAAATTTTTATTTATGTGTATTTATATATGTGTATATGCACCTAAATGCTCAATACACACACACACACACACACACACACACACACACACACCTCACACTGTTGCTTGCTGAAGGCACAAAAAGGGGTCAGATCCCTGTAGCTGGGTAATAAGTGGCTGGGATCTTCTTCCTGACATGGATGTTAGAGAATGAACTTAGATGTTCAAGGAGAGCAGGAAGGATTAAACAAACAAAACAACAAACCCAGCTGAGCCACTTCTCAAGCCTCAATTGAAGAGTCATAAAACTGAAACTTTTGTGATGTAGAATAATCCCAGCAAGGGATTCTGTCCTTTGGATAAACATACCCATAACCCCAAAAGCCAATTTAGTGACATACTGTGTTGTTAGAGTTTCTCTTGTGATGAAGCAATGACCATAACGTTGTAGAGAGGAAGGGGTTTGTTACAGCTTACTCTTCCACATCACAGCCCATCTTCAAAGGAAATCAGGGCCACAGAGCAGGAACCTAGAGGCAGGAGCTGACACTTGGATGGTTGTGACCTTGGAGGGGTGATGCTTACTGGCTTGCTCCTCCACATAGCCATTCTCACAGCACCTAGGATGACCAGTCCGAGACTGGCACCTCCTACAGTGAGCTGGGTCCTCCCCCTTTAAAAATGCATCACAGGATTCCTGACAGGCCAGTCTGGTAAAAGTATTTTTCTCAATTCAGATTACCGCTTTCAGAATGACCCTAGCTTCTGTCAAGTTGGCATAAAACTAGCCTTCACATGTATACATAAAACATAAAAATACAGCACACATATAATACAAAATAATACACCCACACTCTTTGCTGAGGATATATGCACTGTTTCTATTAATTTTCCTTCAGGAATAACAGAACTATAACAATGCTTCTGCAATAATCCTGCTTGTGTTTGTTGGTGCATATGTGCAGGCTCTCTTTAGGCATATGCCTAAGAGTGAAATTCTGACAGTCCGATTGCTGTGCTGTAGCTGGATGTCACCTGAGCCTAATCAGCTTGCATTGTGCTCTAATATATGAGAGCTAGGGTTACCTCATAGCCTCCCTGTAGCTTGGTATTATCAGACCAATGAGAGGACTCATAGGGTAAAAACTCTTGCTATATACACCTGAAAACCTGAGGTTAGTCACAAGATCCTACAATGGAAAGAGACTCTGGGGAAAGTTGTTCTCCGACCTCCACATGTACACCATGCCGTGCTTACGTCTGTATGAACACACACAGCATAAGTACAAATGCATATGACAATAAATCAAAAAATTAATAAATAAAGACCCTGGCATGATCCATGAAAATACCAATATTCCAGCTAATATTAAGATAATTGAATCAACAAATGAATTATATATGTGTTTTGAGAGAGCAAAAAAACAGCCAAAGATACAAAGATAGTTTCTGGTTATATTCAGTAGTTATTGATATTTATTTTTAGAGTAATCTTTCTGCTACCTCTTTGTCTTAAGTATTTGTGATAAATAAGTATTTCACTAATAAAGTTGGGTTTCATTTGCTTCCCAATTTTGATTTTCTGTGTGCAGGATCTACCTTTAGCCACAAGGGGGCAAGCTAAGCACGTTCAAATGCAATCTTTACACATGCCTAAGGGCACTTGGGAAAGCTGTAACCAACAGATGGTTTATGGATGTAGCACACACGCTTCTGTCTTACAAATTTTAATGTCTTTGTATCCACCCGTCCACCTCTTTCTCCTTTGTACAGGAAAATGAAGGGCTTTCTCCACCCCACCTTTCGTTAAACTCTGAGTGACTTACTTGTTTTCTTATTTCTTTGCTCTTTATTACCAGCATACAAAGTAAACTGGTTCTTCCCACATACAGTACCTTCCTCGTATTGCCTTGAGTCTAAATTCCCGGTGTTTTTTATACTTGTCCTTCACTCCAAACACACAGACGCGCACACACATCATCATCACCACTGCCACCGTTTTCTCCCATGCTTTTCAATCCCTAGGGTATGTCCCAGCTGTGCTCAGTGCCTCTCAACTTGATATAACTTGATACTCTTCCATGATATTCTTCCATACTTCCATGACTCCCTGAAGGCGACTAACTTTGAACTGCTGTTCTGTCCCTGTTCAACTGCCTTGCAAACTTAAATCTGTAGCTTTGCTAATACTTTCATGCAAACACCCAACAACCTGTTTTCAAAAACCAAACGAACTACCATGTTTAAGAATTTTGACCTTTTTGTCTGCCCCTTCTCAAATGTTCCCTACTGGCTAACGGGGGTCAGAAGAGACTTTTGTTGTCTGGGTTCTCATGTCTACAATATGCCTAGCATCACAAAGGATGATGTCCAGATTGAAGAATAGACTGAATCCATGCTGTGGAAAGGCAAATATATTAATTTTGAGCAATACATATTTCAATTGTTGTATACAGCAATTAACCAAGTACTTATGTGTAGAGGCCAAAAAATGCAGGTCCATTTCCACCTTGTATGACGTCAGAGAGTTTGGAGATTGACAAACATAGTTGCAGGACCCAGCTCAGGGTGTGATTGCTTGGTTCTTAGACATTAAGATAGCTCCAGGTCATCCTGACAGGGGGTCAGGATATGCAAATGTACTTCTGCCCCTTCTTTTGTAACTATGAGGTCACCTCGGGAGGGTAGTTGTCAGCATTTGTGATCTAGAGCACCTTTGCTACCTAGACAACAGAATGTTAATGACTTGATGGCTCAGAGTGATAAAGTGACTGACTGTGTGACTTATCCTTTGTATCATGTTAATAAAGTCTTTTGTTACCTTCTCCCTCCCATTTAAATTGGTCATAAAAGCTGTGGAAAAATAAAAGTGGTTGATTTCAGGATTTCAGTAATCATTGGAATACCCTCCCAGAATTATTCTATGGTTTCTGTCTTATTATTTTCACGTGACTTCATATTCCTTACCTATATTTCTAAAATTCCCATGCCCCTACCCTGATAAGAGATGATTCTGTTGAGGCCAGGCCTCAACACCAATGTTTTTGAACTTGTATTTTTGTTTTAATCATTGTCATCATAACCAAATCATTTTGAAGGAAATAAGAATCAAGTCTGGTGTTAACAAGAGACAGTAGGTGATTTTCCTGCCTTTTAATGGTGAAGGGGAAACCAAGGGAAGTCATTATAATATACTGATATAATGAAGTAGTTCACTTAATAATTATGTTTAAATAAATAAATGAACTCAGCCTTTGGCAAGACTTCCCACAATTCAGTTGAATAGTCAAATATTTTCTCAGCAAGCCTCTTATTGATTTTCCACAAAGGTTGTAATTTAACAAACACATAATATTGATTTGTTTTTGAAACTCTCAGTCCAGAGCTATGGGGATACCAGTGGAATTGTAATTCCTTGTAATTAAAAGCCTTCAAAATGCAAATTGTGCCATAAGGCATGGGCCACCATATGCTTCATTGTAATCTCAATCACAAACTTCACCTTCTAAGTCCTGCAAATATAAGTGCTGATCGCATGCTTTCTGACGTTTCATTGACTCTTTGGGTTCACGGTTGTAAGATTTAAAATCCTATTTTAATTTAGAATTAATCAGACTACAGTTATTGAGTACTTATGGGGAACAAAAGAATGGGCTGTGCCTTAACAAGCTGCCTGTCACAGGCTCCTTCTACTCATTTTTAACTGTTATGTTGGTAGAGAACTAAGTATTGCTAATGACGGATAAAGATGCTCACACAGATTAACTTGTAGGGGAAAGTACCTAGCTCCAAAAGATCCATCTTCTTGTACTTAGCAAACTTGTTACTTGTAGGAAACTCATAGGTCAATTCCAACGCCCTTTGCAAATTCTTTTACGATTCAGAGAACATAGTTACAGGGCTATATATAATCTGTGTTCCAAACCTACAAACGTCATCTTTTTCTTTAAGTCAAATGCATTAGGAAAGCTACACAATATGGATTTCAGTCAATGTTCTTCAATGGAGCAACTTAAGTCAGCATATAAATTGCTGTTGACTCCTATCGAATGTTCACAGTGTGCCAGGCACCATTAATTCAGCTGAAACTCGTTAATCCAATGACTAACTAGGTCCCTATTAGGAAGGTTCACAGTTTACAAATGACCAAGCAAATGCAAAACACCCAGCTGAAAGGCAACAGAATTGGCAGGCACGTTCATCATCTGCTGTTAATTGGAAGAAGTAGAACATAATTTTATTCAGAAGAATGCTTTATCATGGCCTTGGGAAGCAATGAAGTCTCAGGGATCTGAATGGATCCCTCTAATAACATTCCATGAGAGACGGAAGATTTCTAGAAGGAAGTGAGGATGTTTGCAAGAATTCCTTTTTCAAACGCTTAGATGAAATAAAATGAATGCAATCTATATTTTGTGTCCAATGATTCAGAAGAGGAAAGATTAACACCACAATATCATTTCCTGTTGTGATGCTTGCTTTTAAGCTTATTTATAAATGAGAAAAATTAAAGATTTATTCCGGCAAGAAAATGAAGCGGGGCGCTGAACTTAATTTCGAGGGGAAAGGGTACCATGTCAGGAGGTCTGGGTCACCACTTTTGCCATCAAAGAAATAACATTCCAGGGTTGAAGTGCTCATATTGTCAAAAACAGGACCTAACATTGTACTTTGGCAACCATAGGTCACCCGTTGATCATGCCACATCCCTCCAGCAATCATTAACTAGGTAGAGTTGGTGAGATTTTTACTTGGCTAGGTTGACCAAAGGAATGGAGTCTGTAGTCTGTTTATGGGGGCAGGTAGATATTAACTGCATAAGAGCATGTAATTACACTGGTAAAATAGCTGATTATGTGAACACATGCATTTGTCGAACACTACCAGTGAGCCATAATTATTCTGGCTCAATATACCCAGGTGAGAATATACCTGACAACTGTTGACTGGTATATATCTGTGTGAGGCTCTTTTGTATTATTTTATTATTTCATATTTTCATAACTCTCTTCTGAGAATCTCATAGCATCCCAACACTGATAAGGGCTCTTATTCCTATGGACTCCATGGTGACAGAAGCCACCACACAGATCAGTGTGTTGGTTGTAACCTGAGAGTTAATGTTTCTGCATTCTAGAAGACTCAGACAAAATGTATACCTTGTCTCTGAAACTTTTCTTATGTATGTTCCTGGTTTCTCAGCCCCCAAATAATCACATAGAAATCATATTATATGCAATACTGTTTGGCCAATAGCTTAAGCGTATTTTTGGCTAACTCATATCTTAAATTAACCCATCTCTATTAATCTGTATATCTCCACAAGGCTGTGGCTTACCTAGTAAAGTTCTGGCATCTGTCTCCGGCAGGGCTACATGGCTTCTTACTGACTCTACCTTCTTTCTCCCAGCATTTAGTTTAGTTTTCCCTGACTAACTCTGTTCCGCCCACTCTGCTAAAGGCTCAAAGCAGTTTCTTTATTAACCAGTGGTATTCACAGCACACAATGGAGAATCCCACATCACCTCTTCTGGATGTTTCAAGATCTGGCTTCAATACTAATAATTTGAAAGGCAATTGATCTATTTGTAAGTCTTACTGTTCACTAGACTGTGATCTTTTTGAAGAAGTAGACTCTATTCTGTTTTATTTCTTTATAGTCACTAAATCTAGAAGTTCAGTGCTTGACATTTATAGGCCCTCAATGAATATTTACTAAATCATTTATTGAGGAATATAAAACTTGTTCTAGTCTAAAAGAAGGCAATACATATGTATTAAATATATGGGTAGCATTTCAATTGAAATGCTGAGAAAATATTTCTAGTATAAATTATTCATTAAAGCATTCTAGATGAGAGCATACAGCTAGTCCACCACAGATATGAATTTGGAGGCTTATAATGAGCTTGTTTTCTTTGTAGTGTTGATGGATATTATGAATGCCAAATAAAAGAATAAATGGGCTTCAACCAAACAGGATATATGTGGATAATTAAGACATGTAATTGTGTTTCTGTCTTTATTTTTACTAAACACAGTAGAAAAATCCACTGTAATATAAACTTGCAAAATGTCTGAAGAGTCAATGACTTAAGCACTGGATGGAATTCTAAGACATCACTTCACTCAATCTTCTGACTGTAGAAGGGTCTGCTTATGCATGATGACTGTCACTGAATGAGCAATGACCACATCCTGATCCCTAACAATGCCAGCTCTTCCCATGACTCCCTGGATCTCCTGACAATACTAACTTTTAAGGAAGTAGAAAGTGTAAAATCACAAAGAAGAAAAAAAATGGTGTACCCACCTCCTTGTTTTCAGATACCTTATTGGTTTTCAGAGGGATAGTCCAGACCTAAGTTCCTAAGGCCACACACAACTTTTTTAATATGATCCCTAAGTCTTGATGTTGACAATAGTATAATTATATCAAGTCACTGGAAATTCTGTTTGTCATTTATTAAATAAGAATCCAGAAACTACATGTATCCTATCTTAAACTAAATTTTGGTTGTAAGTCTTTCATGTGTTTGATACTCTTCCAAGGAACTATGATAGTTCATGTGTGTTTAATGTATAGTATATGCATATTATAATTTGGCCAATAGAAGAAATTACTATCTACCTTCTGTAAACCTTAATTTATCTTCATTTAAGTAAGTGTGCCTTGTGTGACATATGTAAAAGCTGACTCCGGATCAGATGGCATTCCTAGTACTGGATGCGGTGACTAGTATATGATAGGCTCAACTAGCAGAGGGAGGGAGCCTCCAACTTGCCCTTGGAAACTTATTGGGCTCATCTGATGTTGAACTGTCCTAAATATTGAAGGATGACAGCAAATTGAATGAATAATCCACATGATTTATGTTTTTCATGTATGTGCTATAAATGTTGATTTTTTTTCCATAAAAGCCATGACATTTTTGAGACCTCTTTCCAACGTGATTAGTGAGCAGCAAAGACTGAGGGACATTTAGACAGCAATCTCTTGAGTTTGGAGCAGTCATGCTTTTCTCCAGCACTTGCTAATGTAGGTGCAGAGAGCCGCACGAAGAGATCACTGCAAAGACCTTCATGTCGCAGAGCATAAGGCAAGGTGGCCCAACTGCTGAAGACACTATGTGTGTTTCCTCTTGAAGCAGGTTAATGGCAGACCATCAAAGCAGTCTTATTCTTGTAGCTCCTGCACAGTTGGCTCTTACTTCCAGAAAATGTTATTAGAAAGACAAGGAGAAACCGTAATTGATACAGGACCCTTCCTATCTCAGTCTTGGCTCTGACTGCAAGAGGCTGTGTAAGCAGAGAAAAGTACCATATCTGGTAGAGATGTTCTTATCGTCAAATTCTCATTTGGAAAAAATAGGATAAAGTGGTGGCTCTCTGCTATTCCACACTCACTTGTTAGGAACACTGCAGATATTAATAGTAATCATAAACTGATTCAAAAAAAATTTTAAAAATGGGGTATATTGAAGAGACAAAAGCATGCAATCTCACTTGCATTCTGGTGCATTTGCTTTAGATTTAGAAGAACAGAAAGAAAACGTTGCATTTAATGCAGGCACAAGAATATGCAGGCTCTTTGATGTAGGTGAGACCTGTTTTAGAGGACCTTGCTCAGGCTGGGGCTATAATGGACCGCTCCAATGATCTCTACTCTGGAATAGTTTGGTGGATTTTATAATAAGATGAATGTTTGAAAGGATGAGTCAATGCATTATGTATGCCATTGAGAGAAAAATGTGAGAACTTGGATAAAAGCTGGCTAAAGTCACCATCAGCAATGACCTACAGGGATCTGGACCGGTGTGTCTGTGGGACTTGTTTCTGTAGAGTGTTTGAAGACACTGTAAATGTCCTTGAAGAAAGACTTGTAACCCCTCAGGAGGTCCCACTCAAGAATCTACTGTTCCTTTAACTGCTGAAACTGGAAAAGGAAGAGGTTGTTTGAGAAGGAACAGTAAGACAGAGTACTCTTTGCAATGCAGGAAATAGCTCTTGCTTTAAATATCCCTTAAATTGTGCCTCCATATCTCATTCTGCATATAGTGTGAGGAGTTCATCCACGCAGTGCGAGGCATATCACAGTTGTGGGTCTCAAGTTTCCTATAAATGCGCAATGGTGTGGACAAAGTATTATCTAGGGTCCCTCTTAGGCTGTGAATCAATTTTTCTCTCAAATAGCCATGATGGGTATCTGCCACTGCCATCTGGTGTCACCTGCTTGACCTACAGGCACCCCATCAGCTAGTCACTAATAAGTATTCCTAGTTTTGTTTGCTGTTTCCTCCCAGCCTAGTGAGTGAATTACATGTTGTAGTGTTAGGACTGTAAAGGCTGAATTTTTCTCTAAAGATAATGTAGTCCATATGACCTTTGTGTAAAACATGAAAAATCATTCTTTATTTTTTAATAAGTCTAGAGATAGATTCTCCAACTTCTATTAGCACCATGCCATGTTTAAAATGTAATATTCCTTGAAACAGTCACTGTTCTATTTCAAAACACTTCTGCTAATAATCAAAGTGTAAAACACAAGTATTTTCATGTTTGTGAGAAGGAACCAAGAGAGGGAATTGTACCCAGGTTGTCTAGGGACAAAGGTGGTGAGAGCCACTTGTAACATGTGAATTAGGGCTCAGTTGGTATCTTACACTTGAAATACCTCCCATGTACTTCTGTTAGCTAATGGCAAGGGCTTTCAGTATAGTGCAAGAGTGGACAGAAAGACTGTGTGTTTGGGTTTAAACACAGAATCTCTTGCAGGACAACACCAGAGGAATTATTAAATTTAACTGAGGTGATTTTCATCTGTACCTAGGAATAAAATTAATCCTACCTCAAAAAAACCCTGAAGTAAAATTAAGAATGCAATATTGTGTACAAATATTATCTAAGTCTGCTAAGCACATAGAACACAATGAATATCCCCAAAGAAAGGTGTCCATGTCCTGGAAGTTGTTCACAAAGCCTAAAGCAGAGGATGTGCTGAATTAAGGAATCATTATGCCATCAAGATTATGTCAGACGGTCTCTTGATAGACTTTGACGACAGAGTTCAAACTCAAGCAGTGGATGGGGCTAGCCACAGTTGGTGGAAGGGAACCCAGGTCATGTGAAAACGGCCCTGGGGGTTACCTTTCATTGTGCACACATCAACTTCCCCTGGAATCAAACAAATGCTTGTAGGGCAAAGACTACCTTTTCAATGTTGCCATATCTCCTTTACTAACCGCAGTAATTAGCATTTATGACACAGCCAATAAACATTAATATTTTATTGAATTGGACCCTGCTGATGACTAACATAGCCACTATTTATGTGTTAAGTTTCATGAAACTCAAGTAGAAACAGAATGACATTCTTTTATAGAAACTATCAGCTATACTCCTTAGTAAAATCAAAGAAAAGATTGGGGCTTCCTCAGAAACTACTACTTCCTGTTCATATGTCTATAAACTAATGTAAAATATGTTTTAATTCCCTTTGAATAGTAATCCATATTCTCCTCTTCCTTTCTCTCACATGCAAGCACGTATACACACACACACACACACACACACACACACACACCTGATATCCTGCAATACACCTCTGTTTGTCTAGTACACAAAAGGGAAGGACCTGTTGGTAAAAAGCTGGCTGTATAGCAGATTAAAAATATAAGGTAAAACGTCTATCAACTCCCAGTATTTGAGCTGGTGCATAGAACGTGCGAGGAAATCCTGTACCATAACATGACAAACCAAATCGATAACTGCTTATATAAAAGAAGCATCTCGAAACTGGACTGTGTGGTTTCAGGAAAACACAGCTGTTTGTACTCAGGAGGAAGGCTACTATGCCGTCACAGTTCCTCTAACCTTGTTCTACTTTCAAGTGGATCGTAGGGTAAATTTTGTCAACTGTGTGCTATAAAAAATCCCGACGCAGTCCTTGCTTGGGTCTGTAGAATGAAGAGGGTCAGCTTTACTTAAGTGATTGGCTTCCTGTTTTTCTTAATTATACAAAATGAGGACAATGCAAAACACAGCTGCTGGAAACTCAGATGTTTCTCAGAGCCTCAAGCGCATAACCACTTAGTGCTGAGAAACACAGAAAATCCTTGCTGGGGAGGGGAGCCTAGCGGTGACAGGATGCTAGTGGCATGCTTTACTGTATAGGTGACAAACTGCTACCACCTAGGAAAACGAGAGAAGGAAAAAGGGACTGCAGTGTGCAAGTAGTTGCCCGCAACCTAGACACATATGTGTTATTGAAAGGACAAGCAGGAAGAACAGAAGAAGGCCATGGCAATGTGTGTGGACTAGCACATTGGTGGACGATTACCATGGCAAAGCCTAAAGGACAAGAAGAGATTGCTTCTGTATGTGTGACATCTCCATGACCCCAGGCAGAAAGCAAACACACTATGAAGTGTTCTACTGGAGTACCCATCCATGGTTGAGTGTGGAATCAGATGAGGTCTGGCTGAAGCGAAGGAACCCTGATTAACTAGGACTGGGACGTAAAGTGCTGAGTGGCATTAAAGAGACTGCTGATGTATTTAATCGCTCCTTGGTGGATCCTTATTCATACTCAAAGGCAGAGTCTAAGTATTAAGTCCTCTAATTGCCTTTCTGATTACGAGATGGAATAGTACATTTTTTATCTGTATTTTCTTAATGTTGTGCAGCACTTTCCAAACAATCAAACGTAATGTTTCTCTACCAAGTACAAACTCATTGGAAGTAGAAGCCATTATTTAGTCATTTTTATAATTCTCCAGCAATCAGCGTTCATGCAAATGCTTAAAGAAAGCACAATAAATGTTAACTGAGTCAATTAACAGATATAAATAAGCCAGTGGTGGAACGGTCTATGTGTCTTTATGAGTTTGATGTCATGGTTAGAGCGTGTGAGTAGATGCAGTTCAGTCTACTTATTTTCTCATATATCTCTGATGTATGCCAGGTGGCATGCTTGGTAATAGAACATACCTGAATCTCAAATTTAGAATTAAATGCTACTGTAGACTGACAGTTATTGAAGTGCTGGCTTCAAAGACACATGTCTTCTTAATACTCATATTTTATAAAATGCACCAACTGGCCTGGATTAGGCCATAACACCTGCTTTCCTTTTTTGCTACCCCAAATTTTATGTAAATAAAGATACCACAAGAAATTGCTTCTATATAAATTGCTTCTATATAAATACATGTTATATAAATATATAAATTGCTTCTATAATTAAGTTAAATGAAATGGTTTAGACTTGGAGGCCCAGAGCTTTGGGAGATGGAGCAAAGGTAATTAGGAGTGTAAAGTCGCTCCTGACTACACGTGGAGTTGAGTTTCAGGCCAATCTGAGCTACAAGAGATACAAACTCAAAAGAGGAAAAAGAAACTTCACCTCAGACAATGTTAGGAAGTATTAAAATACAATTGAAAGAATTGCTAATGGAACACTGTTCAGTAGACCCATATAGTGGAAAACAGGTTCACCAAGTTTAAAGTCCCCTACTGTTTAATGAGAATGGCTAAGAACTCATAAGTGCAGCATAATATTAAAAAGTTAACCATTTACCTTATATCTCTCTTATTTATTCCTTCTTGTCTTTTGTGCTCTAGAGTAAACCTTATTATCCGCTACTGTTACCCAAAATAAGATACACTTCTGAAGGCTTCCTATGTTATTCTATGATAAGCTTAACCGAACAATATGAACGAAAATATTCGGTGTCAGTTTCTAGACCATTCTCCTTCAGAGAAGACGCCGATTCCTTTAGTTCTTTTGTGTCCTGAGTTGTTCACATACGACTTAAGCCATCTGCACTGGAAGAGCAAGATTAGAGAACTCAGTAACTAACACTGCGAAGAACATAGGCCGAGACAAGCAGCTGGGCTTTGCTATGTGAGAGAAATAAACTTGTACTGGAGTTAAGCTCTGCTATTTTGGTTTGCTGTCAGCTGGCAGTAGTGTAAACAGCTGTGTTAACTTTCCTGTTCCTAACACACCGAGGGCAAGGTGGGGTGTTGGGCAAATGAATGAATATTGGGATAAACTATAGAATGAGGCTATAAATAATGTCTAAAAATTTATTAAGGACTATAAACTGTACATGCTGAACACAGATAAATTTTGTGTTATGTATGACACATGGATTCTTCATAAGTAGCCCCTAACTATCTTCCCAGACTCCAAAAATACCTACTTGCCAATAATCCCTCTCTGAACTTAGCCATCTTTGCTCTATCTTATTGCACCGATTATCTTGCTACTTCTTTCTGGCATTTCCTCTTTTTCAACATTACGCTCAACCTCCTGTCTCCCTTCCAGAGGTCTGGTACGTCACCCATGTTCACCTACAGTCCTTGGAACACATTGCACTTAATTGTACTCTCACTTAATTGTAGACATTTCTTCTTTCATCTACATATCCGGTCTAAAGAGTAAGGTTCTTGGAAGATGAGTTGGCAACATCTTCATCAGAGATCAATGATTCACACACAGTAGGTACCACATACACACAGTCAGTACTGCGGATACTGATTCTGCCTTCTTTTTCATGTAAGATCAGCTATCCACCCCTGCTCAATTCCTAAGGCCCATCTCTTTTCTGAGTCCTACAACAGGCAGTGCCTGGATTTCAACTACTCTTGCCTCTAAGGGCAACTTTTCTCCTTTCCACTTCTCTTGATCATCTCAATTTAGAAAATATAACTCCCTGCCTACTTGGCTAGATACAAACTGGACTAGGGAAGTGTCAAAAGTAAGTTGTCAAAAATTTCCTCCACATTTAATTCTATTCTTTGCTGGCAAAGTCTTCATAGAGTAAAGTTATTCTTGTGACTCAAAGCTTGCAGGCTAAGCAAGGGGGTTGGAGGAAAAAAATCTGTCTTTTGACATTTAAAAGATAGATGCTAAAATTAGAGAGCAGTTAGCACTTCTGTTAATAGCGAGATGAGGCCACACACACATTTATGAACACTCCAAATAACCCAGGTTTAGGTTATTACTGGCCACAGAGGACCACACTGTGAAGAGTAGCACATGGAAAGTAAGATGTTTGGCTCTCTTTGTGATGCATTACAAAAGTCACACTCATTCTGTTGAGAGATAAAGCCTATTATCTATTACTGTTTTGCTTTCCAAATTCCAATGAAACAGGCAGAAGCAGTTTGTGTTAGCAGTTTGCAGCTGTATCTCAAAAGCCCTCCCTTCTTCATCAGAACTGTGCAAATAAGGGTAGGCTAGTCTGCTAGAAAAGAAGGAACTGTGGGGAGCAGAAAACAGCACCTCAGCCACGATTCATTGGCCTCGTCAACCTCAGGTGGGATCCATTAAGTCTGACCATGATCAGTAGATCTGAACCAAATTCCCACCCCCAAACTTCCTAGGCTTCAGAACAGAGTGAGACCGTAATTTACTGAGTGTCCTAAGAATGCTGTATATCCCCCTTGACATGCAAAATGTGCAAGATGATGATCACTCTCTGCCCAGGCCATTTCTCAGAGCTGTATTTTATGGGTCAAATCTGTGGATGCAGGGTGATCAGCAAGACTCTTTCCTGCCACCGTGCCATCCCTGACTGATGCCATATCTTCACCACTAGAGTGGACCACAACACTTTTGAACTACAAGGCAAAATAAAGCCTTTCTTCCTTAAGTTGTCTCTACCAGAATGTTTGATCATAGTCACAAAAAAGAAACTATGTATCACTAAGTAATACACAGGTGTGTAAGATCATTCTGTGAGTCATGCAATTTCTTTAATTGTAACTAGTATTAGACTGTTAACAATTTTCCTGACCTGTTCAACATCAAGGGATAGTAGCTTCAAATTTGTAGTATACATACATACATACATACATACATACATATATATATATATNTATATATAATTGAATTGGAAAGTGAATTACCCACCAGGAAAGCATTAACTATCATTCATGGTGGTATGCAAATGACCAGATTTTTTAATATTTGCATTGATCCTTTTTATTGAAAAATATGGGATCCCAATGATGGATGCATCACAAAATAAAAAACTCACACATCTGTACATGTTGTACCTCAAATGGCACTGAAGAGAAAAGCTCCCCAGGTTCAAACCACAAGATACTGTTCTTCAAAATCTTTCTGATTTTTAGCAAATGCTAATGGAACCAGAAACATCCCCTTGGAACAAACAGATGACTGTTAACACAAAACCAAATTTGTGTCATCACAGGAAAGCCAGATGCTGCAGGGAGAAAAAGAGGCCCACAAGTCTGGGCATTATTCTTTTAGGATCACTTCTTTGTGAAAATGTTAGCCTATGATAATGATTCATCTCCATGTTCCAGGCTGGCAAACTCTGAGTCATTCACAAAGAGACTTACAGACAATGGAGCACTCTGAACATTTCTCGGAGCAACTGCACTGAGAGACTCATCAATAGCGTAGTCTGAAAGGCTCTCAATTAACTATTCAACTGACTCTCTTAAGACATTGAGAACCAGGGAGGTGCTTATCTTGTTCAAGGCCACACAGTGACTCAGTAGTGAGGGAGCAGACTTCAGCTGCTTTTTTCCCCCACTCCATTCAGCTCCTGTCTGTGGCTCACTTCTTCCATGGCTCCCTGCATGTGGTGAAAGTAGGAAGCAGAGAATCTATCCTTTAGAGTTAGAAAGAGGCTGCGATTTAGAAAAAGGCATGTATCATTCCCTAAACTGTTTTTAGATCATCAAGAAGACAAGAAAAATGTCTCCCCTTGGACTGCTATGTAACCTAAGGATATTTGGGGAATGGCGTCACCATTGGGGAATGGTGCATACTTCTTCCCTAAACAAATAATGCCTGCAACTAGTAAAAGAAAACTTTCTTTTCTCCTTTTACAAAAGTCTGCTAACCTGGGCTAGGAAGATGTCTCAGCAGTTAAAGTTTTTGCCATATAAACAGCAGACCTGAGGACCTAACCAGTTTAGAGTCCAAGAGCACCTGTGCCTGCTTGGTGGGGAGGGCACCGCGGCCAGCCTATAATGCCAATGTCCAGAAAGTGAAGACAAGGGATCAGCAGAGCTAGGGCAGTAGCTGGACTATAGTGGTAGCAGTGAGCAGGTCTGGGTCTGATGGAGGGATGGCTTCAAATCTCTGAGGCAGAGATGATTGAGGAAATCTCTAGACATCATCCTCTGGCCTTCCCACGTACACACATACACACAAGTGCTTGTGAGTCTGCACATACATGTGTGAGCATACATATGTGAACGTGCATACACACATGTATAAAAACCAAGCACATAAAAGGAAAGCAACACATGTGAAAGAAAATTAAGTAATCCTAAACTATGGAAATACTTACCTGTTTCATTTCTTCCTCTTTTAGCTATACACATTCTAAAAGGCACATTTTACAAGTTTAAAAGCAGCTCTACTTTCATTTTCATACAAATTGAAGAGTGACTCTAAATCCCTTAATACCTCTGCTGGAAATCTGATTGCCGTTTATAAGGATCGCAGGAACAGGATAATCTAAAGAAGTCACATCAGGGTGTTCCTGGAACCGCACTGAAAGGTCCATGGATGCAAGGCCCCTTCAGCCAGCCTGCTGCTCATCACCTGATTGCTTTATTGACACCTCAGAAATGACAAACTGTAGTAATAAGGGGAGCGCGCCCTGCTTTTCGTCCAGCCCAGCTCCCGCACG
>LOEQ01001987.1:207878-243266 GCA_001685075.1 Bramus lutescens | reverse complement strand
CTTTATTAACCAATGAAAGTAACACAGACAGATGACCCTCCTACATCAACAAACTTCAGCCTTCCTTCCTAAAAACATACCCTTATGCGTGTCCTCATGCGTGGCTACTGCTTCTATTTCTATATCTGCTCAAATGACAAGCCTACACATCATTTGACTTCTCCCATGACTTGCTTTTCCATCACTATTTTATCTACCTCCCCTTCATCAGTATGCCTGATGTATTCCCCTACTGATCTTGTCAATAATGCTCTGCCATCTAGGACCATCATCAGTCAGGTCTTTCCTGGGGGAGAGTTACCCTCTCAGGATTGCTACCCTTCCTTTAAACTGGATGTCGTTCCATCGCTGTCTATCCCTGCCACTGAAGTTCATCATCTGAACTAAAGAGATTTCAGTAGTGGCTTCCTAAACCTATTTGGTGCCCCATGTCTCATACACTCCGATAAAACGTAAGCTCCCCTCCAACCTCATCAGCAACCCTTGCAAACTTCTCTGATCTTACCCTCCTCCACCTTCTGTATTCCTCTAGTTATAAATACTGTATCACAGCTTCTTAAGATTGTACAAGTTCCTGCTTCTCCCCCGTTCCCCAACAATCACTCCCACCCTTTCCATACTTCTACCAACCGATCTTCCCTAGTTACCTACTGACTTGAGCTACCTCATCCAACTCAATTGTGGATCTTTCTAGAAAGCTCCCAATTCCCAGGTTCAGAAAGTGAAGTAAATCCTCCACAGTGTTCTTTGTACAATTCTCCTGAAATACCTTGGGAAAAATAATGAATATCACTGCTCCTATATTTCTCCCATGGTTTGCAGACCTCTCAGTATGAGACAATGATTAGTACTTACCAAGCACCATGTTTTTAAAAATGAACCTATATTCCTATGAAAAAAAATCAAAAATGCTTTGTTCCAACACCTAATATAGATCAATTCTAATTTCAGAGTTAGAAGAAGACAATAATGGTTGCCTTCATGAAGACTTCTACCAGAGCTGACTTTCTAGTTTTCTCTTGTTTCTCATGCTGCTTTCTTGGTGAAGACTACTCTAATCATTCTATTTAATTTTAGAACCTTCTTTTTTTGCACTGAATTTTTAAATTGTTTAATTGATAGTATGTATATCACTATATATCATTCCCGAATGCTATAATTCACTTTTTTTTTTTGAGACATGGTTTCTCTGTAGCTTTGGAGCCTGTCCTGGAACTCACTCTGTGGACCAGGCTGGCTTCAAAGTCACAGAGATCTGTCTGCCTCCACCTCCTGTGTGCTGGGACTAAAGGTGTGTGTTATGACTGCCCTGCACAATTCACTTTTTATTGTGAACATTATGTCCTTCTGCCTCTCCAAATACATATCATAGCTGTTACTCACTTCCCTCCTTCCTGGGCTCTTTTCTTCTGTATTAGAAGAATTCAAAATTATGTTTGCCAGCTTAGTAGAGCCAGATGTGGTTTATTCTTTCTTTCTTTCTTTCTTTCTTTCTTTCTTTCTTTCTTTCTTTCTGTTTTTTTTCCCATGAAGGTGGATATTTTCCTATGAATCAAGAAACGCTCTCTGGAAGAGATGATAATCATACTTCATGGGGGAGCATATCCAAAAACAAGAAATCAGGCACGTTACTGAAATGAAGCATCTGGGTGAATAGAAAGCAGAAAGTTCAATTAATTGCAGCTACTGCGGTCTGTGAACACCAAAATACTATTCTGGTGGTGTGAACAGCAAAGAAACATAGACAAGAGTCCGAGCAGACTATGTGGAACAGGTGATGTGTAGAGGTAACAGCTGAAAAGGCTGAATGTATGAATTAAATAATTTTATTGATTCATTCATGTCTACAAATATTACAAATACTCTACATGGTTTTCACATCCTTATTCTTATGTGTATATGCATATGTTTATAATGTTAAAATGTTATTTGTTCATTATCACTGATATAAATGTTATCCATCTTTTTGGGTTTTCATTATTATTACTGAATGTGTCTGTATGTTCTATACAGTTGATGGTAATATGTAGCACCATAAAAGTTTCCAGAAAGCTTTCTTTTCTGCTTATGGTAAATGTTATGCTTCTGGAATTTCTATAAAGACAGTTACCAAATATCTCTCTGATAAATTCACTTATCCAGAGAAAATATTTGTTTAAGTATCCATAATGCACTAGACACAATGTTGAGACACAAAAATGTGGTTAAACTTCCACTATCAAACGCAGAATGGAAATGGAAGGAATAACTGCAATTTGGAATCAGTGCTACACTGTAGGCAGCAGTAAGGTGTCCATAAACTCAGTGGCACAACTAATTCAACAAGATGGAAAGATGGCTCAGGGAATGTTACGTAAAATGTTTTTCTTGCTATTACAGTTTTGGAAAGGGAAATACATCCCAGACATTTTTATCGGATTTGGTATAGAATTCAAAGCCCCAAACATGCTACACAAATCCACTGCTATATTCCTAACCGCCTGTTATAGACTTTATGCAGATTTAAAGCATGTTTAGAGATATATTCTTACAGTTTGATTATATACTCAAAAAGATAGCCTAAAAATATATACAACATATTCATATCCTATGTTACAGGAGAAATATCACTTAATTTTTATTACATAATTAACTAGTTGATCAATGAACTTGTGTATGGTAAGGGGAAACATGTGTGTGCCATGGTACCCAAGGAGAGATCAGAGGACAACTTCTGGGTATTGGTTCTCTCCTTCCATCCTGGGAAACCTCAGGGTTGCACTCAGGGCATCCGCCTTGGCGGGAAATACTTTACCCAATGAACTATATTAACAGTCTGAATTTTTCTTTTAATTAGACCTCACTCAACTGTTCAACATTCATTCAAAACCAGTAATATGCACTATTAAAAGTTTATATAAGAAGCCGTTTAAAAACTACAGAAACTTTTGCTAAAAGAGGAAAATGTTCTCATCGACACTTCTTAAACTAAAATCAGGGTTTATATTAATTAACCACTAAGAAAATGAAGAGAAGAAAGGCATTCAAGGATAAGATATAGGTGCAAGGTCTAAAAGCATGAAAATGAATGACGCCGTGGGTGCTCTTAGCTTGGGGGGTTGGCAAGGTGAATCTCTGAGCTAATTGTCATGATGCTAATGGTACAGGAATGAGTTTGAATATGCTGGGGAGTTGAGTATATTAAGGGTAAAGGATCATCATAAATAACTGTGTAGTGTAGGGGAGTAGGAGCAGAGAGACTGATTAAACCGTTCCTATAAATGTAATTCAGGCAAGAGAGGAGAAAGTACTAAATTAAAGCAATGTCAGTCAGGAGAGAGAAAAACAGATGGAGGCATATGTGAGAGGCTTGGTGGCTGATGGAATGTGGGGGCCCATGGAGAATGAGATGGCTGGGACAAGTCCCAAGTTTCTGGCTGGAGTCTCCGAGTGCCTGGAAGGTGTCACTCGCCATGATAATGCAAGACAAGGAGGGGGAAGTGAGAAGATTTTGGCATGTGAAGTCTGGGGTCTTCTAGAACAGCGAAGTGAAGATGATTTGACAGACTTCTAGCAGTCAGTGGGAGGAACTGGGCCATAGACAGAGATGGAGAGCTAGTTTGAGCACCCAAGATACTCAAGAACCCAGCAAATGTTTAATTTCATCGGTAGCACACTGGGGTTGGCGGTACTGTGCCAGCAGCTTTACCAAGGCACAGGGCACGTCCTGCAGCACAGATGCACTTAAAATGTAGAAACAAATGGAGAGTTAAATGCAAGATTATCTCTCCTAAAGCATAGAATATAAAGACTGAGTGGGATGTCTTTGTGTGTGTGTTGTGGGGAGCAATCACTAAACTAAGTGCAATCTTCGCAATCTGTTTTTATAGTCCTGGTCTCACACCAAAGGACTCTCACATGCAGGTCCCTGGGGATGTATATGCATCCTGTTCTGTCTTTGGTTCTGTGATGTAAACATTTGAAGAGGACTGAATTAAAGTACTGCAGAACTGAAGTGTGAACCGGGCTTCAGTGAGCAGCCTTTCAACATACCATTCTAGAAGAATCTGACACACCTTCTAGCCTGGAGTAAAAGCCAGCAAGCTGCCACTGTGCTCAGTTGACCCTGTCATAACATGCAATACCGAATCACTGTGGGAACACATGTAAAGAAGCAGTAAGCTATTCGGACATATAGTTCCTTTGGAGTGGATGTTGTTCTTAGTTCTCAATTTCATTCTTATTTTATGCAAGTGAAGTCATTCACAGATCGCTAATTCACTCCCCTCCAGGAGCCACCTGATAAGAGATCGGAGGCTTCTTTTCTATCTGGCTGCTACCTGTTGCCTACAAAACACACATTACAAAGTACAGAAAATTGCTTTGGCTATTATGAAGGCTCAGTGGAAAGAATTTTCAGTAGTCAACTAATAGTCTCACGAGAAGAACAAACATTTACTACAGTGCTAAATTCCAGTCAGGGGAAGTTATGGGTTTTAAAGTCACAGGCAGACCACCCGCTCTCCACTGACCCTTTTCTTGTGATGGAATTCATCGTTTTATTTCATCCTAGAAATATTTAGAGAACAGAAGTACCTCTTTTGCAGAAAGAAGTTATGAGAAGCTGCAGAGAGGGAGCTTTAATTAAAGGCAGTTTCTTTCTTGACCCATGACGTAAGGTGTGAGTTGCATGCAAAGGACATTCCATCTTTGGACGTTTGACAGGGCACGTTTTCCTCCACTGCCTTCTCCTGTTCGCACTAGGCCTTTCTTAGGAAGAGAAAATCTCATACATGTACTATATTTATTTCCTTGATGAGTCATTCTTATCATGATTTTTTCCCTCTATCAATAGGCCAATACTTTTCCCCTAAAGTAAGATGAGGAGAAAGATAAAAGCTGTAGATCAACTGTGCATCTACAATCATAAGTCAGTGCTGCTTTTATCAAAGGTAATTTTATCTTTAAACTATGGTAGGCTATACATTATTATATACAGGTATAGAATCTTAAGAATATAAAATGAATAATATTAATGATGATAAATGGAAGTTTATAAAATGTGATAGATATTATTACCCTAACTCAAGTTTAATCTGCATAAAATCACAAGAAATTACATTTTTTTAGTTTGAAAAATGATTTAGGCGTCATTTCAAGCAGCAACAACATTTCATCGTGAGGTCTGCCTGGTGAGGAAAAAGAAAAAGCATGCTCGCTGTGATAAAGTGAAGCAAGATTAGCTCCGGCTTTAAATTGCAGCTTGACAGGCTGAGTTTGATTGAATAAGTATTCAGAATCCAATGGAGGTTCTTCAGTAGAAATGAAATGTAACAAGCCTTGTATTTTAGGATGAGTCATTAAGTTGATCAGGAACTTGGGTAGTAGGGAGCACAATTATACTAATCTTTCATGTGATGAAGATATGTTGAAAGACTCATAGATTTTATTGTTTTCTGCTATGATAAATAGAATCGAGAACGATGCTATAATTTACAAGATGGCAATAAATGATGGATCAATTGTATAACTGTATGTACACCATACATAGCTGTCTGTATATCCATCAATGAATCCAACAGCAAAATTAGGTGTAGTATTTTACAATCTTTCTGCTAAATGGAGAAGCGGTTTCATAAATGGTAAGACTAGCTCTTTGTAAAGACACAGTTTTGAATGGCGTAAAGTGATATGAAGGACCCTACAGTGTATTCTTGAGACACAGGGCAGGCAGGCCTGTGCATTCTCAGCAGTGTAGCTGAGAACCATGCGTGCTCCTCATTCAGTTTCATTCCTATCTCATACTGGATGTTGCCAAGCGTGCAGGATGTCAATTGCATGGATTTGCTTGTGTTCAACACAGTAAAAGAATGAGAACTTAAAGCTTCCTTGCAAGGTCTGTTATACGTAGATGATCTTCTGGGTTTACGCTTTGCTTCAGCATCAAAGTTCTTGCGGTGGCAGCTCCCAGAGATAACAGTTCAGTAGTCCCAGATATTTCAATTTCAGCTCAGATGGTTATACTTAAGTGTATCCGAAAGCAACATGGTCGATCCGCTTCACACAGCAGCCTATGAATAAGCATTTGCTTCCAGTTCCACCCACCACTGCTCCCTCTCTCTGTCGCTTTTAAAAGCATCTGCTATCACAGATGCAGGAGATAGATCACTATGAGCAACTGCTGTTTGGAGGAGCTGTGTCTCATGCCTGAAGTTCACTTGGCACCTACGAAGCAATGAATGGAGATGCCCTCACAAGGCCAGCTATGTCTGAAGGGATTAAACAAAGAGCTTTATCTTAACATTCAAAGGCACATGTGGTTTAAGAGTTTTGACTATATAATGCTTGATATACTCAAATGGATATAGTTATTGTAAAGGAAAGTGTTCGGGCATAGCCCTAAAGTTAATACTGATTGAAGAGCTGGGACAACAAGCATTTTTTTTAAATGTTTTCTGCTCTGATATTTTATCTCTGCAGCTCTTCATACCATGCAAAATTTTGGCTTGTTTTCTCTACTAACATTTCCGATTCATCCAGGTTCACCCATTTTAATATCCCGTATTGTTCTGTTACATAAGTATTTTATATATTGTACTTTAATTTCTGTTTAACATATATGTGCTTTGTTTTCAGATTTTATTTTGCTTTCTCCCTTGAGGAATAAAGCTCCTTCAGGAAGTAAACTTAGCTACATGGAATGTAACTAGGGAGAGAAGTTTTAAATCACAATGTTCAGTTTTGACAAATGATGTCAATTTGTTTCCCCAGAAAAGGCTACAGTCATGGTGATGGAAAATAATTAACCTTAGGAGCTTTTGACTGGGTCAGGAAGCCTGCGTTTTCCTTATATAAGTGAGTAGAAAATGAAGTAGGTCTTAACATTGTATGTGAGGTTGTGCGTCTGGTGACCATTATACTCTACCTCAGTGTGGTAGTTTGCTTCCTCCCTTCCTTTCTTTCTGCTTCCTTCCTTCTTTCTTTCCTTTCTTCCCTC
This sequence comes from Bramus lutescens, assembly GCA_001685075.1. Taxonomy (NCBI): domain Eukaryota; kingdom Metazoa; phylum Chordata; class Mammalia; order Rodentia; family Cricetidae; genus Bramus; species Bramus lutescens. The sequence continues at coordinate 236,290 of LOEQ01001987.1, read as the reverse complement.
CTTCCTGCCTCCTTTTCTCTTTTTATTTTATTTATTATTATGCACCTTGAAGAGTTCTTGTTTTGTTTCTCTGTTTTGATTTTTTTTTTGAGACAAGGTCTCACTATGGAACCTAGGCTGGCCTCAAATTTGAGATTTTCCCAAGCTTCTTTTACTTTGATTGTTGCTACACACACACACACACACACACACTCTTACACACACACTTACACACACACTCGTGTATAAATATATAAATGCAATCTGTTCAGTATGTTTAGTGTTACTTTTATGTCTATGACTTCATGGATGACCATTAGGTACTGAATAACCATTCAGAGGGCTCATCCTTGAAGAAGATTAATTTTTCCATTTTCAGATTTCATGGTCCTCTGACTCCTACATTCTTTCTGCTTTTTTTAATGACTTGTTTTAGTTTTCCTCTTTATGTGTTTGTGTGCATCGTGTGGGTGTGAGTGTCCGTGGTCAGACAGAGCACTGAATCACCGTGAGCTGGAGTTACAGGTGATTGTGAGTCATCTGAAGAGGGGCTAGGAGCCAATCTTGGTATATGTAGGAGGACAACCTGTGCTCTTAACCAATGAGCCATATTTCCAGCACATAATTTGAGCTCCTAAAAGATATAATTATTTTTGGAAATGTTTATAATTTTGTCAACTTCACTATTTAGCCGACATATTTGAGAAAATAGAGATCAATTTAATTTTTCATATTATAGATGATTGTTTTGGTACTACTTATTAATTGGCCCTCTTTTCTTCAATGTTTTTGATATGCCTTATTTTATATATGACTATAAGGTTTTTTATCAAATTTGTATGTTATGTGTCAGGTGTAACTTTTAAGTGTTTAATTAAGAACTTATTAGATATTCATAATAGCTTTACGAGATAAATGTTATTATCAGTTGTTACTAATTTAATTTTTGTTATTTCCTTTTGTGACACTGAGTCTCATAGAACCCAGATGGGCCTAGAACTCTTTTAGTTGTTGAAGTATAGAAATGTTAGTTAGTTTGCTCCACAACGGATGCTCTGGTCTTTTTGTCTCAAAGTCCTGTTTCAGTCGATAATAGGCTGTGTAGTTCTCAGTCCTCGTTACCTTCACTGGGAATTACCTAGTAAAATAACTGGGGTCTTGTGGGACCACAGCCTTCCAACCCTGGCTGTGCTGTTCTAGAGTACCCCGGCTATCTCACAACCTTTCCTATCATTCTTCACATTTAGTCAGATTGTCAAGCTCCTCAGAAAACCCTGTTGGGATTTTACTAGGAACCATACAGAATCTACAGCTAATTTTAAAGGAATGAATTCTCTATCACACTGAATTTAAGTTTGCAACCATGGCGTGCTATTACATCTCTCAATCCTTGGCAGTTAGCTTTTAAAAGGGTTGCATGCTTTTGTATTCCCCAGAAATTGAACATCTACTGTATGTGATATTATTATTAATTTTGCTGTTTTCATTTAACATGAGAGTAGTCTATTGTTGATGGAAGGCCTTGCTGGTTGGTCAGAGGCTGCAGCCTATCATTGTCCTGGCAGTTTTTGCCAAAAGTTCAGCAATATGGAGACTCTCTTCCTTCCCAGTGAAACTTCCTGCTCTCTATCTGGAGTATCTCCAGGCACCCTATAGTCTGGAATAAAGTCGATCTGATTCACTGATGTCTGTCCTCAGGAGGGATGTCTCCATCATATCCACAGGCCACACAAGGATCTCTGTTGCTTCTTCTGCCCCTTTGTCTTTGTGGACTGATGACCAGCAGACTGTGAAGACATAGGAACCCCCACAGTCTACAATACTACTAGAAATCATGTATTATTTCACTCTCTCATAACTTTCTTTTCTTTTTATTTCTTGGCACAATGGAGAGATACTTGATATTCTCACATCTACATGCAGCAGTAGTGACTCTATACCTTTGTCTAGTATCTCTTGCTTTGTTTTTATGTCAAGTATCTTTAAGTGTATTTGAATTCAGAATATATTTTCAAGAAATAAATATTTATGATTATATCATACTTTTCATTCATATTAATTATCCATTTTGCCTCAAACCTAATTTGCTTTTGGTATTTACACCTCAGTTTCATTTAAATTTTTCTATTATCAGTTTTTTACATTATTTTACTTTCAAACGTTCTATGTAGTTAAAATGCATGTATTTCTTCTATCAGATAGCATATTAGACTTTAAAAAATATTTCAAATGTAATTTTTTATTTGAACTAGAATATTTAATCATACTTGTGTGATTATTGTTAGGCTTGTGGTTATTTCCCTATTAATTAGTGTTTCTGTGATAGTCTCTGACTTTGTTTTTATCTATCATTGATATTTTTATGCTTTTCAGAAAAATCTGAAAAAAAAAACATTCTCCTCAGTATAATTGCAATCTTGAAATGCCTTACTGATTACTGCTTCAGTACAGGTCACTATTATCACATGTTACTTCTGGAGTGCACACCCATGTGGCACACTTCCATCTGCTTGACTGAGGAGAAATCTCCTTCCTAGATACTGTGCCTCAAGCATAACAAAAGGAAGTTGACTTGTAGACTTGGAAAACCCTTCATTTATTCTTCTGGCTTACAGGTTAGCTCTGAAAAGAACTGGGTCTGTCACTAGCCATGTCCTCCCCACCCCAATTCGTTGTTTTATTGGGATATTTCTAAATAAAAAAATCTATATGCTCATAAGCTTTCTAATTGCATCACCACAATTTGATTGAGTCCAGTGTTTCACATGATCACAACACTTGGGGCATGAGCATTAGCATGACACTTTCCATGACCTGGGAAAAAGTGATTTATGTAAGACATTCATCGATGTTCAAATCATATACTCTAAAATATTACAAGAAAGTAGAAGCTTTTATTAAGTTTAATGCTTAGTTAGTATTTATTCTCTTAAAAAAACAGTAAATCAGGACTTGTGGAATAGATAGCGTACAGCATGTCTCTCATTCTTTTCTTTCAAAATTTCATCTTCACATACAAAATAGCATTTATTCTAGACAGGATCTAAGTGTGTGTCTGTGTGTGTGTATGCATGTGTGTTTAAATTTTAGTTTTTAATAATACAGTTCTGGAATTAAATGGGAACACTCAAATGTTCCCAGTCCGTCTGACAACTGACCCGCTCCAACCAAGCTTCCACCTTGACTGAGTCTGTAGGTTCGTTCCTGAATCAGGTCCACTCCTGTGATGTTTGGCAAACTTCCTCCTAGGATTTGGCTTCTGCCCCTGTGATTCTAAGGAATGCAGATGAAACCCAGATCCATTGAATTATGCAACTTTTGATATTTATATCTCTTCTGACTGGTAGAAAAGTCAATTGTCCTTTGATAAAGAAATAAGAATACTTGTCCTCAAGAGTCCTACAACTTCATTCTCTTCTTACAGAGCACCCGGGTAATCGATATCAAATTTGATTTTGCCACTCCCTTCTCCAGAGTAGTTTCTCTTCTGACAATGCCGCACATTGATTCAACAAGCTTAAATGTTCCTCGCGGTTCAAACAACAAAGTTGAAATATTTTAGCATGCCCTATGGGACTCCACTGCTATGTGACTCCCTGAACCTAGATACGTTTCTCCCTGCCCACTTGCTACCACACACAGTTTCAGGCTCATAAAACCCATTTCATTCCAGAAAAAACTTCAGAATTCCACCTCTCTTTCAGCTAATGTTTATAGGGCATCTATTATGTGTTAAAGAGGAATAGAAAAAAATATGCAACTCCACTCTTCTACAATATATCACTACACTTTCTCCTCATCTAAAATAATCTGAAACTCATGCTCCTCCACAGAGGACCCGGTATTCACCTTCTGTCTGTGACTGCTCAAATCTCCACTGTAGAACAAGGCAGTGATTCTTTTGTGTTATTTGTGTTTCTATGTCAGATAATGGATGGACGATAATAATCTTTATGTACGGCTACATCTCTCTCTGACTTCTCTTTCTCTTCCTCCCCCTTCTCCTCCTCCTCCTCCTCCTTCTTTTCTGGCTACTGGATCCTGACTTCTCAGTGCCTTGAATTTGGAGAGGGTGGGTATGGGTCATATATAGAAGACACGGAAGAAAGAAAACTGTCTCTGAATGCCCGAAACTGAATAGAAGAAGTTTCATGGACTTCAAAAGGATCTCTGTGGGATCTGGAGTGACAGGAAGGCTACAGCAGTGCTCAGAAAGTGCCCATAGAGAAGCTAAATCCTAGAGAGTATGTTTTCTGGCTCCAAAAAATGAATTTCATGTATGCCAGTGAGGCAGAAAAGCATGAGAACAAAAATCACTATAGAAACCCAAACCATATGTCCTGGTCTTCATGGAGGGCATTGCATGGTGCCACTTGGTCAGCAGAGATGCTGAGTACTGTGAAATCAATACTGTGAAAGTTTAAAATGTCTGCACAGTGCCAGGGTTGGCAGGAAGACAAAGTCTCCAAAATGGCCCAACAGATTGTACTCACCTACATGAGTACTTAATGCTAGCAGTCAAAACAATGACAAGAAAGTTTGGTACTTATTATGTACTTGTTTTTTTTTTCTGTGTTGAGAAGATTCTCTCATAATATTCATTAATTTGTTCTATAATTAAATATTTATGTGCACCTTTGGATACTGAAGTTTTAAGAACAAGGATTCATTTTAATCATTTGTATCAGCAAACTGTTGGAGGGAGAGGAGGCCACTTGTTGGTTCCTGGCTGCCTGGCAAGCTCAGCCCTGAAATAATCACACAGAAACTGTATTAATTAAATCGCTGCTTGGCCCATTTGCTCTAGCTTCTTATTGGCTAACTCTTACATATTAATTTAACCCATTTCTATTAATCTGTGTATCATTGCATGGCTGTGACTTACCCGGTAAAGTTCCCAGCGTCTATCTCTGGGCGGCTCTACGGCTTCTCTTGAACTCTGCCCTTCTTTCTCCCAGCATACAGCCTAATTTTTCCCGCCTAGTTCTGTTCTTCCCTGCCATAGGCTCAAAGCAGTTCTTTATTCATTAACCAATAAAAGTAACACACAGACAGAAGGACCTCCTACACCAGAAAATGTCATATCAGAGTTTTGCATACTCTAAGAACTCAAATATATGGATAAGGCAACTGTAAAATGAGCAATATACACAGAAATAAACTATAAAAATGAAACATTTTAAATGTACCCCTAGAGGTATGGATCCATACTTCTACACTTAGACATAGTATGGATATATGAAATAACTGCAGTCTTTACTAGCAGGAATTTTTTTTCAGCTGTGTTTAATTTGTGTATAGAGTCAACGTTGTACCAAGCATGGTGATGCACTTTGGAGATATTTATCTATGAAGAGAATTCAAGAAGACAGAAAAGATAGGAGCTGACAGCTTATCAAAGCAGCATGGTTGCTCCCCCACCCCGCCCCCCAGCAGGGTCATGGAAAGCATCTAGATTCGCCTTTAAACTTCTACTTGCACATAACAATCACTTCAAGGCAAATAGTAATTAGTGTGTAATGAAGAGTGTCCAATTGGGATTAGCTTCCAAACTGCCATCTAAATGTGGTGACGGCAGAAAATTTGCCATGATTATCACTGCCCAGCTTGCCCCAGGAGAACCCATTGTTCCTAACATCTTAAGACAGTTAGCACATTTTTGTATCTGGGTTCTTAGGATGGCATTGGTGTTTGGTACTTCTTTTCTCCCAATTATGCACACTCTGAGGTGAGAAGACACATCCTGAACTTTTTACAATTCCTAAGAGCTCAATCTTTCATGCTTTGCATTAGGACAGGCATTGAGGAAGTACATACTGACAAATTAACCTGCCAGTATCCATAGTAACTAAAACTTTTAAACAATGCCTTGTATATTTGCTTCCTTTTATTCTGGCCATGGAAGGTGGTGGTTTGCAAGAGAAAAATACGAAGTAAAACTCTAATTCCAATCTGTGTGATCAAAGGCACTGGAAAACTGCTGTTCTTTAGTACTTGGGGATCAGCATTGCCTCCCCATTGTTATGCACTCGCTCAACAGATGGGGCACCTCTACTTAACAGAGCCTTTGAAACGTTTATCTAATAGAGAAGTCCTTTTCAAACACATCTATAATCTTGAAGGAGCTCATCGGTATTATACATTGCTTAATCAAATAATAGTAGATATTTGAAAGTCTATGATAGGGCTTACAAATCGGGTCAGTAAGTAAAAGCACTTGTTGCTAAGCTGGAATTCAGACCCCAGAAACCACATAGCGATGCATGGCAGAAGGGGATGATACCCTATGACCTCCCATGGGCTGTGTGGTACAGAGTCCCTCTAACACACACACGGAGTGAATATAAATTAAAAAATTATAACCTAAGAGTCTGTGCTAACCAATGGTGGAACATAGATAAGAATGGGCTTTCTGTGAAATACAAATAGAAAAGGAAGTGATGGGTAAGAATTGGAGTGGTGTCTGGCACCTCTCTGATTCAAACTGTGTGTGCATTTCCTAATTTCTCTCCCAGTCTGTCCTCTGATAGATAACTCATGTTACTTCTGATGAACCCGATGGCTTATTTCATCCCCAAGCCATCCTCCTAAAAGATTCTTCCTCAAACAGCAGACTTAACTCCCTGGCAAACTATCCATAATAGAGTAAGCACAAAATGTTTATCAATCCCAGTTAATTAGATGGAATCAATAAGGATTTTGCCTGTGCCTCTAAGTAGTCTATAAGAGTTTGTCATAAACCCTGTCATACTTTAGAATATATTTCATATAGGTTTTAATATATGCAATCTATAACAATCTATACTATACTATAAAATCTATACTTTTTCTTAGTATTGGAAATTAAATGTAGGATCCTATACTTACTAGACAAGGTCTCTATCCTCTGTTACTCATTTTTTTTGTCTTCAAAAACTTTGTTCTTAGGCTAGACGAAATATTGAACTAACTGCAAATTCAGACAATGAGCTGAAGTTCTCTGCTCTTAGAACTACCTGGGTAGATTTATAAATCTCACCAACAAGGTTATATCCATAGTTTATAAATTCAGATGGTCAGGGAGCTAAGACCTAAACAGAATTTTAAAAGTCCCAAGGGGATCACAGGAGCAATCGAGATCTAGACTCACTAAGCATAAGGGTGCAATGAGTCATGGTGACATGTAGCACTGCCCTGCATGTGACCATTTCACAAAGGCACCTGTGCTCATTCAATTCTTTTTTCCACTACTTTCTGAACGTATCTGAATTCATAGCACTGCCTAACCCAAACTACCTATTGATCTCACAGAGAGATGTCAATACAGACTGTGTTGCTATTTTTTTGTTCATGATATTAAGAAATAACAGGGGCACAAACAAGCTGGAGTTTAGAGGAAGGAAGGAATGGTTTTGAGGGGCCTTTTGTTTCATTAGAAAAAGAAAAACCGGGTCATATTTGCAGAATTGAAAAGGAGAGCTGGAGGAGGAAGATATAAACAAACAAATAAACAAATGAACAACAACAAAACCAAGAAAGAATAATAGTTCATTACTTTGGATCTGGTGAGAGCTGTATAGCTTACTTGAGAGCAGGTTTGATTTTCTCAGGGCCTTATTCTCTATTGGTAGCCTCAAACAAAAGCAAGAGAATACTCTTGATACTCCAAAGCAGCATTGGATCATGGCTCACACATTCTCAGCATCTTCTCTGTGTCTGTTTGCAGACAGAGAGGTAATTGCTACGACTGAGATGTCAGCAAAGAGTACGTCCAAGAACTTCTTTTCAAAGGTGGGTAGGGAAATAAGCAGGAAGAGACGGAAAATACAGCAAACATAAGGGAGTGTGGCTTAACAAAATAGAATGGGGAGACTGGAGAGTCTTCTCGTGGTTAGGAGCACTGACCTCTTTTCCAGAGGACCCAGGTTCAACTTCTAGCGTTAACACTGTGACTCACAACCATCCCTAACTCCAGTCCCGGAGATCCTATTCTCCCTGTATGGCATCCCTACATGCACATAAGTGTCAGGCTTGTGTGCAGACATCATAACCATATACACAAAGTAAGCACATTTTTATAAATCACATAGTAGGAAAACTACCAAAGAAATTATGTCTGGCGGAATGGATATGACATGACGTTGGAAAATCAAACTGGGTCACAAACATAAGAACTTTGAATGGCGCACACAGAGGAGTTGGGCAAGATGAAGTATTAAGTGGGGGGCAGGGGGGACAGCATGCTGTATTTGTGCTAGAAAGAGCATTTTAACAACAGTGTGATAGACTGGAGGTGGATAGACCTGTGATGAAGACCAATTTATCCACTGCAATTACAGGACCGCTGCAGGTTTCCACAGATACAACTAGGCATAAGGGATTATTCTTCAGCAGAGCATGGGACGTCATGTGGTCTTTACTGCTTTGAAAGTAAGCCTCCAACTCAGGACTCTTGGGCACATTTCCAAAACATAAGTCAACTGCTGCTCCAGAAGTTATTTGGGATCAGACAGATAACACCTCATGAAAAAAATAGATCACAAAATGTAGGTCATTAAATTTCACAGCTGCGCTCTGGAAAATGATACTCATTTTAGAATTATTTGAAGGGACATTGAAATTGTCTTGAATATACACTTTCAATAGGAAACAAACTGAAATGTCACTTATAGTATCATAACAAAAGTTTTAGCTAATGTCAGAGGCCCCTCATGCTGTACAACAGATGTCACTTTTTCTGTTCGTGTGAATAAAATGCATAGCAATGCATCTTACTCTGCTCACATTCAACACGATGGGAGAGAAACACAGATTCAGCTAGGCTGCTCTGAGGAGCAATGCTGTGATGGGCCACAAATATTTCTATTCTTGACTTAACTTAGTCATGATTTGACCTGTTAGTCCTCTTTTGATTATTCCTTTATACATATTGGTCAATGGAGGGATGAAGTGGTTTCTCCAGCCATAACTGAATACACAAAAGAAGCAATGCAACATGATGATTCAAATATTCTGCTTCCTTGGTTCTATTTAAATCACAGGTTGAACACTTGTTTTGATGCAAGGAGATATAACCTGATCTCATTTTTAGGCTTAATTGTAAAGAAATTATTGGTATTTTTTGATGAGTGAGGCTACAGTATAGAGAATCAAACCAAAACAATCCTTAAAAAAAAACTGTGTTGCCTTAAGAATTAAAGGCATATCAATGTGAGAAAAAAGGATAAATCATTGAGACACCTGACTCAAATTTTACAGATGAAATGACTGTGCTTTATTATTTTCTATCCATAAACAAATAGCATTGGATTATATTAGGGGAGAAACAGACATATCTTAAACGCACTGTAAGTATTTTTTATTGACTGGAGGAAAGACCATCTTGGCTTTGTTCATATGGCTAAGCAGTGTTACTTATGGGTAATACTCAGACAAGCTTAAGGAAATACTGATTGTTCCTAATAACTGGCACCGTTGATAGGAGTACACAGAAGTTGAGGGTATCTATGTAGTTCTTCATGGATGCTTCTCCACCAGAAGCTACCGAACCATTTTAAGCATTAAATGTAACCCTGATGCTCTCTAAATCATGTTTTTGATTAAGGGAAACATATTCTCCAAAAGATTAAATTGCATAACTAAGTCTCAGTTATGTGAAATCCATCACTTTAATAATGGCTCATTTGAAAAATATTGTTGGAAGACATTTGATGTAATAGGAATGAGCTGGCCAATAATGTCAGTGATGACAGACTGCAATTCTTGGAAGTATAGGGCCTTGGAGTCCAAATGTAAACAAGAAAAAGTGTCAATTACAGTGGAGGGTGAAGACGGGCAGGGCTTATAATTCTCTTCTTTATGATCAGCCTTTACACAAATATCTTCCTTTTCTCATAAATGAATAAGCTGCCTTTTAAAAATCAAAATCAGTTCAATTTCTTCCAAATGTGTTCTACAAAAAATGAAATTAAAATCATGTTAAAACATCTGTTTTAGATGGGAATGAGATTGCTGGATTGGGAATGATAAGAAATTAATGATATAATGAATGTAAACAACTCCAATCCCTGGTTTTGGTTCTATCTGGAAAATTCCTGTGATTTTGAAGAGAAAGCATAGATAGTATGACCTTGGCAGGCATGAACCATGAGGGTAGTAACAGAGTAATACAGAGAAATCTCTCTGTAATATCTTACCTTTGAACTTGATAATAGATGGTTATGCTGATATATGAATCTATTTTTAAAATTATAGCAACAGTTAATGACATAAGGCATTGTCTTCAATAAGAAGCCAGTATTATATAGTATCTTTAAAAAAAGAAAAGCAAAATAAAACGAACAACAAGAAAGAAAACCATTCAGTGAGATTCAGTCCATCTCCATTTCTAGCAATTAACAGAAAGACAGACAGGAATAGAAAGGGAACAAATTAGAACACTGGAACGGCTTTAGCCAAATTCAATGTGAGGAATCATGTAGTGTGTGAGTCCCAGGGTCTATAATGTGCAGATCATAAAACAATGAAGGGAAGCGGGCAGAGACACTTAAGGTTATACGAAATACAAACTACAGATGGACCTTCACGGACACTAGTTACATCAGACTGTGAAAAGAATTCTGAAGACATTTGGAAAACACTGCACAGAGATTAGTTTCAAAATGCATTCATGACTTACTTGTTTTTCTCAGTTCAATAATTATATTTTGCTTATATTAAAATTATGTTTTAGAAAAGCACACTGAACTGTTTGGAGAATAAAATGATATGATTTAAATTATTCTAGCAAGAAAACATTGAAATATGTGGCAAGGGGTGGAGAGATGAAACAAGGATGTGAAAATTGGGGCTGATTACTCCATTCTCTCTGCTTTGGGTATGTTTGAAAATTTCCAGAATAAAAGGTTCTTTTAAGACACACTTCCCTGGTTTCTACAAGCACTCCCACTTGAATTCAGAAAGGCCAGGAAGCTAGGCAGGGGAGAAGAGGCTTTAGGAAGTGGGAAACACATGTGATGTCAAAGCAGAGGAAGGGTTCCTAGAGAGGCAAAGGCTTAAGCTGAGATGCTTGAGGGGATAGGGCAGTGGGGATGGTGGAGAAGCAACCAAAAACAAGACCACATGAAATGATCCTAAGAACACCAACTGTTTCATGCATTTATTTCAAAAGAAAAATTTAAACAGTTGTACGCTGCGTGGGTAAAAAACAGTCCTCTCAGAAATCAGTTTATTAGATAAAATTTCCAGTGCCACAGACCTCCAAAATAGCACAGAGTATTACTGTTACTTGGTTTCCCAGCAGTGCTAGTGGTGACTGTATTGATGAAAACACCATTCACACCCTTGTCCCTGGACACAAACTAACTTTGTCATCATATCAGTATACTATGGTGAACATTAAACAAAAGATAGATGTGTAAACTGAAACATAATTCATTAGTGACGCCACATTCTTTGTGGATATAGTTCAGAAATCAGTATTTTCTAAACCCCCAGAGTGGCAACATTTTCAGCCATGGTTGAGATAGTAATGTTATAGTAATTGCTTCATTTTAAGAATCTCTTTCCAGGTATAAGGCCTAACTAAGATATAGTAAAACATATCTTAAATAAATATCTTTAAAAATATCAACCTGCATAAGGTATTTAACTGCCTTTGCCTTTATTTTGGCTACTTTAAAAACTAGGTGCATCAGAATTATTGAGCCATGTTATACCTGGGACTAGTAAAATCATAACTCCCCACCTACATGATGCTCCTCCTTTATTTCTGCTTCTGTAGAACAGAAAGATCTAGGTACAGATGGCTTTCAAGAGGAGAATTAAGCTGCCATGTTTTTTCTTGCTCTTTTGATTTCTTTCTGTTACTAACCAGGTAGAAGTGGTCCTAAGGCCGGGTCCCTCTTAGACCTCATTATTCCACCTTTAGTCTTTCCATACCTCCATTCATATATTTTATTTTCATAAAGAAGAGAACATGAGAACTTATCCTCCAGACTGAAGCCAAAGTAGTTTCCTCGGGTATGAAATGCTAATCTGAAGCCAGTTCAGCTCTATCCCTTAATTCCATCATTAGAAACCTCAAGATGAGAAGGGTGAAGGACATGACTGAGTACCTGACACCATGTTATTATTATAGATAAAATGTTTCACACTAAGTGCCAATTTATTATCATAAGCAATATTTAGAATATCTTAGACATTTGTACAACACACTATCTATCTCTCCCATTTTTACCTGTAACCTTAAGGAGAGGGTTGTTACTTCCTATAGATTAATTTAGAATTAATGAGGCTAAGATTTATTTCACAGCACAAGCTGGCAGTGAGATCAAAGAAAGAACAGTCTGTTTCCAAATATAATTAGTTCTATATATTGTTGATGAAGGTACAAAGGGTCATCTTGTACACATATACTAACAAGTATTGACTGACAAGGTCCCACCGTTTAGCAAAGCTATCACAGAACTTTAGGCAGCCTTATGCCTTCCTGAGTTTAGAATCCTTGGCTATTTCTCAACATGTAAATTTTCAGACTAGAGAAACATGCAAAATAAAATCAAGTTTTTGCCACTTGTGGTGGTTTAAAGAAATGGCTCCCAAAGGGAGTGGCATTATTAGGAGGTTTGGCTTTGTTGGAGAAGGTATGGCCTTGTTGTAGGAAGTGTGTAACTGTTGAGGCAGGATTTGAGATCTGATATATGCTTGAGTCTCACTCAGTGTGATTCACAGTTCATTTCCTGTTGCCTTCTGATCAAGATGTAGCCAGCACAGGTCTGCCTTCACAACATCATGTTCTCCACCATGTTGATGATGGACTGAACCTCTGAACTGTAAGCTTTCACCTCAATTAAATGTTTTCCTTTATAAAAGTGGCTGTGGTCATGGTGTCTCTTCACAGCAATAGAAATCCTAACTAAGACACCATTTTTTCATTAAGGTATCAGGCTAGGGAAGACTTATTTCACAAACCTTGTACGTTCTAATGCTCAAGAAATGTATAGGTGACTAGCATAGAAGCTTAAATGCTTAAATAATGGGCTTAAATGCTTAAATACAGTGAGAAGAAATGCTTATCGTTCATAGTATTTACACTGAACATTTAAATTATGATCTCTATGCTGGGGTGATGGATAGAAAGACACTCTGCTATGCTGAAGCTATCCCTGCTCTTATTTTTATGGAGATTGTATGCAGGCAATCAGAATATCTTAGCAAAGAAAGACAGTGAGAAACGATGTTTGATGTTGTTCTGGGAGTAAGGAGCATTGAAAAAAATCTAGTGACACTGATTTCAAATTAAAGTCTCAAGGTGAAAAATAAATATCGATATTATTTACCATTTAGAAGCTTTAAAATAGACTCAACCTTTGCCCCAAATAGTTCATATCCAATAATTTATTCTAAATAATCAGACGACACGACATGCAATTATGCATAGGAATATTTCAGAGTATTATTGATGACAGAGGAAAGCTAGAGATTACCTAGAAATAAAACAATAAAACGTGGAAAGATTTGCCATGTCTATAGAATTGAAGCCCATCAATGAATTAATGGATCTGAAGGAATACTTGGTGACTAAATAATTATGGCAATGTTACACAAAAGTGCCTAAGAAAGTGCACCTAAATTTTGACTATGTTTATATAAGTAAATTTTAAAAAACATGTTTGCCTTTTAAATATGTTATGTAAAGTCTCTTGAATGGCCATATTTTACTACAGTTAGAATGTCAGGAAAGTACAATACTGTACACTTTTTACAGATACTTTCTAGAAAATAAATGAAACTCACACTTAGAACCTTTCAAAAATCAATGTATATTCATCTTTGTAACTGTTGTGGTCTGGATATAAATGCTCACCTACAGCCTTATCAGAAGAATTCTGACTTCCACCTGGTGCCGCCATTTTGGGGAATGATGGATACTGTAAGTGGTATGCCTGATTAGAGAAATGGGCTGCTAGGAGCATGCCTCTGAAGAAATGTGACATAAGCTACAGTCATTATGAAAGAGAAAATCTTCACTGAGACAATGTCCTTACTGGATCAGACTATGGCCAAGCCTCTGGTACATCTTTTCTTCTTGATTGAAGGTTGATGTAGCAAGATCCAGCTCACTGTAAGAGGTACCACCACCCCGGGTGTGTATCCCTGCATTATATACCAAAGCAGGCTGTGCAAAATATAGGGTCAAGCCAGTAAACAGTATTCTTCTAAGGCTTCTATTGCAGACCCTTCCTCCCAGTTCCTGCCTTGAGTTTATGTCCTGACTGTCTTCAATAATGGACTATGATATGGAACTATAAGCTGAAAGAAAACTTATCATCTCCAAGTTACTTTTGGCAATAATATTTCTATTGTATACCATAGAAACCTAAGGTAAGTGCTTTGTCCCTGGCCTGGTGCCCCCACCCCAATCCAGTCTCTTTTTTCCAACTACCAGGAAGTAAATAGCCTTTGCTACAATTTCTCAATAACAAGATATTTTGCCTCAACTCAGGATCAAATAATGACAACATTCAACCATCTACAAAAACCTTGGAAACTGAACTCAAATACTCTTCCTCTTCTTGACTTGTTTATCCAGTACTTACTACAGTGACAAAATTCTGACCCACATAGTAATCACAAGTCACAAGTATATTTATAATAATTTAGGATTTCAGTTTATTCATTGTTAAAACAGTGACATAGAACCCATAGGTCTAAAATTCAGACGCCTTTTATGGTCTGCCAGATAAAATAAAAATATCAGGAAATCAAGATTCAGACATTCACTCAAGCAAAGACTCATTGCATCTTTCTTGATGTCATACATTTGCTTGGGTTCTGGGAATCCAGTAGAAGGAATAATAGATATGACTAGCCATACATTCAATTCTTAGCACCCTCAAGATGTAAGGGGAAAAGAGGGTCCACCATCAAATGGTTAAACAGGCAGTTTGTATGTGTTATCTCAATAACCCCATGACATGCCTAAAATTCCCTCAACACTCCAATCTCCTTGTAGAAACAAAAAACAGATGGACCCTTTAAATAACTCAACCAATGTCATAAAGTTGTAGAAGAAAACTAGTAACAAGTGAGGGCAGTAATACAACCTTGGGCCTCTAAGAATTTCATTCAATTTTCAAATATGTTTCTTAATAAGATATAAACAGAAAGATTCACCAGATTGACAAACTTCTCTTTGAGCTCATAAACCTTATAATTCTAATTTTTTGTTTTTTTTTTTTCGAGACAGGTTTTCTCTGTAGCTTTGGAGCCTGTCCTGCAACTAGCTCTTGTAGACCAGGCTGGCCTCGAACTCACAGAGATCTGCCTGCCTCTGCCTCCAGAGTGCTAGGATTAAAGGCATGCACCACCACCACCCAGCTTTCTTATTTCTATCTAAATTTACTCTTGTACCATTATTTCCAACCATTAAAGCAATGTATTTTCTTATTATCACTAAGATGAGGGTGTCATATTATTTTATTTTTTAAGTCCTTTATAGGGGAAATAATTATCTTGAAGGCTCTGGAATAGTCTCATTTTGATTTTAAAAGTAAGCTTCTTCAACATGTTATTAACTTTGCAGAAAGCCTTAACGTCTGCTGACAATTGTCACCTCAAACATTAATTCATTCAGTGTTTCTTCACAGTAGACAGAGGCTGTTACCCAGAAAAAATCAAAGAGGAAAAGAAAAGTGCCAAGCAATTTACAGGAAAGGAGCATCCAGAGCTAGATGACAGACAGGCACTAGATAACGCGCTTTTATAAGCACACTGACAGAAACAGGTAATTCTAAATGGAACTCAAGTCTAGACTATCTTCAAAGAAATCACTGAAAAAAGTAAAAGCATAAAGGTCCAAGTTAGTGGAACCCAGGCTGGGTCTCGAACTTGTGATCCTCCTGCCTCTGCCTCCTTCAGCAAATCCTACAGGTGTGTGTCACCAAATTGGCTACTTCAAGACCCAGAAATATGACTCTTGGGGATGTACTCAAAAGATGCACAATCACACCACATGGACATTTACTCAGCTATGTTCATAGCAGCATTATTTGTCAGAGCCAGAACTTGGAAACAACCTAGATACCTCTCAACCAAAGAAAGGATAAAGAAAATGTGGTACATTTACATAATGGAGTATTACTCAAAGGTAAAAAACAATAACACTTTGAAATTTGAAAGCAAATGGATGGAACTAGAAAAAAAAAACATCTTGAGTGAGGTAACCTGGACCCAGAAAGACAAAATGGTATATATTCACTCATAAGTGGATATTAGATGGATAGCAAAGGATAACCAAGCTACAATCCACAATCCCAGAGAAGCTAAGTTAAAAGGGAGACTCTAAGAGGGACATACATGGAGGGTCCCTGGAAGGAAAATAGTTACTCCCCTGGTAAAACCCAGACCGGGGGGGGGATAAAAAGAGGGATAGGAGATGGGAACATGAGGGATCAAGAAGACCAATTGGGGGAGGGATGGAATGGGAGATCAATGAAAGAGATATCTTAAAAGAGGGAGCCATTATGGGGTTAGGAATTAGAGAAATTCCCAGGAATCCAAAGGATGACCCCTGCTAAGACTCCTAGCAATAGTGGAGAGGGTGCCTGAAAGGACCTTCCCCTTTAATCAGATTAGTGGCTACCCTAATTGTCAACATAGAACCTACATCCAGTAACTGATGGAAGCAGATGCAGTGACCCCCAGCCAGGCACTTGGCTGAGCAGCTGGAGTACAGTTGAAGAGAGGGAGGAAGGATCATACGAACAAGGGGGTCAGGGGCATGATGGGGAAAACCAGAGACATCTGACCTGAGCTTGTGGGAGTCCATGGACCTGCATGGGACAGAACTAGACCTTTGAAATGTGGGTGACAGTTATGTGGCCTGATCTGTCTGGTTGGATCCTTGGGAGTGGGACCAGGACCTATCCCAGGAGCATGAATTGGCTTCTTGGAGCTCATTTCCTATGGCCTTGCTCAGCCTTGATGGAGGCGGGGCTTGGTCCTGACTCAGGTATGTATGGCAGACTTTGTTAACTCCCCAAGGAAGGACTTACCTCCTCTGAGGAGTGGATGCTGGATAGGAAGGGGAAAGGTGGAGGGTGGGAGAGGGGAGGGAGGGGCGACTGGGATTGGTATGTAAATGGAAAGTAAATGCTTTTAATAAAATAAAAGGTACAACTTAAACATAGCATCCTTTGAGTGCTGTAAGTATTCCCACTGATAAGTCTCCTCACTCTCTGTGGTATGCTCAGAGGATATCTGAACCTTTTGTTTTCTGTCCTGAAGTTGTATCTGTGACTCTCTGTACCCATACACATGAGCTGACAAAGAGCTATGGCTCTCTCTATCCCAGGATAGATAATGATGTTCCACACAATCCACTCTTCTCTGTATATTTGTGAAAGGTGAATAAATTTTTAAAATTACCTTTACTTTCAATTTGGAATATATTTCCTTTCCTTAAATATCATCTAGACATAGAAAGTCATTATCTCAGCTTGCTCATCTGCACAAGTAGCTGTAAATCTACATTACTCACAACACAACGCTTTCTTTGATGGTGCAAGGATGGAGTAACTCTACTAGTCCTATACCGTGAAATAATCCTAATGTGTTAAGAAAGGCCAGGGTCAGTCAGTCTTTCTTACTCCCCCTCTTAATAGCTTTCCCAATCTCCTGGTTCACGATACTTGACCCTCCATTGTTTGAATCAATAAAACTTAATTCAACTAAATTTTAACATAAATCAGTGAAGCCTAACTCATTCTACAATGAAGAAAGCTTTCTGGATGTTTGAACAAACTATCTATGTGATCATTATTGTCACCCCTTGTTAATAGAAGCGACCACAAGTATTTTCACATGTTGATTGCTTGTCTCCACCACAACAAAGCAAATAATCCAACATTTAAACCCACTGAGCTTGTGCCCTAAGCATACTCCATGAATGTTCTATTATTGAGGGATAAATAGGAAAAAGAAAAAAAGACCTCCAGCTTTAAAAGCAGTGAGAAGACCATGGTGTCAAGGTCTGAAGAGGAAAGAAAAGGATATGGGAAGGGAGTTCAGTTAGTGCAATGACAGAGATCTTGGGAGGGGGTAAGATGGACAAAGATACTGAAGGTAGAGAAGTTATCAAGAACTAAAGTATGTAAAGCTTTACATATAAAACAGAAGTGTTTTATACCTATAGCTTATAATAGCCATCGAGCTGACACTTATTTCATTCAGCTAGTTTGTGTTCGTTTCACAGAGATAGTATTCTAAGTGCTGGAGGCACAGCATATAACCAGATGGACAAATAAAGGTTTTCAACCTCAGCAAGACAAATGAACCACACGGGACAATACAAGACTAAGTGCTGCCAGAGACTAAAAATCCGGTGTTATGGAAAAGGACAAGATCAGTAATAAGGGACAGGAAAATGATTTCAGAGGACCTCCTTGCTTTCAGGCTGCGTCTAACTCATGTACATTCAAACCCCAAAGAAAAACAATGTTATTGATAATATGAGCAGTTTTAGGACTTTAAATACACACAAGCTGCGCATTCATGAATTACTTGTTAATTTAGGAAATGTGCATGGTTCAAAGTAAAAGGAAAATTTATTTTTACTTTTGCTTCTGTTTCTTACTGATTATCATTTTAACTACTTGCTTTATGGCATTCTTGATCACTTTTGCCAATATAAATTATTTCTTTGTGTATCAATGAGATCAAACTTCCTACATGGGATTCATTTCATTTTATTTTTAATGTATACAAATAATTATTCAAACACATAAATATATAATAGATTTTTTTGAAAACCCAAAAGTTTAAGCACTTTTTCAAGGTTTAGTTCATAAATATTTAAGTCACCCCAATTAATGAGCATTTCAGTTGGTGACAATGCTACAGTACCAGATAAAACCATCATATGCATAATATATTATATATAAAATGTATGAGTGTTCACTGCAGCAGCACATATACTCAGAGTGGAAAGATACAGAGAATACCGGCATGGTGCTGCCCAAGGATGGAGCTACATAAGATCATCTTTGAACTTTCTTCCATTAGACTTTAGGTCATGACTATAGAAGCAGAATTAGCAGTGGTAAGGGTACACAAATATTGAATTAAGATGTGGGCTCTGCAACATTTATCCCATTACGCTCTTTTTTTCTTTTTCTTTCAAGACAGGATTTCTCTGTGTAGCTTTGGAGCCTGTCCTGGAACTCACTCTGTAAACCAGGCTGGCCTCAAACTCACAGAGATACCCCTGCCTCTGCCTCCTGAGTGTAGTTAGAAGTATTCTCCATCCTGATGGTCCACCTGAATCGGTTTTTCTCTACCTGCCTGTTCCCGAAGCCGCTTATGAAGTAACCACTCAGAGGTTTATTTTCCGTTACAATTGTTTGGCCAGGGTCTTAGGCTTCTTACTGACTAGTTCTAACTATTGAATTAACTCATTTATATTAATCTGTCTATTGCACGAGCCTGTGGCTTTACTGATGCAGCATGTTACTCCTTGAGCAACTACATGGTGTTTCCTTCGACTCTGCCTGTTCTCTCTATCTCTGTTCACATTTCCTTCCTGGCTTTACTCTGCTAAGCCATTGGTCAAAACAGCTCTATTCATTAACCAATAAAAGTAACAAATATACAGAAGGACATCCTACATCATCTCCTCTTGTCTATGTAAATAAAAAGGCAAATTTTAACTTAAACATAGTAAAATTACATATAACAAAACAATTACTAAGCCACATGGCTAAATATAGACAAGAATTATGGATTAATTTAAGTTGTAAGACCTAGTTAGTAATAAACCTGAGTTAATAAGCCAAACAGTTTATAATTAATATAAGCCTATGTGTGTTTCTTTGGGACTGAATGGCTATGGGATCCAGTGTGAGAGAAACTTCTGTAGACAAATGCCACCCAAACATTTGGCAAGAATTTCTAATTAAAACCTGAGAACGCTTAAAAAAAAAAGATTCTAGACAGACAAGAACAGAGTCAAGCACAGCTTCTTGGTAGCTGTCTTTTCTCTGGTAGGCTTTGTTGGTGGCGAGCAGAGGTGCTACTCCTTTAAGAGAGGCTTCCTGACTCAGCGTTAGTGGCAAAAACTTCACAGCTTTTTTAAGAGTATGCCACCAAACACTTAAATTGTGTTATGAGCAGCCCGCAGCATGCTTCTTGATGGTGTCATGGATCTAGAAATTCCACAGAGCTGAGGCAATAAACTTGACTCCTGCCTGTACCTCCACTATGAAGCAAGACTCTCAAGAAGCTAAGGAATGAGTTGAAGCCAGCCACCAAAGCCATAGCTTTAACCCTAGCTATGCTGCTTAGCAGATTAAAGACTCATGTGTAGTGCCTGCACTATGGGTCGGTATGCAAGCCAGGAACTAAGCTAGAGACTTAAAAACACAGCACACAGACAGACAGAGAGGTGGGAACATGGGTCATCCTTGATATAAGACTGCCAAGATGCCCACTTTATTTTGTGCTCAGAGGCAGCTTATATAGGGCTTTGACCATGCTCCAGCTCTCAGGATCTTTCAGCTGCAGACTCATCAGAACCCATTCCCCAGTTGCAGGCTGCTCGGAGCAGAGGAAAACAGGTTGTTTATAAGAAATTCAGGGTCTGGTGGTCCGCAGTCCCCAACACTCATGTGGTCTGAAAAAGATAGTTATATACAGAAAAACTAATTCAGGCAAAAAGAAAATCTCTAGACAGTTTACAGTGTTAAATACATCAAGTACGTAAAAAATATAGGCAGGCTTTGAAGAGAAAAAAAAAGGATAAAGTCCAAAAAAAAAAAAAAGAAATAGAGTAGTCAGGTGTGGTGGGGCACACCTTTAATCCCAGCATTTGAGAGGCAGAGGCAGGTGGATCTCNAAATAAATAAATAAATAAATAAATAAATAAATAAATAAATAAAAATAAAAGAAATAGAGTGTAAAAAATCACATAAAGATTATAAACACACAGAGAATCTGGATACTGTATGTTACAGTGTTGTCTTTGAGTTGTTTGATTGATGAGGAAGGAGAAACAGCTGCTAAAAGACATTTGATTATAAGTGCTGCTAGATTAATCCAACCTACATATTTTGAAAATGCCTTGACTTCAAAATTTAAGTCAAAAGATAAGTTGTTTGGAGAAGAGGTTTTCCTTTTGTTCCCACAGGAAATGACAGGTTGTGGATTCATTCTGGGTAAAGAAAAATAAGGTTTGATTAAGGAAGAGCCCCAGAAAAAAAGTCCAGTGGGAACAGATGGCCCAGGTGAGCCTACATTTTAGAGCACCTCTGTTGTAGTTTCCTCTGAGTTCTACATCCAGAAAAACTTCAAGACAGCTGGCTGAGATAATCCAGCCTCACAGAGTACTCTAGTCAGGATTTGACCATAATCCTAAATCTTCTTTTGGTCCTCATAAAATTATTAGCATCCCAATCATCAGGAAGTAGCCTAGAAATCTACATCCACATTCCCAAAATAATGGATTTTGGATGTTTGTCTTTGTTTAGAGTGTTGGTTACAAGTTGCTATGGGTAACGATCAGGAAAAAGCTAAACAAAGAGGATTCGATTCAAAGTTCTTGTTTTGACAAAGAAAAGGGAAAATGCTGTAGGATACTGCTCTTGTACACTGTAAAGATTCGTCACTCATATTAGTTTAATAAAAATGCCAATTAGCCAGTAGTCAGGCAAGAAGTATAGGCAGGCCAATGAGACTAAGAGAATTCTGGGACGAGGAAAGGCAGAGAGTCAGTCACCAGCCAGATGAAGAGGAAGCAAGATGAGAATACATTACTGAGAAAAGGTATCAAGCCATGTAACTAAGCATAAATAAGAATTATGGGTTAATGTAAGTTGTAAGAACCAGTTAATAATAAGCCTGAGCTAAAAGACCACATAGTTTATAATTAGTATAAGCCTCTGTATGTTTCTTTGAGACTGAAAGACTCCAGGACCGGGTGTGACAGAAACTTCCCTCTAAACCACAGTGCTGGCATTAAAGGCCCAGCTCCAAGTTACCTTCCGTAACTCCTTACAGTTTACATCAAAGGTGCTTGATATTGGCCATTAATCTTTAAGTCTTTGTTAATCTAATAGGTAAAATTTGTCACTGTGCTGCTTTCATTCATATTGTTTTGCTGTTGTTGGTAAATATCTCTGCCTCTAAGAATCTGCTTAAGGAAATGAGGCTGCAACACTGTTTTATCATTGGCAAATGGCCCCAGAACCTTTCGCCAGCTTGTAAACAGGTTTTCAAGTACTTTCATATGACATGTGTTGCCCAATCATTACAGTTTATCTTTTTATGCTTCTTAACCACAGTGTCCTTACATGGTTCCTAAATGCATTGCAAAAAAGAATTGCTTATTATCTTTTAATTATACTTCTCTTTCTCAATTCTGTACATATGATCATACTCAATTATTAACTCTACTCTTCTATCATTAGCTCAAGTTGTGTCTCTGTTTAAGACAGCTTAACCCATGGGTGGCAACTTTCAGAAAACCCTTATTTCTGATGGTCTTAGGAACTGCATACCACTTAGTAGCAAAATTACAGTTATGAAGTAGCAACAAAAATAAATTTATAATTTATAGTTGGGGGTTCCTAACACCATGGGAAATATGTGTTTTCTGATAGCCATGATACACAGGTTGAGAACCACTGCTCTAAAAGCCCTGCCCTAACATCCCAGGCACATGTGACTTCTTCCCTTGAACTTTTCTGTGCATTTTCTGTTCCTCTCTTAAGCCAGTGATCATTTTCTGCTTTGTTTTCCTAGTAAATGCCTAGTTATCCTTAACCACTTTAAGCATAGAACTCAGAAAACAACAGACACTCCAATGCCTCTGAAATAATCATCAGTAATACAAACCAATTAATTCTACACATTCCAAAATCAGAATATATTTAAAGAGAACAGCCCCTACTGAAAGGAAAGCAATAAAAATATTAACCAGAATTCATATCTAGAAGTTGAAACTGCATATATTTAAATGCATATTAGAGAAATGGTTGTATAAGCCAGGGCAAATTCATAAATTTAATCAAGCATGCTAATAATAAAATAAAATAAATGTGTAACACATACTAAGGACAATATAAATGAAAAATAACAAAACCTGAAGAGAAATGTTCCACATATAAATTGCAAATATCTTTGTTTGATGGGCCTAGCACACTAAGCAATTTTCTGTGTATACCTCTACACTTTACAAATTTCTCTATGAAGCAAACATGATTTTTATTACTTCTTTTTTTTGAAATTCTGAAATAATTACACAATTTCCCTCTTCCCTTTCTTCCCTCCAAGCCCTCCTTACACTCTGAAATCTTTAGCCTCTGTCTCATAAACTGGCATTACAAACAGGTATATATGCTGTTTTAAATCACCTCGCTCTACATGCCTTTCAAACAACAATTGCAAGTCTGCACCAAACAAAAGTAAAATCAATTAAAGAATAAAATGGTAATTATGACCCAAGTGAAAACCAGGCTCCTTTTTCAAGGTTGACAAGAAGATAAATACTTGTCCCCAGGCCCCAGTGACACAGCTGCACTGGTATAATGCAAGGTTTGTGGGGAAAAATAGCAAACGACCTCTCTGCTCCTGCTATAGAAACAAGGACAAGAGGATGGAGTCACAGGAGGAAGCAATGGTTGAAGTTTTCCTTTGAATGGTGTGGCATACATCCTTCCCTAAGGCCATTTGGAGCATTCTATCCTAGCTTCTCTGGACCCTCATTTGTATGGGACCCTCTATACTCTTTGAATTCTATTCTCACTGTGAATGCTATCACTGAGAGAACTTAACTTCTCTCAAAACTATCTCTACATTTAATTCTTTCTCCATCCCCCAGGAGATCTTTATTCCTTAAATGTTCTTCAAATATGTCAATGATCTGAAACAGTACATAGTCTTTTTACTTCAATAATAAGTCACCAAGATGTCTTAGAACAAAGGAGGGAGAAACAGGTGTAATTTCTTGAGTCCCAACTGTCATCTACTGAGGGGCAATAACTAGTCTCTATTTTGGACGACCATTACAGGTGAGATGTACATTTGACTGTCCAACACATATAAACATGTAGGTCATAGCCCACAAAGCTACAAGTGTCTGCTTCTCCTGCCTTGTAAGCTAGGGCAGCCAGAGGAAACCCCCACCTTCTTCATTTGTTATTCTTTTAACTGTACACATCTATGGGTGCAGCGATGATTTGATATATGTACAAAGTATGTAATAGTCAAACCAGGCAAAGGAGACAGAAAGTTACTTCTTAGCATTCAAAGCATAAACTAAAACAGGTAATCACGATGTTTTTATAAAGAAATCTAAGATTATTTGATAACACAATAGTTAATGTTTGTAGTAAAATGATAACAGTGGGTTTTTAAACTCCCTCATTCTTAGAAATTTTAATATCAGAGACCTAGGATAGAACCAAACATAACTGGGGGAAAAAAGGCATTGAAATAATTCCTAATGGTATTCTGCTATACTCAGAGACTGGTGCCTTGACAGTTGTCATCAGAGAGTTTCATACAGCAGCTGGTGGGTGCAGATGCAGAGACTTCCCCTCCCGCACCAGCCAAACATTAGGCAGAGCTTGGGGAACCCCTTAGAAGGAGGAGGAAGAATTGCAGGAGCCAGAGGGGTGGAAGACACCATAGGAACACAACAAACATAATCAACTAAACAGGGTTCATAGGGACTCATAGAAGACACAATTACAGAGCTTGCATGGACCTGTGTTAGGTTCTCTGCATATTTATGGTTGTGTAGGTTGCTATTTTTGTGGTACTCCTAAGAGTGGGAATGGGGGTTGTCTCTGACTCTTTTGCCTACTCTTTAGACCCCTTTCCTCCTACTAGGTTGCCTCATCCAGCCTTGATATGAGGGTTTGTGCCTTTTCTTACTGTGACTTGCTATGCCATGTTCTATTGACATTCCTATGAGGCCTGCTCTTTTCTGAAGGGAATCACAGGAGGAGTGGATCTGAAGAGAGAAGAGGTGTAGAGGGAACTAGGAGGCATTGAGGGAGGGGAAACTGATTCAGGATGTAATGTACGAAAGAAGTCTAAATTTTAAGAACGGGATATGGCAAATCAACATTCTCTTTCTTTAAGGAAGAACTAATACCTACAGTGGAAAGTGCACAGCCTGGAGCTATATGGACGAGCATTTACATTCCCCACACTTGACTTCCTGGTCACGATATCCTCTCTTATGATTATCTGGTGTCAGCTTTTTATAACCAAGGAAGCAGACAGCCACGTGATAGGACTGGTGAGGTTATGTAGCCTAAGTCATACCTAACATAATGCTTGTGTATGACAAACCCTTCAAAGGTATTAGTGACTTTGCTCCACAGTAATCCCACCTCCTTTGTCCCCTAGAATGAGATTAGCTCTTTACTGGAGGTGAAGAAAAAGGCTGTAAGAGCCACACTCTCTGAACACCTGTCTTAGGCTTGTAGACACTGAAAGGGCTGAAGGCAGACAATGATTCAAATGTTAGTACAGATTGAGAGAATAACCCTCTGACCCCAAGCTGAAGACCTCAGAAGCATTTTTCAAGAGGCTGTGATAAAACTGAGGCTATGCTGGCTTTCAAGGCGAGACCAAGGTCAAACTCCTGTGAGTTCCCTGAGCACACATCAAAGAGACAGATGCCCATGAAGGAACGATAGAAAGGATGTGGCCAAGTTCATTCAAGACAAAATTTCTTATCAAAGATTTTTACAATAGGAAGATAGCAACAAAAAAGTATCAATACATCGTCCATCTTTCCCTTTGTGGGTTTGTTCTACTCTGGGAAGCAGTCCCCAAAGAGACAGATAATGAACCTATAGCAATGGCCCTGCTAGGGCGATCATCGCTCCTGTATCTGCCAAGCAGTGAATCATGAAGTTCACAATGTGCTGAGACACAGTGAGCAACGCTTCATATAAAATTAACATAAGCGAAAGGTTACTTGAGGAAACAGTGCTTTACTTTTTTAGGTGACCCACTTATGGCTAAATTTGGAAAGCTGGCAAGGCAGATCTCACAGATACAAGATACTATTGAGCCCAGATTGTTGCTGGGCAGGGCCACTTGGCCAAGTCAGATGCTTTAGATATGTCTGGTCACCTCAGATTGCCACTGTTTCCTAGAGTGAGGTAGGGAGGAATGGCAGAGCTCAAACTATGAATTATTTAACAACAACAAAAACTTAAGTAGGGTAAGTAGACACCAAACACTGTTTTAAACACCATGGAAATGTTCATTTCTGTAGCAAGTGCATTCAGTAGTTGCTAACATTGTCTGTACTTTATAAAGAAACCCAGACCCAGAGAGGCCAGGCATCTTGATACAAAGCAGCACAGTCGGTGGTAGAGGCTCCATCAAAACAGAAAGAGTTTGGCTCCAGAATGGCTATTTTTTGACCTCTATCCTAATTCTTAATGTTACATAATATTATTATATGGGTAATTATCTCAGAGGGAGAATATACTGGAATGTTTGAAAATGTTGGCTCCCAAGCAAACTAGCCTGAATTCTGCATCTTATCCTTCTCTGCTCTGTTCTCTCACTAATATGCTAGTTATAATATAAACATCACCAATAAACTTGCAGGAATAAATGACATAATGCCTGTTAGACTATTACTTGACAAATATCAACAGTCAATATTTGCAAATTAATATTATTTATTTAAAGGGGGGAAGATTTTGCTTCCTAGTTATCAGCAATGCATTAAAATGTCCCATGACTTTTATGAGATGGATACTTATATGATATATTTCCATTGGAGGAAAACATATTTCACTAGTAGACAGACTTCATGAAAGATATCACCTCTAACTCAGGCTGGCTCTAACCTTAGAGAAGTCAATCGCTTTGAGCTTTGGTTTCCTCAAGTACAGAATGACTTAGCATTCCTTTGCCAAAGGTAAAGGGAGAATTCAATGAGCTAATCAGCATAGACACACATAAAGTATATAAGGTAAGATACAGTCCAAGAACAGAATAACCAAGTGGGATTACTGGATCCCCTGCCTTTCTCTGTTGTGATCAGAGAGTTACTAGAATGTGCTGGTGAATCCACACAACTCTATTATCTTTTGCCAACCTTCATGTATATAACACTTAATCGACAGGCCTAAAGCAATCTCAGGGTCCAATATTATTTAAAACCAATATTTAACAGAATACATTCATCTTCTATACAGAAAAAAGTTAAATTTTTCATATGTGCAAATAATTACATAAAGACATTTTCAGTAAGGTTGGACTAATCAAGCTCAGTCATCTAAAAAAATCTTCATGGTGACTGCAGTGATGGTAAATGGTGCTTCTGCAATGCTGAAACAAACTTCCATTTCCCAATTGCAGTATAGAAGATAAGTTATTTAAAAGAATAAAATTTTGGATTCTGTAGAGAGGACTTGGTGGCTAAGAGGATGTGCTGTTCTTTCAGAGGACGAGAGTTTTGTTCCCAGCCTTCACCAGGGACAGCTCAGGAGTGTAACTTCAGTTTCTCTTCTAGATTAAGGGTACCTTCATTCACGTGCACATACCTAAACACACGCGCACACACACACACACACACACACACACACACACGGTTAAAGGTAATAAAAGTAAATGTGCTTAAAACAATCTGAGAATCTTATCTGTGGTCACATCCGCAAGCAGAGAACAATTCTCTCTCTTTCTTAAAATAGCGACTGTTTGATAAGGGGTGGAGCCTGGATAACTCTTCCCCATCTATAACAGATTTCTGATGACTTGATATTATGCAGATATTGTGCAAGTAGCCCCAGCTTCTATGACTTAGTGGGTTATTAAGAGATGACATAAATCAGGTTGGAGGAATTTTGGTTGCAAGTATACAAAAGTGTGTCAGAAGGTGGGAGAATGGGGTAATCCATAATGATATTTCTTTGTGTACATGAAATTCCCAAGAATGGAGACAATATTAATAGTAAATAACTTTAAAAAAAATCTTAGCATCGAGTAACAGGATATAGGGTGTACAAATAAATGCTTGGGTGCAGATTATTTTATTTTTGGTTGTGAGTCTAGCTTGTAACGGCTGAGCTATCTCTCTAGCCCTGGTACAGGTTAATTTAAACATAATCCTCCAGGATTGTGGTTTTCACCTTTCAATCAAACAATTCGTCTTGTGACATGCTAAGATGCATCTGTAAATAATCGTCATGGTGATGGTGTTTGGGAAAGAAAACGGCTGGGAGGAACTCAGTAACTACCAATGAGCACCAATTACATCCATAAGGTTGTGTAGTTGATAATGAATGAAAACACTTGACTGTGCCACCCACAAATACTACCATTAACGTGTGCTTTCTTCTTTGTGTTTTCCATCTTTTCTCTTAAAAACCTACATAAGCCGGGTGGGGGGGGGCACACACCTGCAATCCCAGCGCTCGGGA